>VMRN01000024.1:1113741-1328169 GCA_010277015.1 Poeciliopsis turrubarensis | reverse complement strand
TCTTTCTTTCTTTCTTTCTTTCTTTCTTTCTTTCTTTCTTTCTTTCTTTCTTTCTTTCTTTCTTTCTTTCTTTCTTTCTCTCAATAAGACCTTCTTTATTTTTTCTAAGTAATCAGGTGAGATTTAAAGTGGCTCCATTTAGATTGAAAAACATCTTCAGGGTTATTGAAACTCTCTGCCATGCAGTTTATGAAGCAGGATGTTTGGATATGGCTTTTTAAACAGTATTACACGAGAGCACTGCATTACATCCAAATAGGGTTCTGTTTCTTTTGTTGTTTAATGTAATAAACTGTGTTTATTTTTTTGTAAGAACATATATGTTTATGTTGTGTACGCCACTCAGTGAGTGCAGCTTTTTTATATTGTGAATCTCAGCTTTTAACATTCAACTAAAGATAAGCAAGACAAGATTTTTTGTTTTCTTAACAAGTAAGCAGAACTTGTTGCTCTGTTTTTGCCTGTGGACATTTTTGGGTAAAACCTTTACATTGACGACGCTGATCAGGGGCTTTCACAGTACCTCAGTGCAGGAAATGAGGATTTTTATGGTTCAGTGTCTTCAGTCAGGTATCATTTCTGCACTCTAAGTTAATGTAGGAACCACAGAACATCTGCTTTTTAAAGGTTTACTAGGAATAAGGGTTATAAAGTTTCTGACCTTGACAATGTATTCAGCTGGTATTTTATATCAAACTGTCAAGGATAAAATATGTCGACTTGACTGTCAGAAATAATCTTTCTTACATGGAAACAGGGTTTACATAGTATTTTCTCAAGGGTTGTTTTAGTGGTAATGCCAGTCAAAAATCAAACGCTTGTTAAGCTTGACACTTTGTTTTCATCATGACTAGATAATATCCCAAACTGTGAATGATGTGTTATAGGGTTCGCTTTTGTTCAGAGATCAATTTTATGCTGTGACAACAAAAAAAGAATAACTTCCACTGTTCTGCAACAATATGAATGTGTTCAGGGAAAAAGGCCAAACTTTGAGTGGAAGAAAGTGTTGTAATAAAGACTTTATATGTTTGTAAAACATTTTGGAGCCACTCTCGTAATTTGTAGCCCTTTTTCTGCCTCTGTGTAGCAAAGAATAAGGTTTTCCATTCCTATATATTTCTTCAGTTTTTATTTTTGTCACTTTTCATTGATTTAGAATCAACTGGGGATAAAGAAGAGCAGTTTTCACATTCTAATTTTATTTATTTAGGGAAAAAGCTGTTCAAACTAACTTGGCCCCTTAGAGTGAATAACTGGGGCCAACCTGCTACATTACCCAAGTACATTTATGAACTGATCAGAAGCGAATATTCTCATTAAGGATTGAGAAAAGGGAGGCCTGTGACTTCAGATGGGACTGCAAATGTTGTTCTGCGTTTTTTTTGTCACCTCCTGTATGATTTGTAAAAGGCTCTGTTACACTGATAAAGCAAACCATTAGATATTAACCAAGAAAATTGGAGTAACAGATTGCATACATTTAATTAAGGAGATTTCAATCAATTATTATTTGGGTGTTTAACAAAAAAAAAAAAGACACAAAGGGCAAAATACAAGAATGTTTTCAATGCTCTGAGCTGAAATTGTGTTGATTTTTCTCAGAATAATTGTTTTACCTAAATAAATGAGTCAGATTGCACATATTTTATTGCATATTGACTAAGACTTTAGACACATTTGACAATTTGCATAATACTAAGCAGAAAAAGAGAGAAATGAACAGTAAGAGACTAAATTTGCTAACTATTTTGACGTTAGCATTATCTGTGTTGCTAAGCTAATGCTAACGCGGAAGCTTTAGTTTTTGAAATCTTTTTGAAGAAGCTGTCATGGAAACCGTTGTCCTGACAGCACGCTGTTCAATGAATGACAACTGACTCGCACTTAAAAACTTTAGCTAGAGACAAACTTATCTTTAGCAATAGTCGCTAATCTAGCAGCAGCTAAAGGTTAAACATCAACAAGTGTTTTGGTCCATTTGTTACCATAAACATTGTTGATGATAGAATTTTCTATTGTTAAGGATTCAATTTTCAAACTATTATGTTTGATTTCAATTTTTGTAATTTAAATAGCGAAGATCCAAAGTTCTTTTTTATAGTGTTGAGTCCCATTGACTCACCACTGTTTAATGTTTTTTTTCCCCATTTGAAGACGATGGCTGTCCATTCGGTTCCCTGACGTCCTAAAGCCTTAGAAATTTATTTCCAATCCATTTTAGACTGGTAGATGTTGTATATTGCTTTCCTTTTGTTTTTTAAATTCGTTGGATTCTCCAGGGTTTGTTATTTTTATGATGTTTTGCGTGCCTCATGTTATTAGATTGATTCTATTGAAGAAGTTTCTTTATTTTACAGGTCAGGCGGTGATCAGACGGGGATGCAGCTCATACAATTTGAGTTTACCAAAAAAAAAAAAAAAAAAAGTTAATTCCAGTTAACTCTTAATTATTAGCATTGATCTTTTAAAATTTGGTCTGGTTGGTTTTGGATTGCTTATTTTCCCTTAATAGTCATAAAAATGCTGTTTAGAAACAGTCACGGCGTTTCTGTTTGATATTACAATTTTAAACATTTCAGAATGACAAAGCAGCAAAATAACATCTATCTGTCATGGGGGCGAGGGGAATGCTATATTTACATTCCCGACCTGGTTGTGCGTCCCTTAATCTCTGGGCTTCACATAGATATCCCAGAGAAGAGGGACCTGGCGGGAGGACTCAGTTCAAACAATTTGACCTTAAGGTAACATTTAAACTCGAAAGGGCAAAGCAGTGCTGTGACCTTCACCAGAAAAAGTAGGTAAAAAAAACAAAAAAAAAAAAAACGTGGAGATGCTCGGACTAATCAAATCAATCGTGCCACTGTCTCATTTGGAAGATGCTGGTGCGTGACAGGCCTCACACCTCAGTGATGGACCTCAGTCAAACCGCCCCCAGCTTCAGCAGGCTCTGCCATCCCCATGGCAATTATTACCTAGTGACATTTCTCAGCACTGTGGTGGGTGGGAGGAGGAGCCTGCTCTATTGGGAACCTAGAAAGACTCACTTTGGTATGACTTTTTAAAATATGGAGAAAAAACTGTGGCTTTTACTTTATGATGTTATCACATTTTGACAAACACTTCTCTAAAATCTTTTTGAGCTAAGACACAAAAGAAAGTGACATTTTTGGGAGAATTTATTTGAATATTTCTGCTGTACAGCTCTGGTAAAAAAATGAAGGTCCCGCTGCACTGAACCCCATTGAAAACCTCCCGATTTTTCCACCAAATACTGATTTCTTAACTGTTCCTGAGTTAAAACATTAATATTGTTGTTTCTAAATAAATATGAATGTTTTCTTTGCATTATTTTAGGTCTAAAAGCACTGCATCTCTTTTGTCATTTTGACAATTTCTCATTTTCTGTAATAAATATTACATTTTTGCTCGTAACTTCAGACATGTTGTCAGTAGTTCATAGAATAAAACAACAATGTTCATTTCACTTAAATGTATTCCCCAAAAAGTAAAAAAGTAAAATCAGTGAAAATAATAATTTTAAATGGTCTCTTATGTTTTTCCAGAGCTGTACATGAACATAAACACAATTTATGCATCTTATTTGTGGTAGGATTTTAGGATACCACCCAAACTCTTGTGTCTGACATAGAACCTAATATTATCCTTCAGTCCTTCATAGTTTTCATCCAAACTATTAAACTTTCTTGCTTTTTTTCACTTTTTCATAGGATTTTTCTCTGCTTTTTTGATCAGTCTTGAACAAATGTTTTTTATACAGCCACTTTTAACTCAACTTATGAATCATTTAAGTTGACAAAAGACTGCCAAGCTCAAATCGTCAGCAAGTGTTGGGACTTAAACTGAAAGACAAAAGGCAAAGAACCAATTTTTAATTGGATTCTTTGAATCTTTGTTACCAAAGAAACAATCTGTGGCTTTTGCTTGTATTGAGAAATACCAAAGAAAAAAACAGTTTGACAAACTGAAAATTGTGTCTCAGCTTCAACAAAGTGATTCCTAAGGAGTTGTTAGCTGAAAACTTGGCCTGCAGCGAATCCTCAAATAAATGATATTTGTCTTTGCTAAAGATTTTTTATTGTCTCAAGAAATCTATCAGTCAATCAAGTTTATTTACATGGCACATTTCAGCAGGTGCTTTACATTAAAACAAATGAAAATGACAAAGTTATGAAATAACTTTCAGATGATTTTTATCGATGGGTCTCACTGTGGTTCCCTGGAGTCACAAAGCCTTTCAAAAAGCTTTGTGATGAAAATAAATGTAAAAAGACTAAAATTGTCTATTACATTTAATGCAACTAAAACTAAGCTCTTTCTTAGTGCATTTAAACTCTATTAACTCTAAAACTGATCCGTTTTTATAATCATTTTAAAACTGAACAGAAAATGACTGTTTTGTGGTTTTCTGAAGCCACAAAACTCTGACAAACAGCCATGCAGCCAAGTCACTGGCTGCTGATCAACACAGTTTAAAGAGGTTGAACAAACATATCAGAGGAAGATTTGAAACAGAACAGCCACATTTTTGCAGTTCCCAACAAGCATGAATGCAGAAGAAAAAAATCTCTGAGACATAAAACACCTTCTGCATCTTTTTACAGAGAGGAAAAAGATCTCTGTGCCCAGTGTTAATCATGGTGGAGGATCCGTGATGCTGTGGGCCTATTTCTCTTCTCAAGAACCTTTTTTGAGTGGCTTTTTCAGTTTTTAAATTAATTGTAACATTTAAACAATTAAAAACCTAATAATTCATCAGACAGAGGGTCGACCTTCAATCTACGTCCCCAGACTTAAAACCTGTTTTCAAATTTGACCTTTCAACTGTTACAAACTTCTGCTTTTTTTTCTTTTTTTCTTATTAAAGTCCAAAGGTTTTAGTGAATCTCTCTGTTAGCTGAGACGTTGGATTTCAACCTTCAAAGTCCTGAGTCAGCTCTTTTCTTTTTGACAGTCCTCTAGGTGAACTTTGACCTAATCAGGAGCAGCAAAATCATCATGATGATGCAAAGTATTAACATCAAGTTTATTTAATGCAAACCTATTGAGTGGTGTTCTTTTACATGGGCCATGTATAACTACCAGGTTTAAAGTTGTAATTTATCTGTCCAAAAGGAGGAGCTTGCTCAGGGCATCATTACTGAATAAATTAACATTCTCATTTATGGTTTCATTTAGCTCATCTTATAAAAGCTCTTTTTTTAAATTATTTTATAAATCTAACTCTGTAACGTTTTAGAAGAAATTTAAAATTCAAGAAGCAACAGAGAAACTAGATTTGTCGCATTCTTTGATATTCTGCCATCCTTTATACCTCATCTTGTGTTAGCAAACACTGTCCTTCATCCCTTGACGTCGCAGCACCGTCCATATTAATATTAGGGCTGCATGTTTCAACATCAGGTTTATAATGAGATTAAAAAATGTGTATTTAAGAAATAACCGTTCTTGTCCAAAATCATACATTTTTTCAGATGTGTGTTTATTTCATGCATTCTTATTCATATGCACATTTTATTAAAAATAAAAACAATATAATACAACACAACATATTAATTCCAAAAGCTATTTTCGGGGGGGTGGAGTGAAAAACTGATCAGCTGAAAAGTAAATTTTGTTTGATCTACTTTTAATGTTTAATAAGCAAAACATAAAACCACAGCGAGAGAGAAAAAAAATATATATTCTGATTAGCTCCGTTCCTGAACAATAAAAAGTTTTTACTTCCTTCCTTGACGTCACTATAAAGTTTTCTACTTTGGGCTGACAAGGTAATGAAAAAAATGTGACAAGGATGGAAAATACTGTGACGTGTACAGAGGAAAACAGCGCCCTCTACAGACACTATGGCATGTCTGCAGGATCTGCACCTGTAAACTTTAGGCTCTTTTTGACTGTAATTTCGTGTTTTATTATTTTATAAATGAAAATATATTTAACTGAGGATTATTTATCAAATGTTCTTACCACAACACTAAAAATGTGGCTCAATATTTCAGTTTCAAATATTGTTTTCGTCGTTTTTAGCACAATAAATCAGTCCTAGTTTTGCATTATTGTAAAAATGTAAACAAAATACATACTGTTACAAGCAGAAAAAGCGGCATAAATGACAAAACTCTTCCGTATTTATTTAATACTACATGATGCTACTAAAAAAGACCTACAGTGATAAAAGAGCTGTTTTATTTTCAGTTTCTTTACATGCACAAGTTATGGGGTAAATGTAAGCATTCACACATGCATGCAGACATACTGGGTTTGGACAGCATTTGCTCCAGTCACTGTAGATAAGACCTTATCTCATCTGGCAGGGCCGGGTACAGAGGACAGCCTCCTCTGCGTTTCTGGGAGTGTTCAAGTTAACCTTTGAACCTCTGGGAGACAAACTGGAGCGGCTCCTTTAAAACTGCTCCTTCATTCCTGACTGGAAGGAAACTGAAGTTCCGTCTAAACACAAAACCCGCGAAGCTATTGCGCTAAGGTGAAATATATACATATATATATATATTTATGGCGCCTACTTTAAACTTTAGTTACGTTTGGTTATTTTGAATGATTATAAAATGAGGAAATAGTTTTAATTACATTCCGCAGGTGTCAGAACAGTGAAAGTTCATGTATTTAAGGATAGTTAACGCGTTCAAGTTAAGCTAAAACGTGTTAGCTTAACTTAACCGTTGAGCTAACATTAAATAACGTTAATGACGTTTAATGAAGCGGCGCTGTTTCTGCGTTCAGATAAAGCCAGCGAGCTATCGACTGTGTGAACTGTTGCTTTCCACCATGTTAACTTCTTTGTGCATTCTTTCTGTGTTTTCAGAGCATTTTCCTTTATATTTGAGCATCTTTGGTCAACTGTCTCCTGCAGCTAACCACAACAATGTCAGACGGTATGTCAACATGTACACATCCTGTCCAAAATGTTTGATAAACCACCCAACACAGGGCGAAAACACTTTGTGTTTTGCTAAGGTTCAAGGCACGTTTAATTAGTTTTATATTTATCTGAATTCTCCGAACTTGGTGTCTAGGAAGATTAGTGCCATTACGTTACTAATTAACTAAAGAACACAGGACAAAATGTTTAGCTTTTTCCAAACTTTTTCTCTTTTTATGCAGAAAGCAGTCCAATAATGCAATAGTTTTCATAATGATTTATCTTAAAGTAATTTGCTACATCATGCCTTGATTTGAGTATTTTAAAAATCAGTGTTTTGTTTTAGGGCTTAATGACTGAATGCTTCCTTGTTGAAAGCCAGGTTTTGTCAGGTTGCTACCTGTTTGGTCTCTGGATCCCAACCTTGGTCTTCAAGACACTTTGCCCTGCAGGTTTTAGATGTTTACCAGATTTAGCACGCTGATTTCATTTTGATGGCTGATCTGCATGCTTTTGGTGAAATCATCGATCATCTTACTCAGGTATTATAAAGCAGTAGCAGTGTGCCTTACTGACCTGGAGTGTGTAACATCGCTCAAGGCAACTTGAATTTCACGTTGAACGAGATTTGTACTGGAACTATAGCAGCACTACAGTGACACATTCATAGCTCTAAAAGCCCAAAATTAACCACTAAAACTGCTAGATTTATTTTTTTAAAAGTATAGGTACCTATGTTCAGTAACGCCGTAGAAGAACGTCAATCTTTGTCTGTAGAATATGTTACCGCTTATTGTGGAAGTCTAGATTCTTGATCAGCTTAGAAATTAAGCTAATCATTCTTTGACCAGATGTCAAGAAAGAAGTTAAATAACTCCCACTTTCCAAAAATCTCCCTGTTTTACAGTTGTATTTTTTTACATTATATGTACAATCATCAGATAAGATCCAACTAAGTCTTAAGCAGACTCAATGTAGTAATTTGTGCTTAAATGTCCTGAATGTTACTGGAGCAAAAAAAAAACAACAACAATAAGTTGAGTCTGAAATGGAATGTAGTATGATATTGATGCAACTTACTTCATGCAATAAAAATGTTAAATGTGTACTTAATGCTCCATTGCAATAAGTTTTCTCCATATCTCATTCAAATGTTAATTTCTTAAACGCTATTTTATTACAATGTGGCAGAAAATTTTCTGTTATAGCATTTTTAGTATTATATAAAAAACTGGAGTTGAGCTCAAAATTAATCACCCATTTAGATTAAAAATTGTTCAGCTAGGAAATGTCTGACATTGACCAAGCTTTTCTAGATAGAACGATGTGAAAGGAGTATCGGATAGAGAAAAATGATTGACTTGTTTTCATTTACATTTATACTCATCTCGATAATTAGTAATCGTTAACTGCTTCTACAGATTCTATGTCAGATTCACCCCAAAATGTTAATATTTCTTGCAATCAGAAGAAACATATTTTTTTATATATGTTGGTAAAATGTATACATGAAAAATACTTTAAACCTAAATATGCCTGGAGTTTAAAGTGCTTAAGTCTGTCTAAATACTTTGAAACTTACAAGCATTTGAGTTGTTGAACTTCTTTGATTTCTGAAACCTTTGCTAGAAACTGTTAGAAGCTAGTTTGGCTTGCAGCCAGTAACGACTGGCAGAATCAGGAATAATAATAAAGTCAAGGTTGTTTTAGAAAAAAAACAAAAAACAAAACTACAGCAGGCTTATTTTTGAGCAAGGCCCAATATTTTTTTTTTTTCCACATTTTCAAAATATTTGCGGAGAGGCAGTTTGCAGAAAGAAAGCAAACAGTTTTTTTTCCCCTCTCCTTGCTTTTGGCTTCTGCAAGTAAGACATTGAATTTCACTGGCTGTGCTCTAGAAGGGTAAAAAAAAAAAAAAAAAAGATTCATCAGCATGCAGTGATATGCACAGTGGTCTCATTCTTAGCAAAAGAGTGTGTGCTCACAAATCCTGACCAAGCAGAGAAAAAGCTACTGAGGAACTACTTGGTGATGAAACCCTTCTGAGTCCTACAGTCCTAAGAATGTGAGTATGTATTGTGTTCACTAATAAAAGGATAGTTTGCTTTTTTGTTTAAGATGAAATTAGGCCTGTGTGTGTTTGACTTTTTTTTTTGCTGTTGCTGCTGCACCAGATGGTGAGTTGTCTCTGAAAACTAGGTCAGATTTTATAGAAGGCTGCAGACACCCAAAAACATTTTTTTAAAATGTTGACAATATCGAGGATTGATCTTCGACTTGGTCAGACAATAAAGCTCAAAGGTTTCTTGTTAGAGCTTTTCTGAAGCTGTTTATTCAAGGATTAGTATTTTATGTTTCATTTTTGTCTATAGAAGACTATTTGACATTAACTTAAAATGGTTTATGGATTGTTTTTTCTACCATGTTTTAACATAAACATGGTAGAAAGTTTGTTGAAGCTGTCCTAGATGAATCATAAATCATTGTATTGGTAAATTTCTACTTTGTCTAATTTATATTGCCGTTCTGGAGTATATATAAAGGAAGTGGTTGTCTGAATTTGTGTTTACACTTTTGAGGCTGTGTGCAAACAAACTGTGAATACCTGAGCTGTGACTACAGATGAACAGAGCTTTAGATATGGAACAGTAGTATCCCTCTTCCTGGGTGATTTAGCCACATTGCAAGCAAGTTGGTACAAGGCCACTGGGATTAATATTTATTAATTTTAGGAAATTTTGTCAGTGATAGAGAAGTAAGTTTTCCTAGTTGCATTATTTTGCTTACCACTAGGTGGGGATCTTTACCTTATTTTAGGTTTTTCATGCCCCAGATTCTCAAGTCACTGAGTCAATCAAACATTTTTAAGAGCTCAGTAATCCTGTCATCACTGGTTTGCATTCTTGAAAGTCCTCCATCTTGCGTAACAAGTTTTTGAGTGTGCTGATAAGATTACTGATAACATTATCCCAGGCTGCTGTGTGTGGTTTGCTGTTGTGTGAATGACAACTGTACATTTAATGCAATGGGTTGAACTGATGAAAATATAAATTTGCATTTAAATAAATTGGTATACCTTTATTGGATGCAACGGGATTTAAACTGGAGCTGTTAGGTTTTTCGTAGTGTCCCGTAGTGAAGTTATGTAATCAGAATGAATTGATGTGAGATCCAGCCAATCAGTGAAGGTTTATTTCTAAATTTGCTTTGACATGTGGTTACAACTCATTTAGACAAGCAGGGTGATCAATTATGTTCCTAGAAAGTTGTGCATATAGTGCAGCCTGTCACAGGTTGTGTTACTGTCCCTCTCTGAGCATTGGCTGTCCCTATTTATAAAACGCCCAGTCAGGAGGGCCTGTCCTGTGTGCGTTTCAGCTGCCTGGCTCCCCTCAGAAGTTTCCAGCAGGAAAGAGACGCAGACCTCACCGGTTAGCTTACATACTAAGCCGGTTTCTAAGCTTATCCTCTCTGTTCTGTTTGTTGTCTTTGGCGCTTTTTTCCCCTCCATCTCCTGCTGTTCATTTAAATCTCCTTCTTCTCTTGGCTAACGGGGGAATTCTTATGATACCAAGTGGATCTAATTTCTAAGTTTAGACAAGTGGAAAACTTTTGTCCTCCACTCACCTTGGCTCTGAGCTGCGGGGGTACAAGTTGGTCACCAGGATTGCTGGCTGTCATGCTAGCAGCACACCTTCTTCTGCAATGGCCTCTTCTGTGGTTGTATTTCACCACGTTGGCTACAGGAAGCTCATTCCCTGGTTGCTAAGGCAACCAAGGAGGATGGTCCCCAGCAGGATCGGGGAAAGCCTTGGGTGTCCTGTTAGTGCGTCGCTGTGCTGCTCGCCTGCTGACCCGCTGCTGCCTGGAAGGAGGTGGAGCCAACTTTGCAGCAAAGCTGTGAGCAGCCCAGCATGGGTCCTGCTTTTCCCCTGCCCCACCATGAGACAGAGCTCCAGCATCAGAGCGGATGCTCCCCTCTGCTGGTCACCTCACAGCTCAGACTCGCTCTGCTACTGTAGTAACAGGAACTCGGGTGCTAGGATGTCATCTTCCTCTTCCAACAGCAATGGACAAGGGAAGGGTAAACCTAAATCCCAGACTCCCCAAAGAGGGAGCCTGCAGAGCAACACCAGCCCCGGTGAGTGTTGATGAAAGGGGGTCCCACAGAGAGAGTGCAGGAAGTATCAGTTGTTACTGTGGGGTGGAGTCAGCGACACGGATGCATGTTATGTTGGCATGCAGCGTTTTATCTTTTCCAGCTTAGGAAACGAGTTGGCAAATATGGGATTCCCCTTCATAACTTAATGTTAGTTCTTGTATTTGATGTTAAGGCAGTTTGATTTTGGCTAATGTTTAATATTCAGCATGTGTGACTCTGCAAGGACTGCTGCAAAGACTGTCTGAACATAATTCAGGATTAAACCAAATCTAAACTTTTAATCTTTTAATTGTTGGTTAATATGAAGAGCAATTTCTTATTTACAGTGTTAGCCAGAAAGTGCTAAAACATTTAAAATGGGAGCAAGGGGAGAGGACAACATTTACATTTAAACAATGAGTTCATTGATTGTAATATGACGAGTTGATAAATGCTTGAAATAACAGGATATTTGTGAACACTTAGATTTTAGTTTCAGATTATTTCTAGGTCATTTGCAAAAAATGATCTGTCTGTCTCTGAAATAGGTGCTAGAAATATTGTATATTGATTTTGCGCTTTTGTTTTTTAATTTTGGTAACATGTTAAGTAGTTTTTTACTTGCATCGACTATATTTTGTGCTATTTGGGGTTGGTCATTCCTGCAAAGGCAAGCTGACCTTGTACCTTCTGATACTTGTTTCTGATGCTGGTTTTCAGGGTGTAGAGATGCTCCTCACTTTGGATTAAAATCGAGGTGTACTCTTAACGAATATCAACCAGAATATACACATTACAGGTAAAAACAAAAACGTTAAGAAGTTGATCAGTCTTATTGCTGAAATGGGTAAAGCTTGTTTCTGTTTCTGCTGCTTCTGGTGGAGGAGTCTTCATAAGACCCTGATCAGCCAATCAGAAGCCAGTTTCAGTAAATGTGCAGCACTATTACATGGATAACATGGATTTTTCTTTAGGGGGTTTCTGCAAGATTTTTCAGACTCAGAGAGAAAGAAGGTATTAAAATGTTGCAGACAAAAACTCTGGCTGAAGCATTTTCACATTTAGCTTTCAAACATAAAATTCTTCTATTCAATGAAAATACAGCCATATATTTCAGAGTTTTAACACATTAATTAGTAATTTCTCAGAGATTATTTTAAGACTTTTAGAATTAGGAGAGCCACAGAGCCATGTTGTGCGAGATACTTAAGGGAGATGTTAGAATTAGAACAATATAGTTTGTACTAAAATATGTGTTACATTTTTGAGAAGTTTTTATTCTATTAGAAATATTTTAACTTTCAGCCAAGATTCCAAAGAGAGGCATGCTACATTCAGTGTTTTTGTACGCATTAAGATTTCCTACTTAATGTCACATCCTGAATGTGGCAGCATACCAGCCATTAATAAGGGATCATAGCTCTAGCTGTAAGCTAACTGGTCTTTTTAGCAGAAACTGTCCCTCCAGTATACTGATAATTATATCAAAGATCATTTGATGTAAATATTGTCTTGAAACTGGTTGATGTCTTAGTGTTATGTCGCAGGGATGCAACTGCATATCTGAAGCAGTAACTCCCTCTGACAGACGTTTTATGAAATTTGCTGAGAAAGCCTGTGCTTGGCGCAGTAATAAATAACTTAGAAGTCTCTCCAGCCATGCAGTTATTTAAGTCCTCTCAATTAGCCGCTTGGCTGGGTCCTCTGCTTCTCACAGTCTGTTTTGAGCACCGGATCTGGGCCACTTCTCTTTTCAGACCACATCAACCTGCTTGCCCTCTGACAACAAATTACTGTTGTAAACATCATCTACTGTCGCTGTTGTGAGCGTGAGGTTGTAAACAAGTCATGAACCCAGAGTCATCAAAAACGGCTTTTCCAAATAACGTATTTAGTTCTACAACGCTTCATCTTTTGTGTATCCTGTTTATGAAGTTTATCTTGAGCTACAGACATAAACAAGTCTTCTGACGTAAAGGCAAATTCATTAACTTTAAGTCGTCCCAATATATACGATTGTCCAGCGGTTCCTGCAGTTTTCCTCTGTTCTGGTTTATTATTAAACATACATGTTTTAGGTCTTTGTCTCTTAAATTATGCATAAGCAGTACATTTTTACTTGTGGCAGCTCCCTAAAAGCTCTTGTAAGCTTTACCTTCTTGCACTGTTTGACGTCTGTAATTAGCTGGAACTGCAGCTAATTATAATTTTTTTTGGGTTGTCATGGTTTATTTTGGAAATGTCTTGTCATTTTAAGATTGAATAGGGTAAAATTTTGTTGTCCACCAATGTGGACATTTTTCTTAAATTCTCCAATATAAAATAAAACATTCATACACAAAATCAACAATTTGTGCACAAAACACTTTTCATCCACAGATAGAAGTTTGTCATTTAGTTTGGTTGAGAATGATACTTATTTTTCTTCCATATCCAGTTTCAAGTGTTTTTTTTACAAAATTAAAGTTTATTGGTCTTTCAGAGGGCAAACTTTCATTATTATGCCATTATCAATTTATCACTTGAAAATGGTGTCAAAACATCAGTATTGTAGTTTATCACAATAGTTCCTGGAACAATTTATTGTTCAACAAAATTTATTGTGATAGGCCTATTTGGATGCAATGACTTTGGCTCCATATAATAAACTAAACTGAATTGAAAATGTATAAAAGCACGATAAACAAAAAGTCGTCAGGAACAATGCAAAGATTTATCTTGGCAAGAGGTTGTGCATGAAGATGCTAATTTTGAAAACAAAATTTGTGGCATGAAATAAACAAAATGTCTTTTTCTAATATTCTTTTGTTAATATCCCATCAAATCCCTGTTAACATGCGGTCAGTTTGATTTTACTGTAAAACTTTCTGAACATTTACTGATTGAGTGTGTGAACATCAAACTGCAGAAAACATTTAAATATTTATCTGTTCAGTGGTAAAAATGGCACTCGCCTGCTACATTCTTGTTTTTTTCTAAGATCCTTTAGCTTTTTGCAGCTAGAGGGAGACATCTGACATGGAAATGTTGTATTTTCAGCACATCAGCGTTAAAACAAGTTGCTGGTTGTCAGTGCCTCCACTCTCTGGCTGTCCTGCGGTCAGACATGAAGCGATGACCAAATCTTCCTGTGTTTGGGTGGAAAATTCCTGGGCTTTTTTCTGCTAATAATAGCTCAGTTGCTTCCCATGTAACATGGCTGTTCTGGAAAAGGGATTTTGTAGAGCTGGGAATCAAGGCCATGAAATCTCTCACACCACCAACAGGTGGGCTTTTTGTAGCTGAGGGCCTCCAGATAGCCCAGAGCCACCAGGATGCTCTCAAAACAAACGCAAGCATTGCTCACAAAAACTCACAGCAGGTAGACTCAACATCAGGAACATTTGAAAACCCTCACTGACGTAATTTGCTAAATGAACAACAGCACTGTGTGATTATGATGTATTTTACTGTTTAGACACAGTTAAGTGCTCCGCTTTGTGCTCCCAGTGTTGCTCCTAGCAGAGATCCTCTTTCATTTAATCCTCCTCATTCGATCAGAGACGAACCAGCGTCAGCTGATGTTTGGTCGCTGGCTTACTTTTTATTAGCTTCTGAGCTCACCAAGGCTATTGTCTGCCACAATCAACTGCAGTGACTGATCTCTGTGACCACACTGGCTTTGTGAGGAAAAAAAACCACGCAAGTTGCACAGATATTAAAATATCAAAATAGCTTTAATGTTTGTGTGTGAGTAAGTCATGCAGGTGCAAATAGGTGTGCAGCAATTTGTTCAGATAAATGGTTGAGTTTATTCAGGTCTGGTTAGTTTTTACTTCTTGTGATTTTTATTTAGAACTTCACTACTTAGTCATTATTTTCTAATTTTTTAAACTTAAGATACTTTATACATTCATTTTAAATATTTTCATACATTACCTTTTGCAGTATCTGCATTTTTTTTTTCATTTCATCCTTGTGCTATTTTGTAGGTTTTAGTGTCTGCTTAGTTCTATAATACGTGGGGTGTAAGGTTGAGTCGTTTATCTCTTTTTATGCACAATGTTCTGTAGCAAAATGTAGTTTTGTAAACCAATAAATAGTAAACATACTTTGATTATTTATAAATTGTTGGGCCAATTGTTGGGAAAATTTATTTGGGCCAAATGGGGATCACACTACATTTTATGTAATTTTTTGATAATAATGATGTTTAGATGAATGTGTAAATTCATTTATTTTTTTGTTCAATATGAAGTTATGTGTAATTGCTGTGTAAAGCAATATCTTTGTTAAAATAACAGTCAAAATATATTACAGTAAAATTTAAACATTTTACCATTATTTATCTCCCAAATGTATCAATAATATTTACATACAAGGAAAGTTAATATGTTTTATAATTCTTTAAATAATTGCTGCACAACCGAGACAGGTGTGGCAGACGGGATCCAAAATAACCAAGATCTAAACGGACCTGGAAGCAACGCATTTTAATTTTTAATCAAACAAGCAAATAATGCAGACAAAGAAAACAGAAGCATTTTACCTCTTGTTGTTCCTGGATGTCATCCTTACGTGGGGTTTTATCTCTGAGATGGGAAATTGACCTCTTGCAGCATAAGAATCGAACAAGTATAAGTTACAAGTACAGTGTTAAATGCTAACAGTGTCAAGTAACAGAGTAGCTCTGCTATATTCAGATATGATGAGAGCTGAGCTGACAGAAACTACGGTCAGAATAATCCCAGATGATTGGTATGGGACAATGATTCGTATCTGTTTTGTTTTTAAATGTTTCTCTGTTATCACATGAAAGTTTTTCTGGTTGACAAAGTAGATACATCCTTGTGAACACTAGGAAAACATTTTTTGTGAATGTTTGTCCTATTTTTCTCGTGGGAATTTGGCTCCCAACATGGAGATTAGAGTTGTTGAGCAGAGTCGTCAACAGCAAAGCCAGCTCTTTAAAATAGGGAGGGACGAGTCGTGTAGAGTTTCTCCCTGGTGCTGCTGATTGGCATCTGGGGAAAAGGATGTGCTGAGAAGTAATAATAGCTTGAGTCGTGTAGAGGTCGCAAAACACGACTCACAATACTGTCTTTCATGGTACTTTTAAATTATAACTCAATGCAAAATTTTCTTCTTATTTAAGTTCATTAAAACAACTTTATCATAAAAGGTTGATTGTTGAATATTGACCTATATTATTCCTGCTTCTCTCTCCACCCTTATCATGTCTGTAACATTTTATTTGACAGGTGTGCATAAGACTGACATAAACATGACATAACAGCTATTATAAACATGAAGGAGTCTTTATGGATGTCTGATTGTTGTCATGAAGTGTCATTCAGTAAATTCTGACAATTCTTAATGCAAAGTTGCTTTAAAATTTTCATTAAAAGTGCCAACTTTGTATTATTTCGTAATTAAAGACACTTAAATGCAAAGATAGCATTTTTAATGGACTTTCAATGCAACTTGTACAACAACTTTGCATTGAAAGTGTCGTTATTTACCGAATGACACTTCATGGCAACAGTCATAGACATTCATAAAGACTCTTTTATGTTCATGACAGGCGTTATGCCATGTTTATGACAGTGTCATTTCAGTCTTATGCATACCTGTCAAATAAAGTGTAACGATCATGTTTTGATCACTAAAACTTAAATCATTTTTAGACTTTAAGACCATTGAAAGTCCATTCAACTAGGCATAAATACTGTATATCATTAGCATGAAGAACCTAAATGCACAGGAATTCAAATATAATTGCTTTTCAATTGTGACAACTGTAATTCGATATATTGTGCAGATTGTGTATGAGTTAGTTCTGCTACTGTTTTGTAGAAAATTATTGGTTTATGTTAAACAAATGAACATTAAGTCTAGGTGGTATTAGAATAGAAAACTTATGTAAATACATTAAGTGTGTGTTTAGATTTACATACTGCAGCTCATCCTCAAGTAAAACACAGCGACTTTTAAATATCTGGACTGAGAAGAGGAGCATATTTAAAAACTGTTTTGCACAAAAATTACTAGAAGTGCTATTTTCCTAGGCTGTGTGCAGTTTTTATTGCCATTTCTTTGCTTTAGCAGAGTATCTCAGATTCTCTTTTAAGAGTTTGTTTACCAAGGACTTAGATGCCATATTTTTGCATTTCTTAAAAGAATTTCTAAGATGTATTACTAGTTGTGATTTCTTTAATGTCTCACAAGCTCTAATTGCCTGTAAGATGCTCAGTAAATAAAGATAAGCTGCTGTGAGTTACAATAAAGTATGTGAGATGAGAAAGAAGCCACTTCCTGGGCATCATGTAATTAAAGAGGAAACATGGAAGGAAGTGTGTAAATTATCTAATCTCCATGTTAACGTGATTGCAAATGAAGCCTCATGTGCTCACTTATGAAATTGCTGAGATTTTCCAGCAATTTCGGTGAAATTTTAGAGCTTCACCAACCCCAGGAAACAAAAGCCAGCGGTAACAGTGCAAAAAAGTCATCAGCTAAAATAAATAACACTGATATCAGTTTTTTGTGCAGCTTTGAGATAATTGAAGCCTTGTGAAAAAGAGGTGGGAGGAGGAGAAGTAGGAGTGGCTACTTATCCCGACTCCCCCTCCATTTTACATCACAATAGAGCATGATGCAGTCCTCCCTGGCCCTTCCCCTTTCTTGCCACGTGGTATGCACCAACCCAGTATTTAAATCCGGGAGCTTGAAGGCTGTGCTGTTCATGCACTGTAAACCGGTGCGATCCAGGAAGCAGCTGTGACACAGAATTAGGGGGAAAGAGAGGAAGAGAGGGGGGGGAAACTGCCTCAGCAGCGCTCAGAAGGAGGCGACACTTACAGCAGGAGAGACAAAAGGAGAAGAGCTGTAAGATCCCGGTGTCAGAGCAGCGTTGTGTCTCCAGAGTGTTCGGTCTCTCCGTTTGCTGTCATTCTTTCTGTCTTTCTCTGTGCCAGCGGGGGAGGGTCCATCGGCCGTCCCAGGCCTACTTACATGTCCCAGCATCCCGCAAGAGCTCAAACAAGGCCACTGCTGCCATAACGGAGACTGTGAGTTCAGGACAAGACAGGCAGATAAAGGTACTGTAGCTTACAATCAACAATCATAAACAGTACCTTTTGTAATGAAGCGCTTGCTGTTGCGACTCTTAGGTTAGCAGGAGTTTTAGCAGTTCACTGAAGCCTGGATGTTTATCGTTTAAAAATGTTGCACTAACAAGCCTGTGGTGACAGATGAGGGTCCAGAAAGTGTATTGGAATAAGATGACAACACTCAGAAACCTGGAAGAAGAGCTAAAGAAACAGAGAAGTGAAAGAACAAAGACAGCATTATCACATTGATGTTTCCGTAAATTTGATCTTCATGTAAACTGTAGTTGGTGAATGTAGGAATATTAAAATGACCTCAATAATTTCCATTCTGATGATTAACATGAACATTTTCTGCATGACTTTATAATGAATTTTATTTGATGTTTTGTTTGTGTTTTATTTCTCTTTTTATACCCACCTTTTACCACAAACATTTCTGAGAGAATTTATCATCCTGCAACATTTGTAGAATTTATACATTCAAGATTTTAGGGGTCCCGAATCAAACCAGAAAGGCAGTCTGTTCTGTTGTGTGTGTCTGAAACTGAAACTCATGTCTTCATTACCACTTTGCCCCTCAGCCAGCCTGTAGGAAACACTGTGTACCGCTGAGCTCTCACTTTTCAGTCCACCTGAATACACTGACCTTCCTCCTGTTTCTGATGCTGTTGTGCTAACGAGCGGCCATCTGTCTCATATGTTTGTTGACCCAAATGGACAATTAGCTTATTAACTTTTCCTTTCGTACTGAAATACTTTCCCCTTGGGAAGAGTTTAATATATAATTTTCATGTAAAGTGATAAAATGATTCTCTAGCAGTCTAATCTTTTCTTTTTTTCATCTTAATGATGAAAATTGATGATGCGTTCAAGACATGGATGCAAAATAGAGGTTTATTCTCTGTGAGCAATGGTTGCTAAGGAACACCTGAAGCGTGTGTCCTCATTCTGCCTCTCATGACTAAAGTCTGTTAAGACTTGCAAAAACTTTTACTGGAGTCTCTCTCTTGCCATCAGCAGGCAGTAAACCAAAATAAATTAGCTTGTGGCTCTGACGATACACACGCCAGAGTTTTTTTTTTTTTACGTTTGTCCTCTATTGTCTGGTCCACTTCAGCAGCACAGCAGATCCTGCAGCCTTCATTTAATTTGTTTCTCTCAATTATTATATTCAGCATTTAAACTGATTAAATGTCTAACTAAACAATACATGTAACAAAAACAAAACTGGTTATATGTTGTGACAACTTATTAGTTAGAGAACTACATTTTAGGATTTTCCTTTTTCTATAGTAATATTTCTAGTATAAAAAATACTGTACACTGATGTCTGCTAAAGGTTTAATCTTAGCGATTGTGACCTATAAATGCATATTAAGTTATGCATAAATGGATGCAAAGTGAGTGAGAATTGATGAAGTAGCAGCTTTTTGAAGGAGTGTCCCATTTCTCTGTGGGACATTGCAACCATTTCCTCAATTATGTGGCAAAGGATGGGAGGAGGGGTAACCCTGGAAAATAGGATTCAGCCTTCAACTTAGCTTTTAATCACTTCAGTTTTTGTTTTTTTAAAAAAACTGTAGAGTCCACCAACACAGGGCCTTTGTCTGAAAGGTATTTACAAGAAGCAATAAAGTAAAAATTAATTTGGTTGTGTGGGAAGGTACTTGAATTGTAACCATTTAGCTGTGACAGTTTTTTATATTTCAACAAATACCTCAGTTAATCCTATGTGAACCAAACAGGATGTACTTTTGGAGGAGGTTGGACAAAAAGCGCAAAGAGCTGAGCTGCATGCAAATGAAGCAAATCAAGGCTCCAGCAGTCAAATTCAAACAAACCTTGGTTGTTGTTTTTGTAAACCACAGCAGAGGAATTTCAAATGTTGAGTAGGAACACCCTCTGTATTTGGTTCATCATCATGTTGTTAAGAAATTAGAAAGATAAAATCGATGGAAAGTCGTCCAAAATCTTGTATAATATGACTAAAATGATTTGAAACTATTGTTGTGAATCTCAGACTTCAAAATAGATTTATGGAAGTAAAAGTAAAAATGTGCACAGTTCTTCTCTAAACATGGCATTAACTTCAATATTCTTATGGTCACAAAAGGTAAAATTTGACTTGACAACATTTTTGATTTTGCAACTGCAGAAGGAAAGGATTGCACAAAGTCCTTGTAGAGCAGAACCAGCTCTAGGGAAATTTAATGAGGGTATATCAGTGTGCAGAGTGTCAGGAATGTGACACAAGGATGGACACTGTTGTCAGTGTTACCTATTTGTTTCATGATTTTGTCACAGTGATGAATGGCTGTGGCATTTTCTTCTAAATAGGCAGAAAGACTCGCAGTAAACATCATGCCAGGAGCAAACCGAGAGGATGGCTGTCAAACTGCAGGGCTGTGCAAAGATTCACTGAAATGCAATAAAACATGCAACATTAAGCATTATGTAAAGTATTAAAGGTGCTCTGTCAGTATGTCTTTAAAAAAATCTCCAAAGAGAAGCCCTAAGTCATAAATTAAGATTATCTAACATATTTTTTTAGTATGTGCAAATTCTCTGAACTCTGATTATCTTGTTTTCTGTAGGGTTTGAATCGGATGTTAAGTGGAGCCCTGATATAAATATATGTTTTCTGAAAACTAAGCTGCGTTTCCCTGGTTGATAGTGTTCACTTAGTAGCGTTAAAAATGATTTCTTTTTAAAAAGTGCATCAATTAACACTGTCATTTTACGGAGTAATTCAGGAAATTTTAATAACAAAAGCAGAACTTTGTGATTTGGTCTCAAAATTACTGTATTATTCAAAGTGCGGTGCAATTTTCTAGTGGCTTTTCATATCCCTGTAATAGTATTATTTACGTGCCTTGTGCTTTTATGAAATTTCATAAAAGCCTTGTGATTTTATGAAATTTAACAAATACACACGCCAGTCTCTTTAGTTCTTCACAATTACACCATCGTAACATTTTCAGATGCATCAACATACATGGAGACCAACAGCATTGTGTTTCACTTCAGTACTTTTTGCTAGCACTGTAACTCATATCGAAATTGTTACTTGTCTCTTCTGCATTCATATTAAAATGCCACATCACATCAATATACTGTGGACAATGAAGATCCCCTTTACTCACTTCTAGCTCCACTGCTTTAGTGGCAGACAGCAGATGGCAGAAACTAATTGTCGCTGCCCAGGCACGGCACCAATAATTGCTCCAATTGTAGCGAAACAAGAGCGTGGCACTCCAAAATCCACAGACTTGAGTGAATTACCGTGTTTGCCCATGGTTATTCACCACTGTAGACAGAAACTAACTCTAAAAGTGGGAGTCAGTGGATTATGTATGGTTTAGTCTGGAGTGTACCGGTAAATGGAAATTTTTGTCCTTTTCCACACTCAGGCATGTCAGGAACTACATGTGGGTGGAATAAAAGCTGCAGCTGGAAGTTTGATTCTCATCTCTGATTAAAAAATAAGTTACGGTTCTAGCGCCTGAAAGTTGGGAATAAAGAAAGTTTGTTTTTTTTTTCTACAGTTTCATAACAGTGAGTGCTGTGTTTGCATTTATAACCATTTTCAGTTCCATACACAATGTCATTAAACAGCTCATTGTTCTCAACTTATAAGACGTAAACTTTTTAAATTGCCACTTGAGACTAATCTGTGGTTTCTGAACCAAACTTGACTGCTAAAATAATTTTTCTCCACTTAAAACTCCAGACGCTGTAATCTTTGGCAAACCAAACTGCAATTTCTCTCTATTTATACCTCTAGTTTTTGCAGTTTATATTTCTGCTTTCACTTATTTAGCTACAGGTCTTGGCTGTCAGACTAAAATACCT
Organism: Poeciliopsis turrubarensis; assembly: GCA_010277015.1. Lineage (NCBI taxonomy): Eukaryota > Metazoa > Chordata > Actinopteri > Cyprinodontiformes > Poeciliidae > Poeciliopsis > Poeciliopsis turrubarensis. Next base: position 1,306,181 of record VMRN01000024.1, on the reverse strand, counting down.
GTAAACTGTTTTCTTTGTACTGGGTACCAGTTCAGTATTATAGATGTATCAGAAGGAGTTAATCTGTGTTAAAATGTATGTCAATGCAAAGACCACACATGATTTCTCAAAACCTCTGCAGCATTATAGTCTTAGTCATCTATGCTCTGGTTTCAAATTTAAATATGGTTTATATACCAAAAATCTAGACAGATCTTTGGTATATATTTGTTGCAGCACAAAAGCAGAAGTTGTGACTCTTTCATGGATTTCTGGTTTTCTTTCTACTCTGAAGACTTTATTATAATACTGACTTTAGTAAAAGGAAGCTAAAAAGATTTTTTTATTTTTATCTCGCATTATTGATATGATTTAGTGTAAGCTAATTTCTTTAAGACACATGTTCATTTTTCAGTCATGATACATCTTTAAATCAGGTTGAATGAAGTTGTGTTTTAAATAGTTGCAGTTTTCAAATTTACTCCACAGAATATTTAGTTAAATCTGTATTTTTAACTTTGGTCTCAAAGTTAAAAATACACTTCACTCTTTCTGTCTACTGTTTCAGATCTGTGTGGTGTGTCGGGACCCAAGACCCTCAAGCCCCAGAGATCCCTCCCCGGGACGCCAGTTTCTCTTTCTCAGTACCCAGTCGACCTGCGAACATCCATGGAGGAAAAGTACAAAGAGCTTGCTGAGGTGATATTAAGATTTTAACCCTGAAAAGAATTAAGAAACTGCTATAAAATGATCAGTTTCTCTGATTTTACTTCTTTATATAGATATATATTTGAGTAAAATGAACATTGCTCTTTTAGTCTATGAACTACTGACAAGTCCCTGAAATTCCAAGCCAAAATTTTACATTTATTTACAGAAAATGAGAAAGATAAAGATGCAGTTCTTTCAAACCTAAAATAATGCAAAGAAAAAAAGTTCTTCTATTCATTTGGAAACAACAAAACTAATGTTTTAAGTGAGGGAAGAGTTCAGAAATCATTATTTGGTGGAATAATCAGGAGGTTTTCAATGGGGTCAGTGGAGAGGGGTCAACGTTTTCCAGAGCTGCATATATATAAAATTGAGGAGTTTTAGTTTGTGTTATTTTAAAAGAGGTATTGGTAAATTTAGACTCTTTAATCAATCAGTGAAAGTTATTCATATAGCACATTTCAGCAGGAAGGCGATTCAATAAATAAAACACAATTACAAAGTTTCAAAGAGCACACTATCCAGTCAGTAATTGAACTTTAATAGTCTCTTTAAAAATGATGCCTAATAAATAAAACAGCTGCTCTGTTAAGGAGACAGTCTGAGAGAACAGAGTACGATGAACATATTTATTTCTCTTTTCACATCTTGTCATGTTAAAACCTGAAACTTCAGAGCATTTTATTGGGATTTTAGTATCATGAGAATAACTGAATTTCAATTGTAGTTTATTTTGGGGGTATTTTTCCATCATCTCTGCACATCTGTAGACTATAACTTTTACCCTTTCTTTGAGAAACAGCTGTAGCTCAGTCAGATTGGGCAGAAATCGTTTTTAAATGTCAGGTTTCTGCAACGATTTCCAGTTGGAGATCTGAACTTTGGGCTCCTTTGACACATGCTTAGGATTTAATGGGAACCATTTTATTTGTATTTCCTGCTGGTTAGTGTTGATTTTCTGCCAGAAGGCTAAACGTTGCCCTGTTTTCAAGTCTTATGTAGCTTCTTATAGGTTTTCTCTTTTTAGCTTCATGCTATCAACTCACCTTTCTTATCATCGTTGCAGAAAAAAAACAAACAAAAGAAACCTTTTCCCAACGCGATAGCGCCACCACAGTATTTCCTCATGGGAGCTGTGTGTTTACATGGTATTGTGTAAAGAGGCCAAATAAGTACAATCTGATCCTGACTGAGCAGAATATCTTACTGCCCTACATGGTTTGTGATAAACTGCAAACCAGCACCTCATATGGCTTTGTTTGTTTTAACAAAGGTCAAATTATTTGAGCTGTCTAGGTTTTATTTAGGGGTATCAGAGCAAAGAGGACTGAACGCAAATGTTTCCCTCACTTTTTACATTTATTAGTAAGACATATTCAAAGCCTCGTATTCCTCAAAATCTATTCGTCTGTTTTATAAAATAACTAGAAAATACGTGCAAGTTTTTGATTCATGTGTGAAAAAATATCAATAATTATTCATCTGTAAATGTAACAGATGGTGCAGTGTTTGTGGAGCCGCTGCTATCGTTCTGATGCCCCTGTGAATATTAATATTTACATGATCTCCTGTTTATGACGCCATAAATTTTATTACCTCCCGTGTTCGAACCAGGAGCTGTTCACACGCAGCATGGCGGAGAGCGAGATGCGAAGTGCGCCCTACGAGTTCCCAGAGGACAGTCCCATCGAGCAGCTGGAGGAGCGACGGCACCGCCTGGAGAGGCAAATCAGTCAGGACATTAAGTGAGGAGATGCAAGCAAACTTCACACACAATGTCAGCTAAATCAACTGTGTACATGAACTCAGACGGTCAGACGCAGCTGCCCCCTCTTCCTGCGCCTCGCTCTTACACACAGTGTTGCTCTCACCTGTGCACACATTGCTTGTCTTCTTCCAATATGCCAGTTTTGTGGGCTAACTAATCCCAGCAATCAGCTCACTGTTTTAGCCAACATTTGACACCTGTTCCAGTGGTACAACTTATTCTTTGCAAACTCTAAGAAGGAGGTGGGTTCTGTCTCAGTTGCCTGGGACAATGCTAACTGCGCTACTAAGCCAATCATGGGGAGGTAGGAGGGTTATCTGACTTGTTCCTGTTTACCAATCGGGGTTTACCATCACTAACTGGTGTTAAAACTCTGTGTCGATGTGAGTGTGTAGCAGTGTGAGTGAGAGTGCCTGTTGGAGTGGGCGCCTGTGCTTGTATTGAGTGTCTCTGTCTTCTGTTTGCTTAATTTCTTCTCACTACCTTTGATGCCCAACTGCCCCTGCCTTGCCCACACTATCCTGCGCCTCTGCATATCACCCCAAGGCTTGAGCCAGAGATCTTACTGCGTGCCAAACAGGACTTCATGAAAATCGACAGTGCTGCAGACCTTGAGTGAGTGAGCTCTGACTCAGTATGCATGCTTTTCTGTTTTTTTATCAAAAGGTGACATCTCAGTGTTTCACTTTGTTCGGCTCACTTGTACTCAGAAATTTGTATACTAACTGCTTTTATTTGTTCAAATTACTACACACACACACACGCACACGCACACACACACACACATACACTTCAATACTATATTGTTTAGATGTTCTATTATGTAGAACCCACTGTGGACATTGATATTCTATTGAAAGGGACTAAATCGTCCCCCTGCTGGTGATTTGATGGAAATACATATGGGCACTTATAAAAAAAAATAACTCAGGCTAACTATTGAAACATATCATTCAAAGACATATTGGTACTCCTGGCAAAAAATCTCTGTGTAAACTTTTACAGCAGCAGGATAATATTCACATGGAAATGTTTTGAAATTTTATAAGGGTTTTTTATCATTTATTTACATTCATTCACGTTGGGAAAAAAAAATCCCTTAATGCAACAGAATTGTTTTCATTCAAGCTTTGGTACCTAATATAGGAAATATTTCAATTCTCAATTTCATTGAGCAAAAAATCTGATGCAGTTTGAACCTGATATGGTACAATAGGATATTGCAACAAAACAACTAATTTGAAGAAAACTTAAGCCACTGGCTTGACAGGAGAAAAAATTACCTTAATTAGCTGCATTTTAAAGAAAACAAAAACACCTCAGAGATTTTTTTTTTATGGCAACTGTGCTTTGTGCAAAAATAATATCTGAAAAATGAAATACAGCTTTAGCTGTATGCACAAAAATTAAGTCATTTTAGTCACTTTATTGAACATTTATTGTAAAGCTGTCACATAAATCAGTAGCAACATTTCCAACATTTCTAGTTTGTGATTTCATGAAAAATATATTCAATAAAAAAGTCAAAATAGTATTAAAAAGAATGTCCATACTGTATATATTCTGCCTCATACCTGCTTGTTGCTGCTTTTAATTATAACATGCATTACAGGGCCTTATCGCCACCGACTGCTAAGAAGTAAGGATAGTAACTGATTATTTAATTTAATTTTTTTTTTGCTCTTGCAAAAAGCCCACAATCCACTGAAAGAGTCTGGATCCATTTTTTGATGCCGACCCACCAGCTGAGTGTAGCTGCCCTAAAATATTTAGAGTTCTGGGTTCTCTCTTATGTTTTCTTCCTTTCAGCTCACCACACAGGTTTTCCATAAAATTCAGATCTGGAGACTTGGATCTATCTGGAAAAGGGCTGATTTTGTGTCTGGTGAGCCATTTCTGTATTCTCTAAAGCTCCAGCTTTAGAAAGAAGAAAAGGGCAACTTCCTGAAGTGACAACATCTGAGGGATGAGTGGGTGAGAGGGTTCCCAGACAGCAAGATTTATTGCCTCTTGTATGCATTGGTTGGTGCCAAAAAGTGCCCAAAGAAGGACAGATAGAGGGAAAACTTCCCCAGGTGGCCAAATCCTGTTTTTCCACATAGCTGCAGCCTGGTTCCCAAGTTGGTCCTTTTCTTTGCTCAAAGCATCTTAGCATTCAGAGCCAGTTAGATCTATTAGGCATAGTTCTAGATTTAAAATATTATCATGCATAACACACATATTCCCTAATGCCAGGTTCCTTTTCCAGCAGGATAGAACAATTTGATCAAAAGTTGATCTGAAACTAATTCAGCTGTTTTGGTATTTATTAGAAAAACAACTCTATTTAAAATGGGTCCCATCTGAGCCCTCACAGGACAACAGTGATCCACTGCTGGGACATCAGCATCCTGAAAGGCTCCAAGCCGATCAGATCTGTTTTTATGCCACAAGAAAAGCCCCGACGCTCTATCAAGGTTTCAATGTTGTGCCCATTTTTGTACAAGTTCACTGCAAATAATTAAAATGTTATAAATAAAAAATATCTGAAGAAGTTGCAGAAGCACAAAAAATTTGTGATTTTTTTTTTTTTTTTTATTCGTGGACAAAATCTAAGATCTAAAAATCTAAGATTGTCTAGGAACAGAATCTTAACAAGTATATATATTTTTTTATTTTTTAAATAACTCAGGCTAATTGTTGAAATATGCCATTTATAGATGAATTTGTTGGTACTCCTGGCAAAGATGTGTCAAAACATGTAAACTTTTACATCTTTTAAATCTAGTTTCTAGTGCAAATATTTTAGTACACTTGAATTAAGACGAAACTAACTCAAAAGCAACTTATTTGCAAGACATAGAAGCTTATTTCAAGTCAATATTTCCTTCACATCAATGAAAAAGTTGCATTGGCAAATTATTTTACTTAAAATATTGGGAAATTGTCTTGTTGTATCTCCCTATAAAAATAGAACTTTGTCATCAATATTTAGGAACTATTTACTTTAAACTAACTCCTATATCTTGCTGAAAGATACTTATAAGTTAGTTTTGTCTTTTTTCACGTCTAATAAAATATTTGCAGTAGAAATAAGACCAGAAATACTTGGTAAGATGTGGTGTTTTTGCAGTGTAACTGCAGAAGACTGATGCTTTGAAAAAACATTCAGATGAGTTTTCTATAAACCAAAAGTCAGTAGATTTAATTTGTCTAATTTCCACCAGTAAAATAGTTTGCGATTATGGCTGCAAGATATTAGAAAGTTATGTCATGGTGGGACTGTTGGCAAATATTGCACATTTTCCTTACATTTTCAGTGATTTCTGTAACTCTTAGACATCTTGGACACCACAGTAGGTGACAAGTGTGGATATCCACTGCTTTGTAACTCCATTCAGGATATTGGACATCTTAATGATAGATTAACCACAATATTTTGCATAGCAAAAATTCACTTTATACTATTTGCAATATACAGTCACTGATTGGCTTAAAATTTTCTTGAATAAAGCAGAAACCAGAAATTTCCATCTCAAACAACTAACATAAACATAACTGCTGAACTAAAACCAGTGTTTTTCTTTCTTCCACCCTAACCCCACCTGGTTTTTGTCTCTCTGCCATCTTTTTTTTGTGCTAAGCTGTTCTCTTTGTGTGCGTGTCAGGTTAATGAAGGAGAAAAGTGTAGACACGGTTGATGTGGGCTTTAAGGAGCGGCAAATGCCGCTGGAGAGGGAGTACCAGCGGGTCTCGATATCTGGAGAGGAAAAATGTGGGGTAAGAAGCTCAAATCACAGGATTGCATACAACAATGAAGAATTATGCAAAAGCAAAAATGCATTCATATTAATTTTTATTTCTGTGTTTGATGTGTTTCCAGGTGCCGTTCACTGACCTGGTAGATGCTGCCAAATGTGTGGTGAAAGCGTTATTAATCCGGGAGAAGTACATCTGCCGTTCCATGCAGACATTTTGTAAGACCGCAGCTCACGCCCTGCAGGACCTCGGGACGAATTCTCTGGACCTGAGAGTTTATGAAGACATACCAGAGACCCCTGTCGACGCAGGTACTTCCTGCTCATCAAATGTGATTTTCTTATCCTAATTATTTATGTAAAGATTACATATTGTGCTTTCTTGAACAGGTGAGGATAAATCTGTGGGCGATACAAAATATTTTCATTCCACTTTTTGCACAGTCATTCTTAGATAATGAGATTTGAGTCTGGTCAGTTCTGCCCATTTTGAGCTTCTGTCAGAATGAGATGTTTTCGGGCCTCCTGTCACTTTAAATCCTGATAAGCTGCTGCTGGCCACGCCCCCCAACTCTGTTTATCAAATGGTGCTGGAACTCAGCTGGGGTTGCTAGGAAACGGGTTGGGGTTGCTAGGTGATGGGCAGTGTCTAGTGATTTTGTGAGGTTAGATCTGGAAGGTTTTTGAAACGGACACCAATAAATTAAAGTTTAACCAAAAAAGTTGGTGGTTTGATGATTCTTATTTTATTTTTTTTTTTTTTATATAAGACGTCACCTATGAAAGCTGATTTTTGTTGTTGATGAAATGTAAGCATGAGTCTTGTATTGATAACAGTTTACCAAATATGGTTTTCAAAACTACAATAATGAGGCATAAAGACCTTATTGTGTCTGTATATTAATGTTATTAATCCTAACTCTCTCCTACTGGTTCTTTAGTTCTGACTGAAGAACCAAACTTGTTGAAATGACAGTCACACTAATAAGTAGATGTGAAGGACTTGTGTTGCCGCTCCTAAATGCATTCATAATCAGACAGTAATAATAATCTCTACAAAAATACTGAGTCAGATTCACTCTTGAACCTTTTCTTTTCTCTCAGATGCCCCTGTTCACCCACCTGTCTCAGAAACACACCCCTACGACAATCGGGACCCCAAGAATATGCCGCCAGACACAGGATATGGCTGTAAGATGGTTGATGGGGTCATACATGTCTTCAACAAGAAAACAAACATGGACAAGTATGTTTTTGTATCTGTACTGAGGTTTATATTTGCTGATGTCATGATTTTCTTTTAAATAAGACTTTCCCCTCTTATGGATTCCTCCTGTTTTTACGTTTTGGTCGAGAAGAGACAGATGTTTGCTCAAAGATTAAAGGCAGATATTTGGTCAAATGAGGAACTTGATTTGACTAGCTCTTTAATCATTTTGGTTTTTGAGGTTTGGGCATGGAAACCACAAATAAATGCAGATGATTTGTTTAATTCATTCAAAGTAATAATAAAATAAAATTTCACTTTTTTTTGTATTTATTTTTTTACATATCACAGATCTCAAGTTGTGATTTAAAGAATCAGTTTTTATTATGCGATTTGAAAAGTCTCAGGTGGTTTTAGATTTTAAAATAAAGCTGCAACTTTGGCTTTTACTACACTCCTGAATTTGATTTGAACTTCAGAACTATTTTGTTACAATATTTGTTTGGGATAACAAAGCCAAACAATACAAATGGTTTGTTCCCATATTTCCAGAATATTATAAAAACGTCCTGAAGGTGTAGAAATCTGAGTCTAAATGTATGAAATTTTCTAATTAAAATAAAATTAAGAAACGTAAACTAGGAGTGAGAGCTATGTGAATGTTGGCAAACCCAACATATAACTTGAAGTTGTTTTTCTCTGTTAGAAGCACAGAACTCGACCTACCTTATCCCGACCTGAAGGAGTACATAGCAGACATGAATGTCATGATGTCCCTTATTATCAATGGTCCAGTGTGAGTGTTACTTTAATTAATAAACCAGTTGATTATAGTGTTTCTATTATGCAGCTTGAATGAAACCTGTCTCTTCTGCGCGTTGTTTCCAGGAAATCTTTTTGCTACCGCCGCTTGCAGTACCTGAGCTCCAAGTTTCAGATGCACATCCTGCTGAATGAGATGAAGGAGCTGGCAGCGCAGAAGAAGGTTCCTCACAGAGATTTCTACAACATCAGAAAGGCAAGACCTGCTGCAAAAATACATCCCTTTTTCTCTAGTAAATATATTAATGGATCTTTTTGAGAAGTATGAACATAGATTATAAAGTCAAGCCCAGTTTTTATTGTTCAAAAATAAACTTATCCTTGAGAGAAAGAGGTCTCTGTTTGAGATTTTCCTTCTCACTGTTGCCACATGCTTACTGAGGAGAAGGACTTGACTGAAATCTTTCTTTGATAACTTTTTACCTCCACTGTTTTACACCGAAGATCAAATTAGAAAGTTTATAACTCAATTTGAATCTGTCTATATAGTTAGATTTATCTAATTATATATTTCTTTTACTGTTACTGGGATGTAGTTGTCACGTAAAGTTCCTTGAGCTGATGTTTGTTATGAATTGGTACTAATTGAAATAAAGTTAATGTTCTTCATCTTGTCTCCAGGTTGACACTCACATCCACGCGTCATCCTGCATGAACCAGAAGCATCTTCTGCGATTTATCAAGCGAGCAATGAAGAAATACCCCGACGAGATCGTTCACGTTGAGCGGGGGCGCGGTCAGACCCTGCGAGAAGTTTTTGAGACCATGAACCTGACGGCGTACGACCTGAGTGTAGACACACTCGACATGCACGCAGTGAGTTATCACAATGTTGTGGAAGATGGAAACTAACTTAGTGTGACTTCTTCACTATTACTAAACTTGTTGTTTCACGTTTCTCTACTTTTACAGGATCGGAACACATTTCATAGGTTTGACAAATTCAACTCCAAATACAACCCAATTGGAGAGTCCATCCTAAGAGAGATCTTCATCAAGACGGACAATCATGTGGAAGGAAAATACTTTGCACACATAGTTAAGGTGCTTATGAATTCAGTTATAAACTGTCCAACCGAATAATCGGTCCCAAACTCAAATTTGAAGCTGCTGTCTTTATTTTTTATTTTTGTTACAGGAAGTGATGTATGACTTGGAGGAGAGTAAGTACCAGAACTCTGAGCTGCGACTGTCCATCTATGGTCGCTCCAGAGACGAATGGGACAAGCTGGCGGAGTGGGCTGTCAACCACAGAGTGTACTCTGATAATGTGCGCTGGCTTATCCAGGTGCCCCGTCTCTTGTAAGTGCTGCTGACATTTTGTTTTACCTTGAAGCTAAGAGGGAAATAATGTCTTCTCAAGGAAACAAATACCCAAGACTGTTCGCCAACACAGAGGCTTAAAACACTCTGAGGATGCCATGGAGTGTGAGACATTGTGCCGACAAAAACAAAATCAAAACCATGAAACTTTTGTCAGATTTCTCTAAATCAAATTAGTATAAAAATCTGACCTTCTTTAGAAAACTTTGTCATTTTTTGTGCTGATTCAGTGGTGCAAAATAGTTCAATTGAAAAAAAAACAGACAACTTCCAAAAAATATTTTCTGTAACCCAGTGCAGGAAGTTAGTCTCTTTTTTCCCACATAATCAGACTGTATTTTATGAGGATGTGTCTGTCAAAATGCTTAATCTAATGAATGAATTACTGCTATAAAAATGTGATATCTGATGTCAATGTTGCCTTATGACTGATAACTAGTGTTTTCCAATATTGTGCAAATATTTTTAAAAGTTCTTTGAAGCTAATGCTACACGTGTAGCGGTTGGTAGAAAACTCAAAACATTCATTCACATACTGCTGTTCATTTGGCTCAGACACTGGTGAAAAAAAGATCATCATTCCATGTCAATATGCAAGACGGCATTTAGAGAAAGCTGTTATTGATTGAGTTTAATTAACTCATATATTATTATATTATTTAATAACATTAAATAACAATAACATTAAAATGAAGAAACTTGTTTCCTACCGTAGAAGCTGCTGTTGCCTCACTGGTCTAACTTTCTGTTGTCTGTGCGTTTTGAACTGTGTTTTTCTTGTCTTTTACCTTTCTGGATTTTTAATCGGTTACTTCAGTCAAGCTGTGACTAAATACTCTCCCACATAGAGAATATTTAGTCAAAATAAGGGTTCTCACTTCATCCTTTTCTGTCTTGCCTGTCAATGTCCTGTTTCTGTTGGAAAGGTTTGTGTTTGGCAAACAAACAAACAAACAAAAAAAAAGAAATCCTTTTTTGTTTCACAATTAAGATTCATGCTCCACAGTTCAGGACAAAATATCATCAATATAAGGTACTGCTTTTGCACCAAAAGCTGTTTTTGTATGAGAAAAGTGCAATTTATGTCAGCTTTAAAAAAGTAATGAATGGACAAATAGTGATTTAATTGTTTTATTGGTATGTTTCCATCTCTAAAATAAATGTAACTTTCTTTTTTTATAGTGACGTCTACCACACAAAGAAGCAGCTGGCTAACTTCCAGGAGATGTTGGAGAATATTTTCATGCCTCTGTTCGAAGTCACGATAGATCCAGCCAGCCACCCAGAGCTGCATCTCTTCCTGGAGCATGTGAGTCTGACCTGCTGCTTGATCTGAACTCTCCTAATGACCAGCATCAGAGTGAACTGACTGTTTGTTTTGTTTTTTTATTTGCATGCTGGCAGGTTGTTGGTTTTGACAGCGTAGACGACGAGTCCAAGCCTGAGCACCACATTTTTAACCTGGACAGTCCACTTCCTGTTGACTGGACAGAGGAGGACAACCCGCCCTACTCCTACTACCTCTACTACACCTACGCCAACATGACTGTTCTGAACCACCTGCGAAGGTAAACAACACATGCCTCATTGCTTATCATCATTCATTTCAATCTGATTATTCTCTGATTTGTGAGTTTTTCTTTGTGTTTACCTCAGACGACGAGGCTTCCATACGTTCGTTCTGCGACCTCACTGTGGCGAAGCGGGCCCCATCCACCACCTGGTGTCAGGGTTCATGTTGTCAGAGAATATTTCCCACGGACTCCTGCTCAGAAAGGTCAGGATGGCTTTCATAAAGACTGCAATGAAAGCAGAGCCTGAGATTTTCAGGAATTCATTTCAACTATGAATTTTGACAGCAGGTAGTTTGGAAAGCTTGCCACAGGTTTAGTGCCTTTTGTTGGAATTTGCAACAAATGTGCAAAAACTGAAACTTAAGAATAAATAATTGAGTTAATAAAGAGGTAAGCGCTTCTATCCGCTAAGGCAGAAGAAAAATGTAAAAAGCTAAAAAATAATTAGAAGAGAGATTTTATTGCTTTAGTCCAAATATAGGTGATCAATGAGAATGGTATGAATGATTTTGAACGTGACTTTAATTCATATATCATTGTGTTCTCATGTGATACAGTTTTAAGTATTATTTTACTTGGCTCTGCTTTTTTTATTTCTCCTTTACTGTAAAATGGGGAAGAGATGAAGAGTCTCATTCCTCCTTCCTTTTCCAGGCTCCTGTGCTGCAGTATCTTTACTACCTGGCTCAAGTTGGCATTGCCATGTCGCCACTGAGCAACAACAGCCTGTTCCTTAGTTACCACCGCAACCCGCTGATGGAGTATCTGTCCAGAGGTCTCATGGTCTCTCTGTCCACCGATGATCCCCTCCAGTTTCACTTCACCAAGGTCTGTTGGTGAACATCACAGCCTCACAATTAAAAGGAAAAATGTTCACTTTTTTATTCATGGATGTAAAATATGTGATCATTTCTGTATTTTACCTCCAGGAGCCTCTGATGGAGGAGTACAGCATCGCAGCTCAAGTGTGGAAACTGAGCTCTTGTGACATGTGTGAGCTGGCGAGAAACAGTGTCCTGATGAGTGGATTTTCACACAAGGTGACGTCATTTATAATTCACCTGTTAAGGGTAATAAACGGTTTATCTGATGCATCAGTCGTTTTGTTAGTGTCAGAAATGATCATACACGAGGGTGTGGTTTACAGGTTATTGCACCTGAAAGCACAGAGACTCCTTCGACCTTTTCACATATTAAAACCACAGATTTTATTGTGTTTTATTGGCGCTTTAGGAGAAAGACCAACGACTTCTTCAGCATTGTGAAGCAAAAGGAAAGAGACTTTTCTCTGTTTACCCAAGGAAAATTCAGTGCCACGATGGACTAAAATCAGGGTTATTTGTAAAACACATTCCAGCAACAAGACAGTTCAAAGTGCTTTACACCATAAAACCAAAATACAGCTATTATGAAAAGAGCAATAAACATTACAGTTTGTCAAAAAACATCATCCAAATCATCAAGCAAATGTTAATCAAATACAGTGCAGTTACCAGGAATCAAAGGCAACTTTAAACAGATGAGTTTTTAGCCTTGCTTTTAAGGAACCAGTATTTAGACTGTTTTGCTGTTTTCTAAAAGTTCCTTCCAGATTAGTGGGTTGTAAAAACTGAATGCTGCTTCTCCAAGTTTGGTTAAAGACAACAGGTTTTCGGCTAGCTGTTATTTTTGTAATAAATCATTGAATATCTTCAGTGATTTATAAAGTGACAACAGTATTTCATTGTTTATTCTCTGAGCTACAGGGATCCTTTAGAACTGGTGTGATGAGCTCTAGCTTCCTGGTTTCAGTCAGAACTCGAGCAGCAGCAGTATGCATCAGCTGCAGCTGTCTGATTGATTTTTATATACTTTTTTTTTTTTATGTAGCCCTGTTAAAGATAAATGAATGAGTTTCTCTAGACCTCGCCGAGACTTTATTGCTCTAATCCTGGAAATGTTCTCCAGGTGATAGAAGGCCGTCTTTGTAACCGTCTTAATGTGGCTCTGAAGGTCCAGGTCAGAGTCCGTCACTACTCCCAGATTTCTGGCTTGATTTTGGTTTTTAGTTGTAATAACTGAAGCTACACTCTGACTGTAGCATTCCTCTGTAGGTCCAAAGATAATAACTTCAATCACAGAGTCCAACCTTTGTGTTGTTTGATCTCGGTATGAAAGCATCTGCTCTGTGAAGACCTCAAAGGTTTGTTGGAGAACATTAGTGACTAAACAGCATCACGAGGACAGAAGAACTCAACACAAGGTCACAGATGAAGCTGTGGAAAAGGTAAAAGAAAATTTGCGTTTTAAAACGGGATCCCAAAACCACGGCATCTCTGGAGGAGCAGCAGAGATTCACAGTTTCAATGAGAGAATTTTTTTTTAGCAGGGCAACTATTAGTTTTATGCTCCACAAATCTGCCCTAAGAAGTCCTGTTTGCAGTTTGCAACAAGCCGTGCAGGAGAAAGTCTTTTGGTCACATGAGGCCAAAATTGACCCACATGCAAAACTCTTTGTGCTCCCAGCATTCCCATTTAAATCTGTTTTCAAACCACAGGTAAAGAGCTACTGGCTTGGCCCCAGCTACTACAGAGAAGGTCCTGAGAGCAACGACATCCGGCGCACCAACGTCCCCGACATCCGTGTGGCGTACCGCTTCGAGACGCTCACCGAGGAGCTCAACCTCATCACCCACGCCGTGCGCACAGACGAGCTGGACAGCATCGACGAGGAGGACACGCTCACCATGGGCCCCGTCTCTGGAGGACGCTGAGACGTCAGGCTCCGCCACCCTGTCCTGTCTCTCTCCGTTAGTCCCCCCCCTGAGTCCGCGGCCCACTCAGCATGCCCCTGAAAACGTGATGCGAGAGGAAAACCTGCTGCTCTTTACACACCACTGTAGAAGTCTGCTGTGCTGCTATGGCTGTGTAGTTACGAATCAGCCACGGGTTCAGAGCTGCCGTTGGTTTTGTTATTGAAAATCTAATCATGTGTTTCAAGTAACCCCAATTTTTTTTTTTTTTTTTAGGCATTTAGCTTTGTGTTTGTTGCTCTCTCGCAATCTGTTTTTGTTGTGATAAAACAGAAGGAAAAACTGTGATCTCTAATTAAAGAGTAGCCATAATTTCAAGCCGGGATCATTGCGTCAGGTTGGTTACCTTGGAGAGCAACTAACTTTGACAAAGCTTTGTGTGCGATCCTGCTTGTTGGTTTAGAATCCATCGTTTGCCAAGTTGCACTTTCATCATCAGTCTTCTGGGATTCAAATAATATCTAAAAGTAAAGCGCAAGAAAGAAACATTCCTAAAAGCAAAAAGAGTTTGCTCATTTGTTATGTTTTATGGTAGCAGAGCTATGAAGAGCACAAAGAAATGTGGATGAATGCTCACTGCATTGTTGGATGACATCCATTTTGTTCTTTGCATGCTCTAAACTCTTCATAAGCACCAAAATAAAACCCTCACCGTGCCTTTCCATTATGACCTAGATGCAGTGCATGTCCAGTTTTTCCTTTCCTTCTTCTTCTTCTTTGTGAATCTCCACACCAGGCCGACGGTTGGAGCTGAAACCCAGCTGCTCAGCTAAACAAATACTCTCCTGCATGCCCGCATGACCGACGTATGTGAGGAGAGAACAACCTGTTTACGTCCGACTGTCAACGTAAAGCAACGCCAACCCCGACCCGAACTCTGCATGGTGGAAACCAGCAAACCGTGCTGGGACACAGTGAAGGCTGCTGCATGGTTCTGTCCCAGCATTTCCAGTAATGGTCTCTTTCTGTCACTGCACACGAGCCCAGCTCTCATCAAACGGTGGGATTTTTGGGTCAAACCGGGTTTTGTAGCGAAAAGTAATCAGAAAACGTCCATAGAGTTTGCAGAGCTGTGTGTGTGTGCTTTATAGATGAAGAAGAAGAGAAACCACCGTTTTTGCTTTGTACGACTGCAGCAGTTTCCAACTAATGAAAGATGATCTCAGAGGACTTTATGCGATTGTTAGAGTTCAATTATGTTTTTTAAAGCTGAAATAGAAGTAAGACCATTTTGTAATTCTCAGTATATTGAGGTGGAAGAAAACTAGATTTTCATTATGTTTGTTTTTAATACTCGGTAATGAAACAGTATTTTAGTGCCCACTCTGCTCGTTTCGTCATGTGGAAGCAAATTATCCACCAATATATACACGTTGTGTTTTACTGTTTCAATGCTAATGAATGGTGTCGCCTCTCTATAAAGTAGCCAGTAAGACACCAAAGCACGAATATAATTATGCATAAGATTAGCCGACTTAAGTATTCCTGATACCGTTTGGATCGAATATTTGTTTTTTGTTGTGCATTTCTGCCTTTCACTCAAACGTTTTGATGTTTAATAATTGAGTTTTATACTTTGTGAAAGTTTTGTTTGCCTTTTAAAATTAGGGGTTAATATTGTTCATGTTCAGTGTCGGCCATATTTATTGACACCTCCGGTAAGGATGTGTAAGGACCAGTTCAGATTTTATTGGAGGATCGCACCCTGAAAAATAAACATTTGATTTTAATGCATTTATAAATTGGGGGTAACTCAGGTTTTACTCCTCTTGTCATCATGGTCGCTTTGGAACAACTTGCCAAACTGTAGTGGACAGAGAGAGGAATGTTTAACCATTGCTTTTAAATAGAACAGTTTATGCCCTTTTTTTTTTTTTTCCTCACCCCAAAGGTTTTCTTTATGATTTCATTCCAGAAGCATGATTTTATATCCGGTTAACCATCTGCGTGAATCATTGTCCTGCAGAAATAACCAATGATCACCCTTATGGTAGCATCCACCAGATTATTATTTGAGATTTCCTGATATTTTAAGAGCAAATGGTGAATAAAGTATTAAGAAACAGGCCCACAGCATCACAGATCCTCCACCAAACTGAACAGTGCTTCACCACGTACTATTTCCTTGTTGCACCAAACCCATCTGTTGCATTGGTTGCCGAAGTCTTGACCAAGTTTCCAGATGAAGTCTCAGCTCAACATGTTTACGTTTTGTTTTCGTTTTGTTTCTTCTGTTAAATAATCAGTTGGCATGAAATGCCGTCTAATGGGTGAGACTTGGTGCAACTCTTTGCTGCAGTTCCCCCTCAGTGAACTGTGGAGCGTTTTGGAGCTTCATAACGGGATCAATGCCGGTTCTGATCCATCATAGAGAGAAATGAACCTTTCAGTCATAGATAGGATTCAGGGAAACAAAGTCGTAGATTACAAATTCATATTCATAGAAACTTTGAAAGCATAAATCAAACAAATGCCTTATTTACATTTATTTTAAAGAGATTTTTATAGGTGTCATCAGGGGTGCCAATAAATGTGGCCGGTGCTGCAACCCGGACCGACCCGACCGTTTCCATTTTTAGTTTCCAGCCATTGATCTCTGACCCCGTTTACTGTCTGCATCCTGTCCATACTACCTCACTAACACAAACCTTATATTTGTGCTTTTATTGGTAGCCGATATTGTCCACAGGATGAAAAACTGAAAGAATATTTTGGTCTTGGATTCTCTGAGAATTGGGTCAGAACGGCTGGTATAACTGGCTGTGCCCAACCACTGGCCAAATACAGGTTTCCACAATTATTATTAATAGTAATATATTTGCCCCTGTAAGTGGAGAGTAAAGCTTCATGATATGTAATCTCCTCAACACTGTGACTTATGTGAAGCACAAAGAGACAATGTTCAGTTATTATCCATGTTAAAACCTTCATCATTTAGCTTCTTTTTGCTGCTTGCTGCCTTGATATGTTTTTGTTTTGTCTAAATAGTATTTTTTCCTGATGTTCTTGTTTTCTCATAACTGTCACTTTGTTTTAAATTCTGCCTAATTTGACTCCTGTTGATCTGCAGCCTTATTATTGCTCGAGACGCTCTGCCACAACCTTACTGAGGAGGTTCATCTGTGATAACTGAATTAAAAATAAATAAAGCATGTTAACTCACCGCAGATGTGCCAGAGTTTTACTTTAATTTGCAAGTTACACAATGATTACAAACAAAACACTTCAATTATTTGCAGTAATCCAGTTTATAATATGTTGTTTTAATAGAGATTACAACTTGAAATAGTTGGGATAAACGGTATATTTAACATGTTTAGCATTTAGAACAATATGAGGAGTTGGTGCTGATTTCAGAAAGTGACTACAGTGTCTTTACATGTCGATGCAAATCTGCTATATTCTGCTTTTTGCCTCTACTTTGCTTCCAGTATCTGGTCAATTTTCCTCTTACTTTCCAGCTGGGATGATTCTTCAGCTTGCATCCTGGGTGTTTGAAAAAGAATGGTTGTTAGCGCTTACTGCAGCAGTAAAGACGGCAGAGGCTAAATCTTCAGTCGAACAGATGAGAGACTTACTGCCAAGGCGGATCTGACCGCCTGTAATTGGAAGAAGACTCGTCCCCCTTCCTCTGGACACACCGACTTCAGCTCCTCCCTGCTCATCCCCAGCAGCATGGAGCCGCTCAGGACGCCCAGGCAGCGCACAGTGCTGCAGACAAAGCAACGCTGAAGTTAGTTACCGTGCAACAGAGCCAAAGCATCACCTCCAGGAGGAGAGAGGCTTTGTGAGAGAAACAGACACTGCAGGAAACGTCTTGGTGTGAGACCAAAATTAGGCAGCAAATATTTAAATGCCGCATCTGAATACACTATTTTCACCGTAAAACCTGGAGGTGGAAGCATCATGCTGAGGGATGCTTTTCTTCAGCAGAGGCAGAAAATCTGCTGGTGGATATGAGAGATTTCTCTTACATGGGGTTGAATCCCATGTGTTCCAGCCAGGCTTTCACCTCCGGTGGTTTAGATTTCCTCGTCAGAACTGGAGACGTGTCAAAATCCTGTGTGGAAATGGAACAGGCGTGTTTTCTGTGTGTGAGGACGGGTTTCATTTCCCATCGTTTCATGTTTTCTGAGCGGAAGCCACCTCGTAAGACTGAACGTCGACATCTTCCAGGACGTTGTTTGGTACGTAACCTTCCTCTCCTCTGTTGTTCCTCACTTTCCACCACTGCTTCGACTTGTCCAGAAGCTGCAGGAGAACAAAACCAGAGGAAGAGATGGAAGACTGGTTTGGTCTCCTTTTGAAAATATTATATTGGGAGCGAGGACAGCAGATACTCACATCAACCATTTCTCCTTTAGTGACGGTGAGCTCCCTTTGGTTTCTGGACATGAAGTCGTATTTGACACGCATGTCGCGTAGTTTTACCTCGACTGGCCTGGAAGATGCAGAAAGAAGGAAAACCTCAGAGCGGCGAGATTTCAACCTCGACGAAGTGTGATCTGTACTTACCGTGGTTTTTGTTGCTCTTTTGGTGGCTTCCACTTGGCATAACTCTGAAAATGCCAACAATAAGTTATTTTTCTATCTTGAGCAGGACGAAGAATCGTTGATTAAAATTCCAGCTGACCGGCTCCTGCTGTGTTTTGTGTCCAGCTGTGTTTGGTGGCGGCTGCCGGCTCGGTGGCGGCTGCCGGCTCGGTGGAGGTCTCGGATTCTCCCACCGGCTCTCCTGCTCACTGGCTGGAAGCTCTCCAGTCACTTCTGGGGGCTGCCAGCCATCAAAAAACTGCATGTTGTAGACGGGGATGTCCTCATCCTCCTCTGGCCATTTGGTGCTGGCGATACCGTCAGAAACATTTCATCTCGTCATTTCAGGTGAACTGAGTCAGGAAGTGGATATAAATATAGAGCAGTGGTCATAGAGTTCGCCTGTCTTTCAGTGACATTGGCAGACAAGAGGGCCACAGAGAGCTGATGCTAACGAGACAGTTTGATCAGAAGAGAACTGCAGCACAAAAACTGCCACAGCGATGATCCGACAATAATATGATCCTGTATCAATACAGTAAATACATTGAAAGTCGGGATGGTTAAAAGTCAAAGCAAAATGTAAGGGATGTGTTTTAGTCTAGATCATTACTGTCAAACTCCTCAAAGGACCGGTTTAGGGAAAATGTATTAATAAAAGTAATTAACAACTAAAATATTCTAACTTTCTCTGCATTCGGTGAGTAATTCTAAAAATGCTATATTTAACATTGAAATAATTTGGCCCCATACCCATAAAACTTGATTTGATTTGACTAATAAAATAATATTTAAGCACAAAACTGTTCTCTTGAAGTCACACAACATCGTTCCTCATTAATGCCAATGAGAGGCTGGTTTTGTTCTGGGTGCAGCAGGAACCTGGGGATGTTCCAGGCGTCTCCCAGGGACTGCCACAGGTTGTCCTCCTCCGAGGACGCCTCCTCGCTCAGGAGACGGATGCACTGGGGCGTGAGCAGCGGGGCGATGATGGACGGAGGGACGGTGTCAGAGCAGTGGGAGCACACCTGGTGAAGAAACAGCAGCAGAACTGAGACCGACGACATCAGACGGAGAAGTCTGGGAAACATAAAGTCACTCACGAACGCTAATGCCGAGAACAAAGAGTGGACAAAGTCAGGAGCGGCTGGATTGTTGATCTTTCCGTTGAGCTCTCCCTGTGGAACAAGGCCAGCGTCCGTCAGAGCACGAAGACCACACACACCACGACACACGGCGTCACCGTGGAAACGGAAGACACACACCAGAAGGTTGAAGCCAGATTTGATTTTATGGAGGCAATCCGAAAACTCCTCCTCAGGCGGCATCCCGTCCCCTCCTGCATGGACCGGAAGCCGCACAGTGACGCATGGACGCACGAGAACCCAAGTTAGTCTGAGAGGTTTCACTGAAAACTACCTTTTCCTTTCTTCTTTTTCTTTTTCTTCTTCCCGTTTTTGGCGTCGGCTGCGGATATTTTCCCCATGAAGATCTCGACGTCGGTTATGATGTGGTTTAAAGTGTCCTGGACGGAAAGGAAACCGGAAGTCTCACTCGCAGTGTTTCCTTTGCGTTTCAGTATTTCCAGGTTTAAAGGACTGAAAGCCTAAAGCTGCCTCCAGTAGAGGAAACTCACAACATCCCTGTCCAGCTCCGTGTACGGCCGAGGGGGAGGCGACGGAGACGCCGTCGGTGGCGGGACGTCGTCTTCCTCCCGGTGCCGACGCAGGTCCAGTTCAGGCTCAGGGAAGTCATCCTCAGCTGGACCAAGAAACGGCAACAAATCACAGATTTGGAGAAACAAAAGCTGCTTCATCTCCTATCTCCACTTTTCACAACTATTACTGGATGTCTGTTTATGAGATCACTTAAATAGACAAAGACCAAAAAGGCAACATTGTTCTCCAAAACAGCGTTTTCATCAGGTTTTCCTGCTCAGAACTTTCCTGAACGGAAAGCTCTAATATTGCTGTTGATTTTTTCAAGAATCCAGAATACGTCTATTTTGTTAACGATGGATTGTATTTCTTCGTTGTTTGTCACCAGTTTTACAGTAAAACCAGCGTTTTTGGTTTCTTCTTCAATCTGGTCTCACTGTGGTCAGGCGGAGTCCATGGTGGCTCTTCATGTGCAGGCCTCGGCTCTGCAGGCTTCTTGGGCTGTTTCACTCTTTCATGTCCGCCCACAGTGTGTCCATTGCTGCTCAAAACACACACACACGCACACGCACACGCACACGCACACACACACACACACACAACGACATCATGAGTAAACAAAACAAACTAACCCATCCACATGTACCAGGATTTGTTCCTACCCGAGTTGTGAACCCTCACTCTTCTGCGACAGAGCTCGCACCAAATCCTTCGCGATGAAATCAGCCTGGGACACAACAGAAAACATTCATATGGTGAATATTTTTTTTTTTGCCTTTCTCTTCGCAGACCTTCCTTCCAAAGCTGCGCCTCACCCTGACTTCCGAGCACTGGAACAGGAAGACGGTGGTGGCGGGTTTTCTCCTGTTCTGGACGGACAGGATGAGCAGAGAGTCAAACAGCCCGACGTCCAGGAGGGCAAACAACTCCTTCATTTCATGAGGAGAAAAGGACTCCAGCTCTTCCTGACAACAGACAGGAAAGTGATGTTAGAGCAGCTAAAACCGCGAGGTGATGCAAAGAAGATGTTGGCTGAGCCTACATACTGGAGCATGATTTTTGATTTTTTCTTGTTTTGCAGTAGTTTTCTTACAGGCTCATATTTTTACTCAAGTGAAAGTAACTGTCCAAGAAAGAGCAGAATAGCATTTAGTTAAAAGGCTCCTCAAGTACTGAGTAGCTGATCAGAACATCTCATTTGGTATTTAAAAATGATTTAATCAGATGGGCAAAAATGTAAGGTTTTGTTCAAATCCTGGTATTTTAATGACTAATATATACAAACATGAGCACAAACAAATGATTACCAAATAGCAGGTTTCAGGTAGCACTTTTCTAAGTCATAGAAACACAACATGGAGACGTCACAGTCGGTACTGCAGATGGAAGTCAGTCAGAACAGGTGAAGCACTTTGTCAAACGGCACAACAGCTAGAAAATAACATTAGAAAAACTAACAAAATACCTTTCACTTCAGCTTCAGCTGTAGATGTGTTGGAATCTCATGCATTTTTGTTTTTTTCTTTATTCGGTGAAGTTAATCAAAATGTATCCATATTTTTATTTTTTATTTTTTAAATGACTCAAATAAAAGTGAAACATACAGTGCAGTAAAACTAGTTCATTTTTTCCAAAAAGTCACTCAGGTAAATGTATCGAGTTCCTCGGCGTGTGAGCTGAATATGTTAGATTTCATTGTTCTTTATGTTTAAAACTTTGCGTTTCATGGCTCTAGCAGAACTCAGAGGATCGCTCTCCCCTCTCTGGGCTGGAGCTCACCTTGGTTTCGTAGTCTATGAGCATCAGGTTGGCACCGCGAACCTCCAGCACCATGTTCTGACCCCAGATCCGACCCGTTTGATCCAGAACCTTCAGGCGGTCCACGCAGTCCTGGATGTTTCTGAGATCCTTCCCGTTCAGGTCGCAAGTAAACAGGTGCTGGAACAGACGAACCGCTGGTGAATTATTAAGGCCACCGACTCAAAGATGTGCGACCGTAAGAGTTGCCGTGGTGATACCTCCACTCTGTGCTCTGATCTTTCCATCATCCTGTTCACTGATGCTGCATACTGCAGCCGCTGCACTGTTGGGCCACAGAGCGATCAGTGATGATTCATCAATGAGCAGGCGCGATTATTTGATCGATTTGATCACTCACAGTAAATCGACTTTGCACTGGGTCTCGAGATGTTCGATATCTGGGAGGCGGAATCATCCATGTTGGAAAATCCACTGGGTCAAAGGGAAACAACCAGAGGTGACGAGGGAAGCCGAGGCCAGCCGAATATCAGGAAATTACATCACAAAACACGTACTTGGACTGGAAGGAAATGTAGCTGCTGGTCTCAGAACCGTATGGACTGTTGCTCCTGAACATCCTGAACCCGACACACCTGCCAGATCACACACGACATGGACACCAAACTGTAGACGTCACAAGTGTTTGCTGGCTCAGAGGCAAACCGAAATAAACCCATAAAGTCATCCTCCCAGGAGGCTTCATTACGCAACAGCGACTAACGGCAGGAAACATCACAGTTTGTTCTGTTTAGGCTCAGAAACTCAGTTTAAAACCCAAAATTCAAGTAAAAGGTGTTTTGCTCATCATTACCTGGCTACATTAAGCAACGATCAACCAAGCAATGATAAGAGGTTTCCAATACTGACTGATTTTCAAAACTACAACTATTGTTCCCAGTTACCTGAAAATATTTTACACACAGACAACTTTGGTGTTTAAAGAACATTTTGCTCCTTGAGTTTATGAAAAGTTAACCCCAGTGGGAATGAATTAGAGAAGCATTCTTATTGCCAGGTTGTCTCCGCACTTTTCAGACAAAAAGAACTGTTCACTGAATCCTGACATTACACTCAGTCGTCCTACCTTTCTCGCTGTGCTGCTGAATCCTGGTGATTTCCTCCTGTGTTGTTCCCAGCGCTTTAGCAGCAGCATCCACCTTCAGTTCATGTTTTAATCCTTCGCTTCGACGGCGTGAAACCAGAGCTTCCTTATGAAGGAGGAGGACAAAGTCCGCTGCCGGTAGCAAAACGATGCGTGCAACGGCGACTCGTCTCAGGTGAGGGAGGGAGCTTTGGTGTGGCTCCACAAAGGTTAAGAGATCCTGGAGAAATTCCCTATAAGGAAAAAATGACTCAGATTCCCAACATTTTATCTCTGTGGTTTTGCTCGTCGATTCAGCTTAAATACTGTGGATGACAATCCTGGGAAAGAACTATTCAGTCCTAAATGTTTGACTTCATCAAATGCATTTTAATTCATTATGAATTAAGGTTAATGTTATTCATATTATGCATTAAATGTTTCTATTGAGACGTCTCAATAGAAATAGTTTTCTAGTCTCTTCCAGCCTCTTGGTGTCTTTGTTTCTCATCAAAATCAGGACAAAATGTGGTGCTGAGATGTTTTAGCCTACTTCATGTTGTCAGACAGGTTCTCTGTAAAAATGTTTTTATTCTTCATTCTGGTTAATCACAGTTAATTTATGATTCATGTAAATCTTCAGGTCTGTCACTAGTTTACAATTTGTAGCGTTTATTTGTCATAAATGAAATAATTTTGTATGAAACGTGGACACAAGTCTATAAAGTATTTGTGACATTAACAGCTTAGTTTTCCGTTGGCGTTGTTCTTTTTCAGTGTGTTTCATACTGAAAAAGATGAAACACATCAGCAGTAATAGTGGACAAAGCCAGGAAGTTAAAGATGCATGTAGGACATTAATGTGTGGACTCAACATTTCTCCATCTTGTGTTTTCGTACCTTCAGAGTCGATGAAACCTTAACCAGGATGGATTCCTCTGTGACGTAACAAACAGCAGCGTCTCAGAGGATGAGCAAAAGCATGAGAAACAGAGCGAGCCTGGTACAAAACAGATTGAATGAATGCAAAATTATAATCGTTAGAGCGGACATTTATGCAAAGTGGTGACTGAAAATGGGGCGAATTTCCCACTTCTGTGTTTTTGATGTTACAGTTGTAAATATTGCTAAACATTTGGATTTCATGTAATAAACAAACGGCATAATTCTGAGACGGATCAAAAAGGATACGTGGTTTTCTGTTTCCAAATAAAAATCTGAAAAGTGCGGCGGAAATGTGTTTTTGCCCACTTTTATCTGAAGTTTAAAGGTGGATTTGGTTAAAAAACAATATCTCAAGCTGTGAAGTTTGAGTTTTTAATGTGATGAAAGTTACTCCATCGTATCGAGCGTAGTTACAATTCAGACAAGGGGAGGTTTTCCCAAGAGGCGGGATACGAGAACTTAACATGTTCCAACATGATGTGGTTTATGGAGCATCTAAATGTATTAAAAACATTTAACATTTATATGGACTCCACTACAGCTGTAGATAAGTTAAAATTTAAATAATAAAAGCAGACATGCTTTTTAAAATGTACTTAACATTTTAAAGAGTAAAATTTATTTAAAACTTTGCTTTTCAAGAGACAATTGTCAAATTTAAATCTGCAAAAGGAAAGAGCCAAACTTCCAAATCAGTCTTGAAAGTTATTGTGCAACTAATTACATTTTTCTTCTCAAAACAGAAAACACTTCAGTGAACTTTGTCCTGTCAGGGTTTATTTTTAGAAAAACTAGATACCTTTGCTAAGGCAGGAATCTCCCTTCAGAGAGGCTGAATTTAAAGATCTGCTGTAAAAAGGAATAAAGCTATAAAACCATCAGCAAAATGTACACAAGGTGAAAATTACCACTGCTAATGAATGCCTGAGTTTGGTTTCAGCTCTGGTGTTGCCTCCAGGCTCAAACACATTACATCATGTTGGGCTGAAACTCGCACTGCCAGCTGTGTTACATCAGCACACATTCAGGCTTTGACGTTCGTTTACCTTCTGGATCACCAGCCAGTCAGTTGCAGCACAAACTCATGCAAGAGCAGCTCCACACACACAAACAATAAAAGTAAATCATGGTTAAAGTCTAATTTGTTTTCCACTGTGCATGTGTCATCGTTTGAGCCTAATCAAAAGTGAGACAGTGATCATAAAAGTGTTTAACAGTATCTTTATTGATAAAACATGTAATCACAAGGTAAATAGATTCAGAAGATCATAAAACATTTCAGCACCCCACAGTGCAAAGAAAAGGACAAATTCATCTGAATGTTGTCGGGTTTAGTGACAGATTGCTGAGGTACGATCTGTCGCTAAAATGTGTACAAAAATATTCAACATTTCATATGGAAAAAGACGCCAGAAGAGAACCAGCTGGTCAAACTCAAATGTTCCCATGAGAAAATGTTTTCCCTTAATTCAAAAGGACAATAAAGAGGGGAACCATATGTAGACCATGTATTCTTATGTGCACCGTAGAAGAATCCATATCCAGCCCTACTTTCATTCACATTGATCTACAGTTTTATTTTCCAAAAACAGAAATCTCACTGGATGCATTTTTCTATTAAAAAAAAAGGCAAAAAAAAAAAAAAAAAAAAAATTACAGAAAAGCGAACATGACCAGTTTCGTAAGCCTCTCGTTTTGTCAGACGATCACATACTGGATGTAGACGGAGATAACTCAGAACAATATCTGTAACTGATTAACTATGATAAATATTCCTCTGCAGTGAGGCGGACTTTGGCCTGCAGAACCACCAACTATCTGCAGCGTCTGCACAGTCTAATGCACAACTGCATAGCGCCGTTTTACAAGAAAAAGCTGAACAGCACAAATCCTAAAGTATATTGTGCACACTTCTAATCAGGATTACATACAAGTACTTGTTTCCTAACAGAGGGGGAGAAAAGCCCTGCAGTGGTGAATAGTATTGATTCATATAAAGCAGTTGGTTCACAGCTTCACTGAGTCTGCAGAGCCTGGGCAATGTTCAGGCCTGAGTTGGGGGGCAGAGCCCACCCCTCCTGGCCCTGGTGGTTCTGCAGCAGGCTGTACAGCTCCTTCAGGTGGCTCACTATATTGTCCTTTATATCTGGGATTGAAATCTGCAGGCGCACGCTGCTGCTGTCAAATGAAAGGTTGTTGTCTCCGGAAAACATCTCGCTTATCATCCGAGCCACCACAGGAATGACCTGAAAGGGTGAAGAACAAGAGAGTGAGACGAAAGCAGAGGATGCCGACCATCTAAATGATTCCAGTCTACACGAGCAAAGATGCATTTACCCTTACATTCATCTCGATTTTTGCTTTATTCTACACTTTTTTTAAACTAATCTGCAGTGAGAACATTTTAAAGGGGCAGTGTTATGTAATAACTGAGCTTTACATCATGTTAAAGTTCCTCCATCAAAAACACACCTGGAGTGTTGCCTTGATTCTTTCATGCATGTTTGAGAAATCCTTTAATCTCCCATGGCAACAATTCAGCTGTGCAAAACACCTGACACTTCGCCTTTACCCCATCATCAAATCCACCTTTATTAAGACCACTGGATTCCTTATAGTATTTTATGAGGAGCCCAGCAGGCTTGCAAGTGTTTAGGCACCCCAAATGGCTGGCAATGGAGATTTGTCAAATGTGCCTGAAAGACTCAAAGCAACACTCCAGGTGTGTGAAGGAATAACATGACAAAGCTAAAAAAGAAAAAAAAAAAAAAAGTTTAGTTTACATAATGTGTGCAATGTTATTCTCAGATTAAAGAGCTGCCCTTTCAAACAAATCAAGCATGAAAACACAACAAGATCCGCTGGTAAACCAGAATAAACACCAGCCTCGTCATGAACAGCAGAGCAGAGGAGAAGTGAGTTACTGGGTTTTTATTAAATCCAAACAGTGTAGTGTTGTGATTGTAGTTTCTGAATGTTTGTTTAAAAACAGAAATTATACCGTATGATGTCAGTTTGGCTTTACATCATGTTATAGTTCCTCATCAAAAACACACCTGGCGTGTTGCCTAGATTCTTTCATGCACGTTTGAGGAATCCTTTAACCTCCCATGGCAGATTAAAGGTTGCTAAGGTATAACTGTATTCAAGTTATTTATTCAACTTAGTGGAATTTAAGTGAAATTCCTGCATTTCTCACCTGGACCATGATGAGTTTTCGCTCTTTGGGTCGCCCATCGGGCCATTCCTCTCCAAAGCAGAGGCTGATTTCAAACTGAGGAGGGCTGGTCGCCTGGCCACGCTGCTGCGCTACCACACCTGCACATCCATCAAAAAAAGAAATAAAGCAAAGCTATAGTTACAATGTCACTCTAAAACCTCATTGTCACAGGGTTCCTACACACACCACCGTTTAGAGTTCTTTTGCATCCCAGATTTATATTTATTTCACTATGGAAAATTAAATGATCATAAAAAGCATGGACAGACAGACAAAC
This sequence comes from Poeciliopsis turrubarensis, assembly GCA_010277015.1. Lineage (NCBI taxonomy): Eukaryota > Metazoa > Chordata > Actinopteri > Cyprinodontiformes > Poeciliidae > Poeciliopsis > Poeciliopsis turrubarensis. The sequence continues at coordinate 1,278,754 of VMRN01000024.1, read as the reverse complement.
ATAAGATGAACTGATGTACAGACGGATGATATGTAGAAGGACAAATCATGGAACGATGGATGCTGGTTGATTAATGGATGGACAAACGGATCAATCCAACTATTGGACAAAGAAATTGGAAATGAAGTCTGTCCAAAACTGGAAAATACCTAAATTCAACATATTTTGGACTGTAAATCTACTGTTCCTCATTGCAGCTATAGGTTGTGGAGGCAGGTGACAGTGATATTTGTCCTCTATTGTAAAAATATTGTATTAAACTTTAGAAAAGTTCAAATGATGACCCCGGGTCAACATCAACATTTTAAATGCGTTACTTTGTTTTAATATTCTCTACTCATAACTTAACTGTACTTACCGCTGAGAAACGACTCCAGACAAAAGAGCTTGACCTTCTTCTGCCGCTCGATCAGATTTGGCGCAGCTGGGTTTGGAGCGCAGGGGCCCGACCAGTACACCTTACACTGGCAGAGGCGGATTGCGTAAATATCGTGGCCCCTGATCTCCAGGATCAGACCTCGGTCCATCACATCCAGCAGCCGATTGGTGAAGATCCTCTGCTTGTCGTTGGTGATGTGCTCCGTGTTCGGGAAGCGCAACTGTGCCAGGTTCACGGGTCCGAACAGCTCCTCCTGGTTGACCATGGGCCCCAGGTCCCCGTAGAACAGCCTGCAACCCTGCGGGTTACTCACAGTCATGGAAGGACACACCTCCTTTCCTCTGTACAGGAACTGCACCTCCAAGTCTGTCACTGGGTCAGACAACAGGCAGAAAATTAGAGATCCAACACTCTAAAGCACAGAAATGGCAGAATCAAGTTACTACTTCTGTTATAAAAACATGACAAAAGAAAATTGACTTTGCAGTTTACTGGGCTGCTGTCTCTTTAAGAAGGTCTCGTTCTTCCTGACTCCCTGCTTTCAGCATGTTATCACAACAACGCTCCTTGTGTCATTTACATCCTTTCTAAGAAACACTGGACTAAGTTTGAATGATGAACTCAGACCTGCAATTCCACCACATATTTAATTGCTACTGCTAGTCTGGAGGAGCTGACAGGTGGAAGCCATTTGTTTAAAAAGGCTTCAACTTGTTGAGCAAGTGGTTTTGCGCCTGAATGGTTGCTATGGCAGATAAAAGGATTTCTCACCATGCATGAAAGATTCAAAGCAACACTCCAGGTATGCTTATGAGATTATGACAAAGCTAAAATAGTTGAATACCAGCGACAGTCTCTTTGCAATACTAAACAATCTCCAGTTTAAAAATCTTGTTCTTGGTTAAGACAAAAGTTATTGAATATTTCAAAGATCCTCTTTGGTTTCTCAGCCTGTGCATTAGCTTCACTAGTTTTACAGTGCTTGTGGGGGGGAACAAACAAACAAAAGAAAAAACATTTGCTTTGAAACAAATTAGTTTTTCCTTTAGATCAAACTTAAGTGTTATTGAGCAGTTTGATTAAAGAATATACTTTGACAATGAAACTCACTCTTTAGTTTTTATTTAGCTATGGTAGAGCTTAGCTTGCTGGTTCTACATTTTGTGTGGCTGTCTAGTCTTAGTATAGTTGAAGCTAAACAAAAACATAAGATGAACTGGGTAATCTCCTTAAGGATTTTCTGACACACAAGTTATGCTTCCATCAACTATGACTAGTCAACCATGTCCTAAGCAAAGTAGTTCCAAATCAAATGTCACTTTTCTGGAGTACTGCACTGATTTAACCCCAGATATGATGCACAACTTCCAAAACTACTTTTGTCTCTTCAGTTCATTGTATATTTTCCCAAAAGTTTTATAGATCAGGATAATTTTGGCTTGAAAACACCATTTGCTTTTACTCTGGGTATTTTTTCTGATACTAAAACCTACTTCATGATTTCAAATACTGAAGTGCAATAAAAAGTTGTTGTTTTTTTTAAAGTGGGGTTGGAGGAGTTCTTATCTCCATCTTGCATGTGGTCTGCATTCAAAGGGATCTTAGTGGAGATCAAGAAGAAAAACCTTGCTCCTCAGAGGAGGAGTGTTTTGAATGATAACACTTCAACAGGTTTTTACAAGCTTAGTCACTTCTGCATGGTGAAGTGCAACTGTGTACCCTGAGGCTGCAGTTCCAGATTTATCAAAATACAAAAGCAGCAGACAGTAAAAGCACAGACGCGACTCTCCATGTTTAACAGCCGATTTCCCAATGGTCTGGAAAAATGGGTCTTTAGCAAGTTTATTAATGACTGCCTGATCAATGTGGTCTTTTTAAGATAAGCAAATGATTAATTAAATTGTGATAGTAAAAATCAGAACCTTACAGGCAGACAAAGATGACATGGAAAGTTAACCTGTTAGTGAATGATTTAAAAAAAAAAAAAAGATGGTTCATCATTTACTAATATTAAAACCACTTCCATCCGTTTTAGAAAACCCGATTCAGAAACGCTTTCATATTTCATGCCCTTTTCAGTTGCAATTTTTTTTTGGAATTGAATTCTGCAGCTAAACTTTCAGAGCAAATTTCAGTGCACTAATTTTTGTGTGACAAAAAGTAGATTTCTCCAAAGAGATAAAAGTTGTTCATACTAACTTGGGAGAGAGCTGATCCACGTTTCTGGAGAGGCAAAGAAGATGTCGGAAAGAGGAGCGGGCTGCAGGATGGGGTCAGGCAGAGGGGCAGGGGGCAGTTCATCCAGGTTTGAGGGGGGCATCTCGATATCGGCGGGCTCCTCTTTTGGCCAGTTCTTGCCAGGCTCCTCTTTGGGCCAGACCTCGTTCGAAGGTGGACAGCTGGGAGGCTGCATGGAAGAATCGGAGCCCATTGGAGACCACATAAGGAGTGGAGAAGGACTGGTGCCTAAAAGAGGAAAGGGGAATTATTTTCCATCAATTCCTCCACACATTTGTACCAATATAAGGGTGTAAACAGTCACCATTTGACGGATATGGAGGAAGAGAGTCTGGTGTGTCGGGATCCTCTCCAAAATCCTCATCATAGGGAGTATGTGATCCTGCATCTGAAGGAGCTATCAGAGAGGGGGAAAAAAAAAAAAGGTGAAAGATGGAAAATGATAATCTCTAAAACATCTGAAGAGCTTTGTACTTACTTTGGTTACTGTTGGGTTGTGGGATGTCGCAGACATCGTATACCTTTAAGGGATTCATGGGGACTTCCTTGGTGCCGTCATAGACGAGTTTGAATTCCCGGCTTTTGTTCAGGGCGCAGCGAAGCTGGGCTTTCCACTTAGCGGGATCAGGTTCATCAACTCCCTCCTGAAACTTCCCCGTCTCCACAGCCCACGCCTGGATGAAGCAGTCAGAGAAATGGGATCAATATGCTGCCTTATGTGCATTTTTATGTGTTGCAGAATGTTTCATTATGTGTAAGACACCAATTGGTGAGGCATTGATCACAGCAAGTGCAAAAAGCACAAGCAATGCAACAGAAATGTTTTTGATTAAAATAAATGCAAGGGTTGGAAAAGTTGCTTCAACTAAACTAAAGAACCCCCCCCCCTTCTGCATTAAGCTTTAAAAAAAAAGACATTTTAAATCTAAAATATATATATATATTTTTTTACAAGTCACGCATCACAAGTCCGTTGAATAAAGCAATTAACACAAAATCTATATGATCAGACAAAAAAAAAATCATGTCTGATCACTTTTACAAATATGCTTTTAAAAACACTTTAAATATTTGGTAGCGACTGATGCTGCCAAAGCATCAGTCGCTTTGGTAGCATCAAAGCGACTGATGCTTTGATGCAGTCAAACTAACAATTGATTGTTAGAGATGCATTTCATTTAGGTCATCACTGGTTTTATTCATGAACCTGCATTAGGTTATCACAACATAACGGTCAGAAAAAACAGCTTCAGTGTATTTATAGAAAATGCATGCAAAATGCTTTCATTTAAAATGGGTACAAAATATGCTTGTTGCTGTTTTTATAGTGAAAGTTATTAAATCTGCTGAAGTTTTCATATCTTTATTGCACCAACACTTAAGCTTTTTGATAAATAGAGCAGCCAGACAGCGAGAAAAGTAGAACACTGAGAATTTTATTTACTTGTTGTAATACATGACAGATAAAATCTGGTACAACATCCAAAGCATAAATGGACAGAATCATTTTTATATATTAAAATAAAACTACTCAAGCTCATTGTCATTTATGACAAATGCAACTCATTTGTGTATGAGGCCGAGGCAGACCTTTAAATGACCTGCCCTGCTTCCCCACTGCTGCTACTGTAAGCGATGAGAGAAGAGCCTTTAGTTCACAGTTTCCAAACCAAAACATTTCCAGATACTGGCATTTGTGTTTATAACTGAGTGAAATTGTCAGGAACTTCCCTACAGCCAGCAGACTGGCTGTCACAGCAGCAGGTGGGGGAGGGGCAGCCAAACTACAAACTAATTTGCCTGAAACTACAGCTTTTAAAATAAATAAATCTTAGCACATCTTGATTTGCAAACAAGCAAAAATACAATTAAAAAAAAAAAAAAGCATGATCAGAATATAAAGTTGTGGGATCCAAGACCAAAATCCTCTCATTTCAAACTGATTTTCCTTCAGCCGAGACAATTCAAGCCAAATAAATACCGACCTTAAATATGGTGTCCTCATCCTCGTGCTGGGGTGTGTGTCTCGTGGCGTGTTTCCAGGGGATCCTGAAGCGCATGGCCTCCCGGTCGACCCAAACCAGACCCGGGTACCGAGCGCTGTCCACCTGGGCCACGAGCCACGGCTTGAGGCGGACGCGTCGAGGGGTGACCGCCATCCTGGCCGACTAAATACAGGATACAAATAATTAAAGCCATTTAAAGAAAACACAGTCGGCTGTAAACCGGCCAGTCTGGCCTGTTACGAGCGTAATTTTCTAAACTGCCAATCCACTAAACAATGCAACACAAATCCTGCAAATCCGGATTTTCCAAACGTTTGGAAACTGCCTGGCTTCTTCCCTCTGACCGACAGGGAGGCCTTCAGGCTGTTTCCACCGTGCAACTCATTTACTTCCAAGAGATTTACGAGTCTTTAAACGAGCAGAAATAATGCGGCAGGAAAACTGACAGCAAGTAGAAACGTTAAAGTGTAAAAACGACAAACAAAAATAAAAACCAAAACTCACCTGTGCTGAAGCAGGAAGTAGGAGTGAAAGCCTTCCTCGTTGGGCAGCTGGGAAGAAAGCGGTGCGTTTCCCGTGCGCGGGTCCAAACTCCCACAGACCCACAGACCCACTCCACGAAAAGGCAACTCAGACGAGGCAGGCCGACGAAAAACAAAAACGTTGCGCTACATCAAAGTTTTTCCGCCCCAAACCCGCCGAGGAGCCGATATGCGTGTTTTGTTTCCCTCACTCGGCTCGGCCCTCAAACCCCTTCACCTCCTCCTCCTCCTCACCGAAACTCAGGTAGTAGACGTGACGTCACGCCGGCGACACACCTTTTCTGAGCAGCGCGGTGTTTGTTTGTCACGACGCACAACAAGTGGACAGGATGTGAGCGTTTCAGTCCGAGAGGAAGAAAATCCTGATCTGAACATGATTAAGTACAGAAATATGCACTTCACCTTTCCTGGCACACTTTTTTTAAACGGTATCGCAGCTAAATTGCGACAACTAACGTAAACCGATTAGTAAAACAATTTTATATATACACCACAGTTCTTATTTTTTTAAAAATTAACATTAAAATTAACATAAAAAAAACAAAAAAAACTTAATCTTAATAATCCAGCCACCATCTGTCTCCAGTTGTTCTTGGGAAAGTTCTCCAGCCCATCAAGAACAACACAGACAAACATGCACTCACACACTCACCTGAGGACAAGTTGTGCCAAACTCCTGTCCTGGAGTCCTGCAACTTTTAGATGTGCCTCTGCTGCACCACACCTGAATAGAATAATCAGGTCATTAGCAGGACTGATCTACACACCGAGGAGGTAATTAAGCCATTTATTTTAAAACCTAGTTGGGAAAACAGAATTTAAATTCTTTTGGCTGGGAGATAGAAGACATTATAAAATACTTTGATTTATCTCATATAAATATCAGTCACACAGTTCATCCATCTCTGTTTCCTAATAGTGTTGGGAAACACCTAATAGTGTTTGTTGGAGGAAAGTAAAAAGAAAACCTTTTAGATTCATTTCCAGTACGATCATATTTAGATAATAAGTACTATGTATTTGTCCAAGTTTATACAAATGCTTCCAAAAAACTAATTTGTTGTTCCAGAATTCAGTATTAAAAAATGTAAAAGAATCACTGATGGAGTTTCATTTTATACAGGAGAGATGATGGGACTCATTTGGATTGAGGAAGTTTGTCCATTAAGAAGTATAATATGTTGTGATTCAAGTTCATCATTATATTAATTAACATTAGTAGACCAGACCTTTTATTAGAGAGTCAGTTATTAATTTATGGAATTCAGGCAATGGCCTTATTTGTTATTTTTACATGTAGGAATAAAAGGAAACGAGTTGGCAGATAAATATGCAAAGCAAGCTACAAAAACCAGTTACATTGGTACCATTCAGTAAAGAATCAAATCTATTATTAAATTAATGTGGAATGGAAATGTAACTGCAATTGAATCTTTCTGGGTCTGATTTGGATTTGTTTGACTGGTAAAATGCCTGGACATCAACAAAATAGATTGGCTAAACATGATCAATTCTGTCACTCTAAAATTATCACGTGAGCTGCATCAGGAGTGCACGAGTCTAATTTTCTAAGTGCATAACAACTATAAGTGACAAAATAACAAACATGCGGTCGGAGGGAACCATGGAAATGACACCAGTGACAAATAAAGCAGTAATAATAAAAAGTAAGATTAAGAAAACAAATTAAATGTGTCACCCACATTCCTTAATAAACTGTAATTCTGCATGTTTGTGCCTGATTGGACCTGCTTCTCTGTACGCATGTTGCACGTGTGTGTGTGCGTGTGTTTGTGTGCAAGTGTGCTCAGAAACAGAGACAAAACGTCTCTGCTATCAAACTATTTTTACACATCTGTCAGTTGTCAGTTTGTTTAGTTTCATATTTTAGGAAAAGAAGCATTACTCATTGCTGACTTGCCGTACCTGGCAGGGACAAAGGGATTTCCACAACAAAGAAAAACAAAGAGAGCGTTTTAAAGTGGTACACGGGTGTTGGATGATGATTCTGTGAGTAGAAGGAGGCGAACCAGGCCGACAATAAGACCACACCCTGATCCCCCGCGGAGCCTGCCCCTCATGTCCTCTGCATTTCCATATTTAGTTTCTGTCCTGAGAGTTTAATGTGCCTGCTGCCATGTCTCTGTGATGCTAATGATTGTGTGTTTAGAGATGGGGGCTGTTGGAAAGCCCTGAAGGGGAGACTCTGCCGATTTTGGTTTCAGGGTGAATCTTTTCAGTGTCAGCCGCCTGCAGCTTCTCAGATGATTTTCATCGTTTCATGTCGGATTCCAACAGGTTTGAGATTTCGCAGAGTCTAGATAGGGATCTAAAAACCAATAAACACGGGGGGAAAACGTTGACAAACAATGAAAAAAATCAGATACTAAAGACAGGAACAAAAAACAGGCCTAGCGTTGTGTAAATGCCTTTGTAGCTCAGAAAGACTAAAAAAAAAAACCCAGAATATTCATACATGAAAAAAAAAATCACTGTAATAAATAAAAAGAAAATCCAGTACCTTGAATGAAGGCTTGAATGAAGGCTTGAATGAAACAGTCACCAGCAGATGTCAGCATTCGGTCAGGTATGCTCTCATGCTAAAGTCATGCATTTGCATTTCTTATCACCAGACCTTTTTTCTCCAGTAAATCTGGTCTTTTTTCACATGCATACAGATTGAGTAAACAGTGTCATCAGTGGATCATGCAGTCTGCACTCCTCCCATATGGGAGACTGTGAGCAAAAGAAAGCCTTTATCTCTTTGCAAGATAACTGATGACTCATTAAATTAATAAATAATACCAACACGCCCACTGAAATAATGCAGTAGCAGGGAAACTTAAGATAGTTATACATTTGCAGGCATTTCACTTTCAGATGTTTATAAGCTTCTGTTTTGTTTCAGACTGTAAATCCATCTTTATCTGACACAAACATCATAAAATCATCCATCAATGTATGTAATAATGAACAAGCTGAAAACAGTGCTGTAAGTATATAAATGTCTCAAATATTTGCATATCTTCTTGCTACACAGCCAGCTATAAGATAAAATTCAAATTATTTTTCTTATATTACCTGCAGAAATGGAAGAGTAAACAGGGCAAGGTGCCTCATTTAATAAACAAGCTTTCAGATTTTGCAGCAATACTGAATCATGTTTATACTTGCAGGGTGTTTCTCTATTTTATATATTTGTATCTTGATTATGTACTCAGTGCTGTACTTTACAGCAACAATACATGTTTTTTTTTTATCAGGGTTTTATGTGATAGACCAACACAGAGTAGCACATATTTGTGTAGCTGAAAACTAAAGCTGCATTTCAACCCGTACACAGCACTGCGAAACATGGTAGTGGGACTATCATGCTGTGGTAATGCTGTTTTTCAACAGGGACAGGAGCAGCTTGCTACAATTGATGGAAGAAAGGTGGAGCTAAATCCAGAATAAAACTTGGAGAACACTTGAGACTGGTGTTGAGTTTTGCCTTCCAACAAAGCAATTTATCCTACATGTACGATGGAAGAGTTTAAACCAAAAATACTGATGGTCTAGTCAAAGCCCTCACCTAAATCCAATTTAGAATTTATGACAAGACTTCAAATAATTGGGTGTTATTTGTGAAAAACAGGAATCCATTGCCCTCAAAATTCTGAATAACTTTTTGTTTTTGTCGAGGACTAAAAGCTGCTAATTATCAACATTTTTTAAAAGAATCTGTGCCAAGAAAACATGTATAGACTGGCAAAAGTGGATTTTTTCTCTAAGATATTGTGCTTTATTTAAAAAAAAGTTTAGACAAAACATTATAAGACACAACATCAAACGTCACATAAAAAAATGTATTCACTATCTAGGAATACATTTTGAGATTTACTTTATATGGCTTTCCGTCAGAAAATGCAGCATTGTGTTGGTTAGTAGGAAGAGTGCAACTTACTCTCAAACCACATCAGCCAACAGGAAATGAATTTAATTTGAATATCTGTCATTTCTGAGATGGATCCAGAGGCAAAGCAATGCAACTAAAACACACAAAGCCACAAACTGTGGCTCGTAATAAAATAATCAACTTTAAGCCAAACAATGTACAAAGAACCAAATTTATGAGAAGCAATAAATAACAAACTATTGAAAGACATAACCAGGTTTCATGTGTAGGACAGTAGCTGCACAATATAGTGACAGCAAATGCAGTGAAACAGCTCTGCACCACATTGACCCTTGGAATAAAACGTGCAAAAGCAACACACTGCAGCTGAACCGCCACACGTTCCTCTGTGCAATGAGGAATTTGCTTTTACGGTTTCATTTCTATTTCATCCTGCATCTCATCTTCATGGAATGCAAAAATATCTTGTTTCCTTATTTCATTTTTACGCCACGGTGTGCAAAGTCCAATAAAAGGGACTCTATGTATGTAACTTTTATGAAAATATGTTTTTTACATAGTTGTTGAAAGTGTCACCATGTTGTGAAAGTATAACTTGAGACAGATAATCTCTGAAAAGATTGAGCTCCTTCACATCTTCCCTGAGCTATTTTTGCTCAGGGAGGGTCTCAGCGCTGCCAATCATGCCTGTGTACACGCTACTAAATGTGCAAATGGCGAATAAACAGCTTAGTGTTTCAGGAAAACTGTTTATCTGCCTTCATCAGGGACAAAGCTAACTTGTTTGAGAATTATTAATAGGCTCTGGTGTGGTGAACCAGATATAGCATAGTAGAGCAAAAAGATGAGGGTGTGAGCAGCAGGTACACAAGGTTGATCGACAGTGCTGAGATCCTCCTTCTGGCTCTGACTGGTTGTTTCGGACAGCGCAGCATATTTGTTCGGATGACAGCAGGTCGTTGAGAAGAGAGAAGAGGAACTCCATTTTTATCCCAGGTTATCTGTCCCATATTTTTCTGTCACAGTGACAATTTGAACAAATGTGTAAACAACATTTTTTTTTTTTTATAAAAGTTATACCGCAGCTTTAAATATTGTTGACATCGTTACACTCAGATTCGGATTCGGTCGAACTACTGCAGGAAGCAGACGGCTGAAAAGCAGAAGTTGCTGTTTTATTAGAACACTGCCATATTTAAATAAAATATCATGAAATGTTTATCGCCTTTGTCAAACTGCTTTAAAAGATTATGGGAAAATAATATGTGACATTTACAAAAAATAAAAATAAAAAATCAAGAGGTAAAAGGCAAGTAGAGGAGTCAGTAGAAACTGAAATGCCAGTGTCTTCTGCCCTGAAAAGCAGGTACACTAGCAATGCCTGCAGAACATTACTTGCATTTTATTCCAAACAGCACAAATGATTCCCACGAAACACGGAGAAACTGGATGGACCAGTGGGGTTTGTCTGCGGGACAGCTATGTTCAGGTGCGACGGAGAAACTTGAAAGACAATCTGTGACTGCATAGACCAAAGAGGACACCATGGATACTTGAACAAACCTTTGCTGTTGTGTCACACAAAGCAACTTCACCACTCGTCCAGTTCTTAGAAACAGAGTAAATAGGTTTATTATATAATGAAATAACCAAACAGAATGAAAAACTACATGGATATCCAATCCTTGTAAAGACTGCACAAGTCTCTGTTGTTTTCAGTTTTGTCTTTTTCATTGTTCAATTTTATGTAATTTTTTATGATTGCTTTTGACAGTTTCAAGTTATTTCAGTGACCATTGTTCTGTTTGGTCATTAATGTGAGAGGTTATATCTTTCCAAACACTTTAAAGCAACTGGCGTTTTAAACCAAAACCGCTCAGAAACAATGGGATATGAATGCTGTTTTGTGGGGACTTGTGGGTTCTGTGGGATCCCTCATGGCTCTCTATTGGGCCAGTTCTATCCTCGGTTTGAATAATCTTTACATATATTTTCTTATCCGATTAGTGGTATTTTTATTGTGTTGAGACTAATACTGTCCAGTTGTGCTAAAAAGCCAATTATTAATTTTTTTGTTGTTGTTTTGTCACATCTGCTGCCTTTTGTACATCAAAATATTCCAACATTTCTTCCATCATTTTCCTTTTGTTTTGAATATAATTAGTTGTAAATAATGGCAACAGCAATTATTTACTGGACACAGTCTGTGTCCAGTCTGTGTCCAGTCTGTCCGTGTGTCTCTGTGCCAACACCGGGACAGGAGTTCATCACAAAGCCAACACAGAGACGCCCACTCGTGCTTACCTGAGGTGAACTTTGACAAGGCTTTGATTATGCGGTATGGATGTGCTTCTCTTCACAGGAAGCTAACTAAAGGATAACACTGGAGAGAGTAAAAGACTTCACTGTGGTGAAACTCAGCTTCAAACACGACTGTGACCCTAAGCACACAGCCAGAGCCATAACAGGATGGCTTGGAGTAAAATGTATGAATGGCCCAGTCAAAGTTCGGAAGTAAATCCAATTGATACCCTGTAGCAAGGCTTAACAATGTAAGCTCACGGGCCCCTTCTTCCCGGTCTGACAGAGATTGTGCACATTTTGCAAATATGCTTTGCCAGATGTGAGAGGTTGGTGGAGAACTGAATCCAGATGCCACACTTTTCAGATTCTCATTCACAACAAGCCAGGTGTTCTTGCTTCCCTGCAGCACTAAGTTGTCTATGATACATGAAAATCTAAATAAACCGCAACGCAGGGCACAGTAACTAGGACAGAATGATAAACCTGGCAGCCATCAGTGAGCCTAAGCTGTAAAGTTCAGTTGTTTACTTGAGTGGAGTCACTTTACGATATGACTGGCTGCATTACTCTACACTGAAGATAAGAGAGAACGTTTCAGATAAAGTCCTTCCATCTGCTCGATAAGCAAAAACAAGTTCACATTTTAAGTTTTTACTTCAGGTCGATGTTGAACGCGGTGCCTATAGGAGGTTAATTCAATCCACGGTCCTGGTTCTGCCAGGCTCTGCGCTGAAGCCAACATTTTGCACTGACTCATTCCACTGCAATCAAAGCCGCGGCAGAGAGCGGCTCTAAAGCGGGCCATTCAGTGCGCAGGTGAGGTTTGCGCTGGAATGCGCCGCGGCCTCACCTGTCGCTGCCTGGAAGCCTGCAGAAACAGGGAGGCGCTCCGGACGAAAAAAAAAAAAAAAAGAAGAAAACAGGGACAGGAGGCGGAGTTTGCTCCATTTTATCTGGCTGTCCTGAAAAGTTTGCTAGAAACAGGCATACCTGAGGCAGAGTCACTCCTGCTGCACCTGCTGCCGGCTTTGACTTTGCTTTAGCTCGGATTTACTTCAACATGACCAAGTGATCCCACTTTAAAAAAACAAACAAACTCTTCTTTTTTTTTTTTTTTACCTCCCCCTGCCTGCGTATTGAATCAGTCGACGTCAACAATGAAGAAGGGGCTGCATTTTTTGGGTCGGAAGAACCAATCTCTTTATGACACCAACATTAAGATTCCGGACAGGGGTGAGCAAAACAAGTTTTTACTCTCTTGATCCACTTACTGGAGGTTAAAACGGCCTTTGGACTTGATGTTGACATGGAGCAGTTTCTGTTCACTGAAGTCACATTTTATAGCGGCTTGTAAAGCCTGAATGCCAGACCTGAAGGACAGCTGTCACTGCGTTGTATACAAATACTTTATCAGTAGTGTCACAGTTAAATTCATAAATTAACTTTCCAGCTTCAAACCTGACCTCAGTTCTTTATCAAAATTCAAGATCATGGACCTCATGGCTAAAATGTTTTTTTTTTTTGGTTTCTTTAAACAATTGTCATATATTTTGAAAAAACAAAAGTGAAAGAAGTACTGAATTTCTTAAGTTTGTTACTGTAGTTTAAACATCTACCGCTGAACACTTTGTCAGTGAACAGAGGTGCTGTAATTACAAAAACACACACCACACATGAGGGTGTGTGTTGAAACCTATAAAGCCAAAAGTATGGCTTGTGATCCCATTTTGATAACTCAGATGCATCGACCTCTATCTTTAAGTAAGAACTTCCTTAAAAAGCATATCTTTATGCAAATAAGTTTCTGTATTTTTGTTAATTCATGCAAAATAAATTAATAGAGGAAATTTTAGTTATATAGTATATAGTATATATAGTATATATATATAGTAATGAATATTTTCAAACATGTCTTTTTTGCTAATTGTTCAGCACACCAAGTGACATTAAAACTGCATTTCAGAAAATGTTGCATGTACGTTTTGATAAAAAATGCAATGTTTGCAGTTTCCTTAACACATACAGTTGCTTCAAGTGAATGTGTTGCTAAATGAGTTGTGCACATTCATTTATTAAACAAAATGTAAGTTCCATGGAAGAAATAGCTAATCTATCAACTATTGCAAAGAATTTTGTTGACCTCTATCAAAACTGGAATTTTCTAAAAACAAACAAACAAAAAAAGCTGTTTCAACTAAACCCAGAGGAAAATGTATAACACTTTAAAAAGTGGTGAAACTTATTGAGAAAATCAGATGATGTTTAAAAAAAGGTTTTGGTAAAAGAAATAAAAAAAAAAAATCAAGTGCATTTTCTTGGAACAGAGGATCTCATTATTATTCCTGTTATTACGTTTTCATTACAATGGCAGTAAATGTAAATGTTAAGGAAAAATGGGGAAAACCGTTTGGATAACTTCTAATTAGAAGCTCAAAATTCACCAAAATTTCAATTGACCGGACATACAATTAAATAACTGAAATAACATAACTCAGAGTTTATTTTTCCAGATTATTCCTGTCGCCCCATCAGCTCCTGACACCCTGGGAAACTAGCCATAGTCACTTATACAAAAAAGCGCCAATGCTTCCTGTCCGGTGTTCTAGTTTTGACATTTCATTTGAAAGTTACAATAGATGAAATCTAAATAAGGACTTTTATCTGGAATAAACAGGAAAACAAATTATTCAATCTTAAATAGCCAGTAATGAAATATTTCAGTGGATTTCCATCTCCAGTTTTCCTCGTGTTTGTTTCTAACATTTGCTGATACTTAATTGGATCCATAAATGCCACTACCTTCATTTCTGACTGCAGCCACCTCCTCCTTTGCATTGAACATTTTCATGCTAAACATACCTGTGCTGGATGTAACCTAAGGGCTTAATTGTGAATCCAATAGTTTTTCTTTTTTTTGTGTGTTCTACTTAAGTGCAAACTTTCAAAATCTTAGGTAAGAATTACAGGAAAGGTTTTCTTCATAAATCTCTTGGATTAAAGTATCATAGGTGGAGGTGTGGCAGCTCAACACAATAGATGTTTCTTGACTTCGTGCCTTCTAGAGGAACGGAGTGGTTACGATTTGACTTCTCAACCAAGCAGTTTTAATCAGAAACTTTGCTTGACCTTTTAAACTCACTTTGATGTTTAATAAAATCTAACTTTAACAGCCAACTTTCAACCCACTTAAAAACTGGTTAAGCCACATTTGACCTTATGGAGTTCAGTTCTGCTAAGGACATGTTGAAACAGCGGTTTAAAACTTTTGCATGAAACAAGGAAGATCTTAATTTGCATCACTAACATCTCTAACTTGGATTTGGGAACAATCAACGATGAAACGAACACTTCCTAATTAAAACAGCTAAGTACGTCCTCACAGTTTCATACCAAGTGAAATCCAAGCCAGTGCATATGAAATGTCGTCGGATCAAGTGTAAGTCTCTCAATCCAGCCTCTGGGAACAGGAAGCACAGCATGAATCGCTATGCAAAAGGTGCAACACGAGCGAGAGAACATTTGTCTATTTAAATCAGGACGGGGCACAATAGGGAAACTAATCATTTGGTTAGACTGGTTTAACACCACAGTGTTTTCATTCCACAGCTTTTTCTTCACTGACTTTATCATATTCTTTGGTCTTGAACAGAAGAAAAATCATCAGACTATTGTGCTCATTGTGCCTCAGAACAGAGGGAAATGTGAGAAGAGACATGGTCTTTAGTGTCTTTAGTTGATCGTTGTTTGGTGAAAGTGTTCCTGCGCAAAGAGAGGCAAGGACTAAATGCCTTTCAGCGACAAGGATCTGTCGTCGGTCACTTACTGGGAAAACAATGTGACAAGGAAATGTTTCTGCGTTTTTGTCTGCAGCATACTCACTGTTTACATTTCATTTCTTGAAGAATGCTCTGTGTGAGAACCAATACACCTGAAGACGTTTTCTTTTCTTTTAATTCCTGCTGCCATCGCTCAAACTCTAGCCCAAGTGCTGCAGTGTTTGCCGTGCAAACGTTGGTGAGGTAACACCATTTAAGCAAAACAACTTAGTGATGCAAATCGCGTTGAATCGGTTTCTTTGACATCAGTTTTCCTAACGTCTCACCACAAGCTGTGTCCCTTTCCATACGTTGTTGCTGAACTTTCACTCAGCAATAGCGGCAACATGTAATTTAAAGCGACAATCTGAGCTTCTTCTCTGTGTCGCTTATTATGTTGTCAGAGTCAAACGATTCCTCAGATAGTTGAGTTGACTAATGGCCACTTATAGGTCACAGTGGTGCATGTTGTCTCTCATCACCGTCACGTATGGTTCTTCTGCTACCCCCTCTTTTTCTTCTTTGTGAACAAATTATTTACATTGAAGGGTTAAGCATTAACAAATGTTACATGAAAATCTATCTGGATAGAAGTATAGTAATCTAACGCCCTCCAAAATCTGTGTATGTCTCATCAGACAGTGTTCAGCTGGTGCTGGAGGAGTCAGAGTCTGCAATCTTCGAATCTGGGACTGCCAACGTGAGAGCCAGACCCACCGTTAAGCACCATGCAGTGAGTATTTAGGGAAGCTTCATTTCTTTTCATTAATGTTCTTTTTCTGAGTCTAAAAAAAGCCTCAAACATCTGGTCAGTATTTAGGTACATTTAGCTGGTCTGTGGAAGCTTTCGTGCAAGACTGACAACAGTGGATTTAAATCATTTTGGTGGAGATTTGACACATTTTTAAACGTTTCTTTCATGATTCCATCAGTTAACATTTAGATCTAAACTAAACTAAACTAAACTAAATGTAATTGATTACTGTGTAACCAATCACAGTCTCTTGGAGCTGCAGACTAACTTTCCTTGTTGATGTTGCAAGTAGATGTGATAAGGATCACTCCTTACCTTGCTGTGGAAGACATTATTCAGAATTGGCATTGAAATACATTGCAGGTCATTGTTAAAGCTGCAATATTAAAGATACTAGTGGTGTACTTTTATTTCACAAACAAATTTACACTGACAATAAAAACAGCTTGGTGCAAACGTTTGGATTCCACAAAATATGACATTTTTCGAAATTACACGAAGGGGAAAAAACATGTTTATCTGTTTTGAGTAGATTTGAATTGATTACATCACAAGAGACTTAAGAGTTGAACTGATTTAATGACATTAGGAAGTAAAATATTAGTTTTGAGAGATTGTGACAGATTCTCTGTCATTTGATTTAATTTGCAAAGATTTCAGCAGTAAATGTTTGAGTCTGACTAATAATCCTCAAGTCATGATGGATGACAAAGAAACCCGAAGCAAAGAGGAACTATAGCAGACAAATTTAATTACATTCCTGTTTGCATAGTTCATCTGGTTCAGTGTGTGCGTTTGTCACGTCGCGAAATGAGTAAATGTTTTTTTCGCTTCTGCTCACTTTCAATATTTGTGTGGTTTGCAAGATGTTGCACTGCTTCAGCTTAACCAAGAAACTTCTGTCTGTCTGACTGACAGGCTATTAGTGAGTCTATAAATATATTTATAGGAATTGATTGGTTATTCTATGTCTGGTGTGATGTCAGCAGAGACAGACTTGTGGACGTTTGTCTTATCAGGGGAAGAATTGCTCTCCATTAAATAACTTGTACAATAAAATAGCAAAATAAACACAAAAACTGACCGTGACTTTTTGTTCTGGTCGTAACGAAGTACATATTTGGCTGATTTAAGATTGACTGGTAGCTTTAATTATGAGTTGGAATAAAATGAATATTTAATAATTGAGTTTACTGAAAAACAAAAAGGTGGATGAATTCATGATATTCAATTTGTCTCATAACCCGTTACATTGATATAAAGTTACTAATTGGTTGTCAGATTGTACTTTAAAGTACTGAGTAGTTAATAATATGGTGTAATGAAAAAAATGCTAAAAACTTGTCTGACTTGGCAACATTATCATGCAACTACAGGATCTCTAAGGGTTTCTTTTGTTTATTGTTATCGTTTAGCAAGTTTAGCCATCTCATCATATCATAGCGGAGGACCGACTCACCCACTTATGCACAAGAGTGCATATTTTTAGCAATCTGAGAGACATTAATCTCAATTTACGTGTACATTAGCGGCACGTATGACTGACAGGCCTCCTATTATCTCGTAATGGAGAAAATGAAGAACTCATCCGCACTCGGTTCACACACCTCGCCCTTTTGTTTGGGAGTGTTTCTCAGGCATGTGAACGTGGCACACCCTGCAGCACATGGGCAGGTCAGCTCCGAGCGCTGCGACAGCTGAAAGTGACTCATCGAGCACCGAGCGAGGAAACTAAATCAAACTGGATCGGACACACCCTCCGATGACCAGACTCGCTTTATGATCTTTGACGATCGCCTGTGTGAGAGGGATTATTAGCAAAGACAGAGTAATGCAGGGTGTGCTATTAAGAAGATGTAAAACGTCTTTGACTGCATTGATAGATGGATTAATTTTCACATGCAGGGGACCAGACGGCTTATACACCATTGAACTGAAAAAAAAAGAGACATTCAAAAAACTGCATAAAATTGTCTAATTTTGCATTTTATTACGTTTAAAACAGTAAACCAACAAATGTTCCCACTAAAGCATAACTTAAAAAGTTTATTAATAATGTTATTTATTAAATGTATTTAAAAAAATACAGAGCAAAAAAAAAATCTAAACTTAGTTGTAATTTCCAAACTCTTACTCTACTGAATATGAGGACATGTTTTTGCTCGTTCACTTTTTAATGAGTGAAACAAGATGATATTCGTTGGTTACTTAGTCTTTCTGCTCAGATTTACAACAGACATGCTGCTAATAGATTTTCAATTCCAAATTTAAAACACTGCTACCTTAGTGAGAGTAAGTCGCTCACTAATTTAGCATTTTAATGGATAAAAATGACAGACTGCTTTCAAAAAAGAAAGCATGTGAATCAAAACCCAATGAATAAGGCAATTAAAAACTAAGACAGTAATTTAAAAGAGGACTTTAAATAAAATGTGTCATAATAAAAATACATAGTCACTTTTCAAATGTTTCAAGAGTTTCAAGGTAAAGTAAAAACAACAGAAAGCTCATCCACAGCTGAGCTGCAATCGTCTGGAAAAATGATCCCATCGAGTGTTTCTGTCGCTTCTTGGGACTAGGAGAAGATTTTTTACTTGAGGACCAAAGTATTGGAGTATTTAACTTTAATGAATGCGTAATATACTGTGAAGACCAGAATTACTCATATCCCCTGACATTACTGTCATTGTGTCAACAATATTTTTATAGACGGAAGAAGCTTGTTTCTGACGGGAAATGAGATGGGTGTCTCTAATAAAATGATAAAGTCATCTGAAAGATGTTTGAATTTTGAAAGATACGTTTTTTTTTTTATTATTATTTACACTTTATTTAAAACATAGAATGTAAAAAAAAAAATGTATGCCCCTCTGAGAAATCAGGGAAAACATTTATTTGCATTCCAACAATCAAATCCATCTTGAATTTGCTGACCAGATTTTTGCATGTTTCCTTTGGTATTTAAATATTTTATCTTCAGCTCCAAATGTTTGAGGTTTCAAGCGCTTCCTTTCCGTCACTTTACTCTTTAACTCTCAGATTCAAACTGGGACTCTTTTCAACCCAATCCAAGGCTAGCAGTTTGAGGAAACATGTGGCTCAAATCAATAAAAAAATACTTTGAACTTAAATCTGCCAGGTTTGCAAATAATTTTAGGTTTTTTCCAAAGGAGATGGGCGCTAAAAGTTAGAGAGGGCTTTAAAATATGTTCTAAAATAAGCGGTCAGCCAATTCAAACACATTCACACAGTAATTATGTTGATTGCTTGGGTTTTAATAGCATTTTAATAGTTTCAACAGCATATTGATTATAAAAGGTAGATTATTGTTTTCCAAATTCAGCTTTCCACTAAACTGGAAAGCTGAATTTAGTGGCAGGACTTGGTATTTTAGGACGGATACTTAAGTGCTCGCGTTTTTGCAATTGAAAAAAATTCCAAAGCTCTAAATTTGTCATTCTCGTTTGTTAGGAAATTCTTGTCATTCTTGTTTGTTGCCATATTTCAATCATCTGACAATGAGGCCACAACACACGGGAGATTATTGTCGATGCAGCTACCCATTTCTGACTTTAAGCAGTATAATAAAAAAACGTTTGCAGCTTTGAAACTTTCACTGTTTAAGATCTTGGTAAAACGATAACCGACCCAAACCTTTTCACATCTAATCCATACAAGCAAAACTTCATATAAAATGTTTTTGCAATCGGCAAGGAGATGACTTTCACCGAGACGCAGTAAAAAAAAAAAAAAAAATCAAAAAACAAAAACATGCTGGAGAGATTTGTAGCATTAGATCTTGAGGATCTCTATTGTGTCAACACAGTCTGTGTTTGTTTTTGGTGGTTTTGGTTCCGTGATGTGAGCATCGCCCCTCTCAGCATCAGTGTTTTTTTCACCTAACTCATACACACAGACGCAAACACACACGCATCTGTGAGTTTCCTAACTCACCAGGCATTCTTTGACAACAGGCAGTGTTATGAATTATAGGTGGATCCTCTGATTCAGCCAATGTTCCTCATAAGCAAAGAATGTGAAACTATGGCGTTCCACCTATGATTACATTATGACAATCCTGTAAGAAAAGGCCACGCATTTTTGCACTAGGGAGTGCAGTATTCCCCGCATAAAATGCAAAACAGACATTTGTTGGATGCTATGCAATGTGTGAAAGCTCATAAAAATCACCTGATTGACAATTTTATGGTGCTTATGCCAATAATGCATCGTATTTTCAATGCTGCAACACTCAGGCCACGTAATAGCTAAAAACTGGTTTGTTCACCTTCAACAACGGAGACTTGCCAACAAACAAGTAAAGAAAAATCTGCCTGCAGAACAGAATGTACGGTTTCTACACTTAAGGCTTCTGTTCTTGTGCTGTGTCTGCTTCTTATGACAGTAAGTTCAACAATCTTGTGATTGGATTTTTTTTCTTTGCAGTTCTCGTTTGAAACCTTCCAAGGACGCGCTGTCCCAACTCCGAAAGTCCCTGAACTTCCCCCTGCCAATGGCCCAATAGTCAATGGGACAGGTGAGCATCTAAATAATACCTTCTACGAACTTAAGATTGAAACTACCAAAGTAAATAGTGCCCTTTTTTTTAGTCATTGCTATAGCAGGTTAATTTGTGGCTCCTCTAGTTAGACTCAGGTGATGGATCACAGGGATAAGAATAAAGAAAGCATCCATGTCATGTAAATGTTTATCCAGGTAGTTGCTCAATACCTCACTTGAAAAAGTCCATAAAAGATGGAGAACAAATTTACACAAGGGGAGTGTTTTTCTACCTTTCAGACTATTTTCCGGTTTAGAAATGTTAAATAAAATTTACGTTTTCAGCATGCCAATGTGATATGTATCTCAGATTTTCATATTTTTGCAGATATCCCTCTTTTTTTTTTTTAAACCTTACAAAGTTGTGCAAAACCTCAAAAATAAAAGTTTTATTGATAGACCAAGATAAAGTAATTTGCTTTACAAATACATATCTGTCTCCAGCTCTCATTACTTCATAGAAATGTTTTTGTTGCAATTGCAGCTTCGGGTCTTTTGAGACCTGAAGCTGGCCTTTCAGATCTAAAGACTAAAATCATTACAAATTCTTTTGAAAAATAGTCTGACACATGAACATGCCTATGTCTAAACTGTTCATTGTAGTTTTGGCTGAATATTTAGAGTCATTATACGGCTGGATAGCCAACATTCACTGTAGTCTCAACCTTGCTTCTACAAGGTTTCTTCCAGGATTGCCTCGTACGTACCTCTAGGCATTTCCCATCCCAGAAAGAGCATTAATCAGGTGACCTACCATTTCTTGGCAGGTTTGAAATTGTCAATTCCATTTTTAGTGGATTGACTGAACAGTGTTCAAAGTTTGGGATACTGTTTTATATGTTTTCAGGTTTCTCATAAGTAACATTTTACACCACCATCTTTATCTACATATCTTCAAACACAATGGAAAGAAATTGCTTTGAGAATAAAAGCATGCTAGATGTTCTCCTTCCAGAATTAATTGCTCTGTGTTCTTTGCTCTTATTTCTTGTCTTTTACAGGTGCTGGAGATCATTCCTCCAATGGATCCGTTGTATCCGTCCCAGGCCACATTGAAGAGAAGATCTTTATTCCTCCTCCTCCTCCTTCAGTGGCCCCTCCACCCCCTCCTGTGAATTTCATCCCTCCTCCACCAGACTTCATGGGTGACCTAAACAGCTTAGATCCTGTGGCCCTCCAGCCTCCATCCATGCCTGCTCCAAAACCACCAACTGTGGTGGAGAAGGATTTGTCCCATTTGAAACCACCACCAATGGCGCCTCCAAAACCTCCATCTAACTGTTCCTCTGCACCTGGGTCAGCAGCACCTGTCTCTGTTCCATCGCCAACCCAAGTGCCAGAACGTCCAAAATTCGCCCCTCCGCAACCACCTACTGAAAAGCACCAGAAGAGTTACAAGGTCCCACCTCCGAAACCTATCAGATCGTCTTCGGTGTCCACTGCTGAGCCCCCAGCAAACCCTCCCCAAGTGCCCTCCTCCACATTGTCCACCTTCAATTCCCAGAACAAAGCAAAGGTGTACAATCCTCCAAAGCCCACAGTATTTTTGAATGGGAAGGATAATCAGACGGCAACACAGCAGCAGATCACAGCAGGAGCTAACTCTGCTCCTGCTGTGATGAAGGTGGATGGAAAAGCCTCTCAAGCTCCTCAGCTCCCGAAACCAGAGCCCAAACCTGTACAACAACCCAAGGGGGCTTTAGAAATTAAACAATCTGAATTACCTGAAGTTCCCAAAGTACCTAAAACAGAAGCAAAGATAGAGATTCAAACAAAGTCTCCAACAGAGGCCAAAGCAGACACTGTTCCACCTCAGTCAGAGATAACCAAACCCCTCCAGCCTTCACCATTGCATAGAACGACTAATGTCCAGATCAATTCAGAGTCCAAGAGCACACTGGAAGCATCTCCAGGTCAAAGCCGCAGTTTCAGCCCTCTATTGGATCGTAAACTGGACAGCCTGAAGGCTAACGAACCCAAACACTCTTCAACCTCGCCGTTCGCCCTCCTGAAGGCCGCTAAGGAAAGAGAGAAAAATAAAAGCACTCAATCTTTGTCCCGCGAAAGCAGCACCAGGAGAAATGAACCAACAAGTCCTAATTCCTTCACTGTCAGTCCAACGTCAACGTCTTCAGTTCAACCAAGTCAAAACAGACTGCAGGAGAATGCAACTCTTAGGCCTGCAGAAACTAAAACAACGATTCAGGCTACAGAAACACCCATGAGTTCGACTGCACTGGCCAAAGATCAGAAACTCTCACTCTCATCTCCAGCTGTAAGCAACCAGACTGAGCAGAAGCAAAGAGCAGAAGAAAAGCAATTAAAATCTCATGACTTACAAAACGATTCTCCTAAACAGAATATAAATGCACCATTGCTGCCCCCACCGCCAGAGTTTGGTGACTTTGATCAAATACCAGAGCAACCCCCCTCCATTTGTCCACCCAATCCCCCCACAAAAAAAGCACCAACACCACCTAAAGCTTCAGCTCAAGTCCCGTCTCCTGCCCCAGCTCAAGTGATGGCTCAGACCCCAGCTCAAGCTGCTGCCCCAACTCAAGCGCCAGCTCCAACCCCAGCTAAAACCCCAGCCACAGCTCAAGCTCCAGCTCCTTCACCTCCAAAGCTCCCACCTTCTGACATACAAGTCAAACCAAAGCCACCAGTCCAGACTAAATCCAATCCAGCTTCAACTCAAGCACCATCCAATATTTCACAAAACCAGGCCACCCTCCTCAGTATTTTACAGAAAAAGATGTTGGTAATGGACCAAAAAATGGCCCCAGTTAATGACTCGGAGCACAATTCTGATGACTGGAGTACTAGCTTTTCTGATGAAGACATCAAGGTGCCAGCAGTGCCACAACCTAAACAGGGGACCAAAAACCCACCTGCGCCCAGCAACAAACCAGTATCTTTTAACATGAAAGAGTTGGAGACCAAAGTTTTGAAAAAATACCAGAGTACACAAGTGAAGAGTCCCACCACGTGAGTACATCAGGGCTACCTAGAGGGAGATCATACCTTTGTGAGCAAATCCAGCTTTCAATCACTGCGATCACTCATCATGTTTTCTTCTCCACAGAAATGGGATACGTTCAAGACACCAGTATGGGATGACTTTCACCATCAGGCCTGGAACTAAACAGCCCATAACTCTTGCTAGTAAAGAGGATTCTTAAAGGTCTTTGAACGTAGAACAAACCTGCTGTACATAAAGTAGCATATGCCAAGGCCCTAACATGGATATTCTGTGTGATTTCTCCCTGTGTCTGCAACACCTGATACTGCACAAAACTGAGTTTTGGTGAAAATGAAAAAATACATATATATATTAAAAAAAAAAAAACTGACACCAAAGTCCCCTTTGAACCTGACTGTTGATGTCAGAAGTCTCACCAACAATTGAGCAGTTTTTCTGGGTTTTTGTACATCTGACTGTTTTCATTAAACATGAAATGTTGCTGGCAGATGTTATAATTACCCTAGTACTGCTTCAGCCATGCTCAGGATTTTTTCTAACATTTTAATGTTGTCCATCGCCATCTATGGGTGCAGCATAGGTATTACATCTCTTTTGTTTGGAATGAGGTGTTGGTTCGGATTTTTATTTTTAGAAACAGAGAAAGAAAATCTCACGTTTAAAAAATATCCAGTGTCGTGTATCTAGGGCCTAAACAATGTGATTTTACTTTAGCAGTAATTTGTGCAATTTTTCAGTTAGCTATGAAGTTACAAGTGCTTTCTTTATTAATTAGGAAGTTCGTGCTGTCGAGATGATTGTTCCATTTTTAAAATGCAATATGTTTTATTTCTAAAAATCTCATAGTGATATGGATACTTTAAATGTAATGTGTTTTGTGTGTTTAATCCTATGTTTTATGTAGAGATGCACAAATTTTCCAATTTTCCTTGATTGGCTCTGATTGATTGCTAATAAAAAACATTTTCCTGTCCCTCTTAAGTAAATGACCAAAAACATTGGCTTTAATGCACTATTGAAAATTAATACACATGAAGTAAAATTTGAGAAAATATGATGCGGTGCATACCTGGGTATAATATTGTAAATGTGGGTGATAATATGGCAAGATCAAAAAAACCTGCAGTATGTTCTTTTGTCTTTTATGCGTGATGATAAATCAGTCCAATTTAATCAAAAAAATTGGTATCTGGCAGGAAAAGCCGTGAACTGTGCTTTTGTTTTTTTTTTTTTTAATGAAAATTTACATGGGTTATTGTCTATATTTATGTAAATTATATGGTTGATAAAAAATTCTGTTGTTCTCTCAAATATTGGATGTAAATTATGTTGTATAAAATAAGTGTATAAGCTGGAATTACACACACTGTAACCATTCTGTCCATCCTGTTACATGTACATAAGTCCACCAGAACAAAGCAGACTGTCAACTTAGCAAACCAGTTGGATGTAGTTTTTATATTTATTGATTTTAGAAATATTGTGCTAACTATAGTTATCCTATGATTAATTATTGATATGGTTACATTTACACTACTACCACTGTACATAGTAAGCTTAAAGTAGATGTCTTTGTGTAAATTATAAACATTTATG
Organism: Poeciliopsis turrubarensis; assembly: GCA_010277015.1. Classification (NCBI taxonomy): domain Eukaryota; kingdom Metazoa; phylum Chordata; class Actinopteri; order Cyprinodontiformes; family Poeciliidae; genus Poeciliopsis; species Poeciliopsis turrubarensis. The sequence goes on along the minus strand of VMRN01000024.1, from coordinate 1,253,679 downwards.
AACATTTCTTTGTTTTTATTGTTTTTGTTCAGTTTGCGAATATTTAACAATATAATCTATTGAATTGATATATACTGGTAAATATTTTTCAATATATTTATATATCAATTCATTTAGGATAAACAGCTGCTAACAGGTCTTTCATTGCTTAAATTACAGATACAAGCCTGAAAAGTTGTCATAAGCAAAAGAGAAGATCAAATCTAAGATGTTTTACCAATTATGTTAAAAATACAAAACAAGCTATTGTCATTGCATTATAATAATGACTCATGCACGGAAACACCAAGACCTTCTTCCTGGCTTTGATTAGTTATTTCTGACAGAGATGAACTTCTGCAGAGGGCTATATGATAACAGGGAGGAAGCAGGGGAGCTCAGGTTTTTCACATATTATCTGTCTTAACATAGTGAAAGTTTTAAGAAATATGTAACAAAAAAAAAACATTTTTATAGAAGTTACATACCTTCAGTCTGAACATTTGAACAAATAAAAAAAAATAAAAAAAATTCATAACCGCTTTAGCTTTCCTTTAATGTAAAAGTCTATGGTGCAAATATGGAGATGCTACACAACATGAACCAGTTCCACCAGACAGAGAAGAAGATCCTTACACAAAATAATGTGCACATATCTGTGAGTTGGATGTTTCAATTCACTTCTCCTAAATAAGATGTTATATTCAACCATCAATGAGTGTCCGGCTCCAGTCCTCCAGATCTGGTGTCCTGCCAGGATGTCAAAGCTCTACAGAGGTTTGTAGACGAGCCGCCTTTTGATTCAGTTATGTTGAACCCGGGAAATAAAACACGCAGGACACCAGCCTCCAAGGACTGACGTTGGACACCACTCATCTGGACACACTTGATATGCCACATGTGACCATGTAGGTCTAAGATGAGGACTCAGTATTTGGAGTGATGGTGTGGTGAAGCACGAGGTGATCCCAGCCGACAGTCGTGAGCCTGTTGGAATCACCGTGAAGCCAACTCACACCTTTAGCAAAGTCCTGGTGTCGCCCATCTCTGAAACTGTAGAAAGAAAATGTAGTTTTATTGTCTGATGCAGAACACAAGAGTTACTAAGTGAACTGAAAAGACTCACATTTCTTGAAGTTCAGAGTTTGTAACAGCGAGGGAGCAGTCGTCACTAACAGAGGCTAGCAAAGGTTCACTAGGGTGGAAAAAAACCCCCCCAAAAAAACTGTCGATTTATAAGGAGAAGAAGGGAAAGGAAACACCAAAAAGGATATTTTGGCACATTAAATCTTTACCTATTTGTGGAGAAGGCCAGGCTGTTAACTCTGCGGTTGTGTATTTTTTTCACCCGTGCCGGTTCTGATCCCAGGAAATCTTTGACAGACACATTGCCCATCTCATCGCCTGAAAGAAAACGAGAATGGTAATGTGAAGAAGCAAGAAAAAAAAAAAAAAAAGGGGCGGGGGGAGAGAAGGAGAATTGCGCTTCTGTCAGTCATCAATCTGCTGACAGACCTTACCAAAAGCAATAGTGCTTCTCTGGTGGGGGTGCCAAACAGCAGTAGTGGGAGAGCAACTGGGAAATTCAACATCTGCAACAAACCACAGAAGTAAAGAGCATCACCTTTCCCGGTAAAGCTGAGGTATCAAGAAGGTAGTCCAGTTTAAGACATCATGCTACAGTAGCCTGCTTACCTATTCTTGAGGCTGGTTTATCTGGCTTCCTCCTGTCCCACATCAACACACGACCATCCTGAGAGAAACGAAATGACACTGAAAACTTCTCAACTTGAAGGGTTTAGTTTTACAGAAGTTCATGCTGAATAAGTAAAACTGCTGGTACTAATTAGATAATTTGTTCCAGCTAATTTTGCCTACATGTCTGCTCCATTTGAGGAGCATCTTCTTTATCTAAAGAAAGACCCTGCTAAACAGATTTTGAAAGAAGAAATAACTTGATGAAAACCAAATGTTGTCAAATATGACAAGTCGTTTAACTTAACCGTTAAGTTTTACTACCGACTAATCTGGAATTGGCTTATTTATCACTGATTTGAGCCTCGAATGGCAAGTCAGATATTGAGATTTTATTTTATTTTTTTAAATGAATCAATATTTGGCCAGTAAACCAACAACTAACAGCATGCATGTCGATGCAGTTCAAACTAAAACTATCTATTAACCTGCAGGACATTTTTCCCCCCTTTGTGTGTCAGAATATGCAGGTAGGGTTAAATAACTCTGACTTCTCCTCGACACATTCCTATAAATGAAACCACAACATTGACAGGAATCCTACTTGGCCACAGGAGACGAAGAGAGACTCATCTGTAGGACTGCAGGCAACACAATTAACAGGCTCTGTGTGAACTGCAAGGAGAAAAATAAAGAAGGTCTAGACATTTCAAACTACATTCAAGATTAATTCGCTTTTAAACAGTTGATGAAATTTACTACAACCATGATAACTTGCTGTCTGAATAAAAAACTATTTGATTTCAACTTGGCTTTAAGGTTGTTTTTTTTTTTTTTTGGATAAAGTGGATTTTTAGATGTTCTCTTACCGTTGTAGGTGGTGACAACTGTTTCCTCACTGAGGTCCCAGACTTTAATTCTGTTTAAGAGACATAGGAATAAAATGGATGTACAGAAAACACAAAAAGGAGGAAAGGAAAAAGTTGGTATAAAGGTTAATTAAAGTTTTGTCTTCTGATAATCATTCTCTTTTTTTGAAAGTCAGTCAAATTTTAAAGAAAAAAAACTAATAAATTTGTTGGGGAAGTAGTCCATGATTAAAGTGGAGCCAAAATGATAACTTGTTTTTCAAATAAAAAAAAAAAAAATAATAATAATCAAATCTCAGGAGTACAGGTTGCTTCTCCCTTTTAACTCACACCACTAAATAAAATGTAGTACAACAAAATTCCCCTTCATAGTCACCTAGTTTGTAAATAGTGCGTAATTTAATCTCAGTCTAAATTCAGTTGTTGTGTGAAGGCCTCAGAGGTTTGTCAGGGAACATTAGTGAACAAACCGAATCATGAAGACCAAGGAACACAACAGAAGGATCAGGAGTAAAGTAGGGGAGGAATTTAGAGAATGGTTAATTTATTGAAACGCCCCAAACACTGAACATCTTTAGGGAGTACTGTTCATACAATCAGCTGAAAAAATACGAAGAGTGAAGAACAGCATAACGTACAGACGGCCTTCCACTTAATATAGCAGGCTGGACAGCATTAATCACAGAAAGACTAAATAAGTCAGTGGTAACATTGGCATTGCAGATATTCACAGCTGAGCTGATAGGATAACTATTGAGTTGTGTACTTTAAAAATCTCACACTATGATTTTCATACCACAGGATATGAAAATGGAAGTTCAGAAACTCTCATCAAATATGACTCACCTATTTTGGAACTAGGAACAAGCAAAAAATATTATTTCTAGATGTACAAAACTAGTTGAGACATACCCCAAAACCATCCAACTATTATGGCAGACAATAGTGGTCTACAGTGTCTCAAAGATTAAGCCATGCAAGTCTAAGTACACACGGTGGGTACAGTGAAACTGCAAATGGCTCATTAAATCAGTTGCTGAATACAAATAAGTCAAACATGAAATGTTTGATTTGTAATTTATAAAAAATTAAAATAAAGAATTTTGCTGCACTTGGTATTGGTCTATCACGTAAAATCTGTTCAAGTTTTGACATGATAAAGTGTTAAAAGCTCATAAACATCTTTATATTTTTATCTAGAACATATGCTCCCCTCTAAATGCATTGCTCCATGTGTGAACTACTCTCTAACCTGCAGTCCATGCTGCCAGTGACAGCGCTGCTTGCTCCAGTAATGGGGCTCACAGTGGTGACAATGTGGTCATGCTCATATTTGGTGAAGCGATTCATCAGCAGGCGCTCATCCTCTGCCAGTTCCCAGAGCTCCAGGGCGCCTGCACAGAACAAATAACCAAAAGAAATCCATTTTCATTCCAGTCTGAGGTCACTGTGGTTCAGCCAGGTTCTGTGAAGTTAGGCCTTACCCGAATCTGAGGCGACAGCCACTCCCTTTTCAGTCACCCACTTGACATCTGTGACCCCAGCCTCAGTCTGCACACCAGCTTTGCAGAGCCCCTCGCTGGGGGCTTGCTCCGGTTCGCTGTAGATCCAAACGGATCCTTGCCAGTTTCTGCCAGAGAGGCTGGAGGCTCCCAGCAGCAGCATGCCATCTGTAGAGAAAAGCAAACAACAGATATATTGAAAAAGTCCTTTCCGTTCCACATTACGTGAACATAAATGTTCTTGAGAACTGTTGGCACATTGTGGCTCATCATAATTTATCATACGGAAGCAGCAGAACTGCCTCTCTGTAAACATGACGACCCGGCAAAACCACGTGTTTTTCCCCCAGCGATCCCGGCTAGCTGCTGCTCACCTGCTCGGTACTGAGCCGCGCACAGGTGCTTCTCCATACAGGCAGGGGCGTTGGGAGGTATCTTCCACGGGTTTTCCTTAATCATGTTGGTGTCCACTGTGCTTTTCATCCAAACAGCAGCCCTGGAGTCTTCACTCTCAACAACTGAGATGTTTTTTCTTCACAGCAGCTTCAGCAGCAGCTAGCTAGCGCCGATATAAAGACACCGCTCCTTCTGTCTCTGGTCTGCTTAAATAAACCAGTTTGTTCTGAAGCAATAATAATGACCCAGCTTTATAAAATATGGAGCTTAAAATGATCGTTTTCAAAATGAATGAAAAACTGGACAAACATAAAACCAGCGAACACAAACTTCCTGCTTCCTCTACGTTTCTTCTTGTTGAATTTTTGGAACTATTTACGAGGTACTGCCACCTCCTGGTTGAATAAAATAAAATAAAATAAAATAAAATAAAATAAAATAAAATAAAATAAAATAAAATAAAATAAAATAAAATTTATGCTTTTGGGAACTACTCTCAATTTAAATTGATTATTTAAAATAAAGCAAACCAGAATAAAATAAAAATCAAGAGGGGAGATACATTATTTCTGTATTTCTGGAAATCCACTCTTGATTTTATGCACGCAATTAAATATTTGTTTTGTCTTAGAATTATTTCAGATTTATGAAACTGGACTTTTTTTTCACTCAAAAACTTTGACTGCCTTAGATTCTAAATTTAGCACATTGCCCAAAAGTAAAGACATGAAGCAAAAGCTTTTCAGTGAAACATAAGATAAAATTTTCTGACAGCCATAATCATCACCTTTTTGACCTTCAAGGAATGTTGCCTAAGGCTGCACTTGCATTTTTTACATTTTGAAATTCAGTATACTTTCAAACGACAAACTTAGGACTATTTTTTTACCCCAAAACTATATCTGCAAAGTTATTCAATAAGACAAATGTTGTGTTTTTTTTAGATGCTTTAAAATAAAAATAAAAAATAAAAATATTCTTGCATATCAAAAAAACCTCTCTGTGCATTCCTCACTGCTAAAAGAATTCATATTCCTGTAAATGCCCCATCTCACAAATATGGTGGTTTTAAATATGATACAATTTAAAAGCTTTGTATTTTCTGTGGTTCATGCTTGCCTTAATAGGAATAATAAAATGTTTAATTAATTAATTAATAAGCAATTAAAACGAAGATTTATTGAATATTTTAATCTTATATCATGTACTGTACTTCCAGAACGTTAATATATAAGGAGGAGGATTTTATGCAACTAATGTGTGTAACTTTGACACACCAGCTATCCTATATAATTATTCAAAAGTGAGACAGACAAAATGCAATGATAAATTCTTACTAGAAATTTACTGCTCAGACAGGAGAATCATTTTTTAATAAGACAACTTTGAAGCACCCCACAAATAGAAGATGGAAAAGAAGACAGGTATTATTGAAAGAATGTCCAAAAAGTCACTCAGCTTTTGCTGCAAGTTATTAATGAGACAAACAACAAAGACGCAGATAGAAACAATCTACGTAAGCCAAATAGATTTTAATGGCGAGGTTAACGTGATCGAGAAACTTGAACCAACCGGAAGTCAGTTGAATACGGCGTTGTCAGTAACGTGACAACTTATTTCACAATTGTTTATTTCTGACTCACCACAGGTATGTTTTTTTTAATATACATGTGATTAAATCGTGTAGGTCATTCAGACTTTCTTCAAGTGTAAGACGACAAATATCAGGACAAACCCTCTTAATGCAGTTGAGTCGTTTTATTTTGAAAGTAAGTCAACGGAAGCGAGAATAGAATAGCCGTTAGCTTCACAGGTCTCCCTGCCTGTCTAAAATCGATAGGTGATTGGCTTTCGAGCAGCTTAGGATTCTGTGGGTCTTGTTACCGTGCCCACCTAAGGTAAGGACGCAGGCATGTCAGGGGTTTACATCGCGGACTGATTTTCGGCTATGTGTCGTCGATGCCATCTAACGGCAGCTTTTTTTTTTCTTTCTTTTTTTTTTTTTATTTTTTTTAACTATTTAAAACGTTACTCCTTCCAACTGCAGCCTTTGTCTAAAGTGTTTGATATTTCAGGCCAGCCGTTGATTGTAGCTAACGTTAGCTGGCTGGAGGTCGGTACCTGTCTACGCTGAGTGACACTTGGCGGACAGCTGCTCCTGCTGCTGCTCAGTGGGTTTAGCTGTCTGCTGATGTGGGCACTCTGGACCACAGCCAGCTGCTACGTGACATTATAGGATGGAGGGAGGGTAGGGGAGGGGGGGCTGTTACCTGGAGACAGACCTCAGACATCACTGCTGTAGTCGGTCATTTAAGGTGAATTTAAACTGATGGCGATAGTCTTACTTTTCTTTTGAAATTAAGGACAGAAGAACTCATTAAAAATCACAGTAATTTGTCTAATTGACGTCGTGTGGCGTATTTCAACAAGCGTGCACATTTCAAGCTTTTATGGGGTGAGGGTAGGTTTTACTAGATATAACTATTTATGGCCCTGTGCATGTAATAGTAATAGGCTGCTTGCAGATGCAGACAAAGGTGTCAAGGACCCTGGAAAAGATGTGAGAGAAAAAAAAATGCACAGCAGCATGATCTGACGGAGACAATTTTTGAAAAAGCCAAACTTTTTGACTGTGGTACATTTCTTGATATTCAGTAAAAAGTGTTTTCAACAAAAATTTCCATTGGCACAATTGTTGGTACGCCTTTGTCTTGACTTGTTCTTGCCAGTAGCACATACAGGTACACATAAACAAAATTAAGCGAACTGTGAAAAAAGCTCCATATTTTTTTGTCTACCATTTCAGATAGAGAAATGTATATCTTGTGTAGATTTATTAAAATATAGTGACTTATTTATGTCTGCTGAGCAAGAAGGTCTTGGGGTCGAATCCCAGTCCGGGGTCTTTCTGCATGGAATTTGCATGTTTATCCTGTGCATGCATGGGTTTTCCTGGGGTACTCTGGCTTCTTGCCACGGTCCAAAAACATGAGTTCATTGGTCTTTCTAAATTATCTTTACATAACGTGTATGTGCATGTTAGTTTGTACTGTCTATGTGATGGGATTGTCAACCTGTGCACCCCACCTCTTGCCTGATGACAGGCACCAGATCCCCTCATGAACCTGCAAGGATAAGAGTGTTAGATAATAAATGAATGGGTGGATAGATGTAAAGGTTATATATTGGATGCATGGTGTCACATCCTAATTGGCTAATTAACTCAAAACTCCAGCAAAGGTTTCATGATCATTGGTAGATGTCCAGAAAACATCCTCCTTAAGGAGGATGAGCCATAGAGAAGATAGTTGCTAAAGAAGCTGGCTGTTCACATAGTGTTGCCCCCAAGCATATTCATAGAAAGTTTAGTGGAAAGAAATAGTGTGGTAGAAAAAGATGTATAACAAGGACAACCGCAGCCTTGAGAAGATTGTCAAGCAAAAGCCGTGCAAGAATTGTTGGGAGCTTCACAACGTGTGGACTAAAGCAGGAGTCAACATACAAAGAGCCACCACACACAGACCAATCCTAACCATGAGCTACAAATCTTGCCTTCCTCATTTCAAGCCACTCCTGATTATGTCAAAAGAGTCTCATATGAACTAAGAAGAAAAATAGCTTTGAATCCCTTTTGTTCAGTGGTCCAAAGTTCTCTTTTTAGGTGAAAATAAAGCTTTACTTTCATTTGAAATCAAGATCCCATTGTCTGGAGGAAGGCTGGAGAGGTACAAAATCTTCTTTGGTTGAAGTGTAGTCAGTCAGTCAGTCATCATTTGAGATGCAGTCTCATCTGCTGGTGTTAGTCCACTGTGTTTGCTGAAGTCCACAGTCAATGCAGCCATCGAAGAGAAAATGTCAGAGCACTTCATGCTTCTTTCTGGTGAGAAGCTGGATGGAGATGTTGATTATAGTTTCAAGAAGCATTTGGCAATGGTCTGCACTGACAAAGGAACTAAAAGCTGATTCTATGACCATGCTGTTCTTGTGTTTGATTGGCCAGGAAACCAGCTATTCAAAACCCCACAGAGAATCCAAGGAGTAGTATTGTCAAGAAGAAGATGAGAGACACCAAAACAAGCGATGTAGACGACCTAAAGGCAGCTAAAAAAAAGCAATGTGAACGTCTATCCTCAGCAGAACCACAGACTGATCATCTCCATGCTGCATTGATGCAGTGATTATTGCAAAAGCAGGCCCAACCAAATATTGACTGCATAGAATTGCACATACTTTTCAGAAGCCTGACATTTCTGTGGAAAGTATCTCTTGTTTTACTGATCTTCTGTAGTATTCTAATTTTCAGAGATTGAATTTTGTGTTTCTATTGTTGGTAAGCCATAATCATCAAATTAATAATAATACTATTCATTAATAATAAAGAAATAGTCTTTTTCACTTTGGGTTTAATGAATCAATAAAACAAAAGTTTAACTTAAAAAAATGAGTAACAAAAATATTTTATCTTTTACCTACTGAAGTAGGTTTGAATATTGTCAAACTTTTCTTAAGGTTTGAACTAAAGCAGCTGTTTTTAGTCAAGATATTGCATTTCAAATGCATGAATGCTCATAATAAGTTTGACTGATAGCGCAGACCTTCAAAGCCTTTGATGTCCACAACTGATGTTTAAACGGCCAAAATACTAAATTACTAAGTACCCATTGTCTTCCCCTCTGGACTCTTGTGATTAAAACATTGGATGAGCTCACTCCTTTCATTTTTAACTTCAGTGTTGTGTCCAAAATTATCAGCTGATGTAGATCTGATTTGGGCTGATTTGTTTAAATGAAATTTGTTTTTATGATTGTTTGTAATTTGATCTCAGGTTTTTAAGGTTTTTAAAGGATCTGCAGAAAATGGTTACTGTTAACTCTGAATTTCTCATTCTTGTACACATCTGAGTTATGGTCAACATTGCTTTTTATTGTGACTGCAATAACTATATTTTTCAACTTCCACACAAAGAAGCAAGATGTTGAAGTTTTTTTGTTTTTTTTTTGCTTGATGTTGGGAAACATGTACAAATGAATGTGGGAGCACTTTTGCATGTGTGCATCGTCTTTCCTCCGGCCATGCTTGACAGCATGCGTCCATTGCATTTCCATAAAAAATGGTTTGAAGTTTCATTTCTAATAAAACATTTTTACCACCAAAATATCTTCTGCTTTCCTTTTTTAAGGGTCATTGTTACTGACTATTTGTTGCAGGTAACCCTTCCTGCACATTCATTTTGAAAATATTCATCTCATAGCATATGCTGCATTTGAAACAAAAAAACTGTTTGGTAGGTAAAGTAATAATTCTTCTGATTTACATAGAAGGGTAACAAAGACTTTCCTGTGATTTTTTTATTTTTTTATTTTTTGAAGGAGGATTGATGATTATTTCACCCTTTGTTTTTCTTGCAATCTTTACCATGTTTTCTTTGGAGCTTTTTATGTTTGAGACTGGCAGTTTGTAACAAAGTTTCTTAAGGTCCAATTTAAAATGGTTCTTTGTTCAACAGTTTCCATATTTAGAAAGAACATAAAACTTTTATTACACACTGGACTGAAAATGAGTGGAAAGCCAATGTAAAAACAAAAAAAGGCTACTTTGAAAGGCCTTCAAAAAACCCTCAAAAATTTATTTAAATGACTATTGGCTTCTTGAAAGTGCATTTTTAAGAACTTTTCTGTCTATTATTCTGTGATTCTATGTGAGACCCCAGTGAATGATGGTGTGACAGTGGTGTGAAAAATCTTATGGATTTTTTCTGTTCATGACTTTTTATCAAACCAAAATGTTTGAGATTTCCAAATAAACACAAAGATCAGACAAAGGTCAAATGAGTAAATATAACCTACTGTACATTGTGCTAATAATGGATTAAGAAAAAGGCCACTTGACCCCGTGTGACAAAGTAATTGTCCTTTAAGCCTAAAAACTTTACCGATAGTTTCTATCAAGCCGTATCTAACTAACAATGTGTCTTTTCCATTTCAGTGGAGGATTTTTTTTGACAGTCAATCGGGTGTTTTTCCTGGTGTGTATTGGACCATAATCCAGCTGTGTAACCCAAGTCCACATTAAGCTTAAAAACACAAAATGGAGAGAGCAGAACTTATGGTTTCATCAGTTATTTCAAGGCATCTTAGCTGTAATCATTTTTAATTGTGAACAATAACTGGCAAGCGAGGGCTGCAGTGCTTTATAGGCTGTTCTGGATTTATTTGTGCATATGGATCAGTCATTAGTGTGCTCATGAGATAATTTGTTTGAATGTCATTCAATGGCTTTGTATCAAAAAGCAAAAAACATAAGAAATCTATGAGGGGGTCTTCTTCCAAGCATTTGCTTGCAGTTATTACAGTCCATCCATTAACATACATGGTTATCCCTGGTGGGGTCGCGAGGGGTTCTGGTGCCTATCTCTAGCAGTCAATGGGCAAGAGGTGGGGTTCACCCTGGACAGGTCACCAGTTCATCGCAGGGCATGCTGGCAAGTCCATTAGAAAAAAAAAACAAAACTTTCAACTTGGGCACTGTTTACACTCAGTGACAGTAATATGAGTTGAGCTTGTTTCATGTGTCAGAATAGTCATTTTAGAGAGGATTTTGTGCCTATTTGTTACTTGACTGACCCTTATGTTCCCAGGGGTTCGTCATGGCCTTGAAAAGGAGACGGGCGACGTCCCCTTCTAGCAGTGTGAGTGGAGGAGATTTTGACGATAGCCAGACTTCGTTAGTATCTTCAATTGGGAGAAAGAGGAGAAGGACCTCAAACATTCCGACTGTGGATCCTGTAATTTTACACATTTCAGTCGCTGTTTTTCTTTGAACTTTGAAAATTGTTGTACAACACAGTTTTAAGGAAGGAGGACTATTATGGTGAAGGGTGCTGATAATTTTCAGTGTTTTAAATGTTGCCCTTTCAGATTGCTGTATGTCATGAGCTGTACAACACAATCAGAGATTACAAGGATGACCACGGCCGGATGCTGTGTGAGCTGTTTATCAGAGCACCCAAACGAAGGTGAGGACAAAGTTACCTATTAAAACTTTTACAATGTTATTGAGGTAAGAAGACTGAACAGAGCAAATGTCACCTTTTTGACTCAGGAATCAGCCAGACTATTACCATGTGGTGTCTCAGCCCATTGATATGATGAAGATCCAGCAGAAATTAAAGATGGAGGAGTATGATGATGTCGATCAACTAACCAGCGACTTCCAGCTTCTGTTCAACAATGCAAAGACTTATTATAAGGTGTGAACTCCCATAAAGTTACTATTGCTAATTGTGGGCAGAGCTGCGAAACTAAATGTTCTTTTCATAAAAACAGACCGACAGTCCTGAGTACCGAGCAGCCTGCAAGCTATGGGACCTCTACCTCCGGACGAAGAATGAGTTTATTCAAAGGCGTGAATATGAAGATGACGATGAAGATGGATACAATGCACAAGAAAACCCCGGAGGTTCCACTGAAGATGAGGTGACACTTACTGATCTGATTATTACCATATATTTTTTTAAACTCAAGATGGTTGCATAAATGAGAAAAAAACATGAATGCCTTTTAGGTAATTCATACCACAGGAGGCAGAAAGCAGCCTGGGAGTGAGACTCAAATACTTTCGCTTCGTTGATCAGAAAGCAAAACTTCATATCACGCAGTACTCCAATAAAAAAAAAAACATTAAAGCTTGTGTTTTTAATGTGACAAAATATGGAAATGTGTTTTAAAACTGTATTTCTTTTTTAATTTCTGGGCTTAATTGTTGTAATCAAGAGTGCATCAACTTGCCTGAAAGAAGTGCTGGAGCATCTCCTTGACGCTGTTGTGTCCTATACTGAGCCAAGTGGTCGCCTGGTCAGCGAACTCTTCCAGAAGCTTCCATCCAAAATGGTATGAGAAAAATACAAACGTTTTTGATAGGAAGGATACATTAAAATGTCTAAATTTGGTTTGATTTGGTGTTCTCTCTTTTCTGTTTAGCAATATCCAGATTACTATGCTGTAATTAAAGAACCAATAGATCTGAAACTCATCGCTCAGAAAATCCAGGTACACTTACAGAGATCAAATAATTTCAGTGCTATGTGTTTATTTGGTGTCTTACTTTATTTATCAACTAACAACATATCTAATATTTATCTTAGCTGGGGAATTATCGATGTGTCAGCGCTATGGCTAAAGATGTGGACCTGTTGGTGAAGAACGCCAAAACCTACAATGAGCCCGGTTCACAAGTTTTTAAGGTAAGTCTTTAGTCCTGTAACTTGAACGTATCATGCTGCTTCTGGCATTTTTCATAACCAGCTGTAATTTGCTATTGGGATGCAGGATGCTAACACTATTAAAAAGGTTTTTGCACAAAAGAAGTCCGAGATGGAACACGGAGAGCCAATCAAGTCCAGTATTCGCATCAGGTAGTAAAGTATCAACTCTTGAAATCATGTTGGTGATACTTTCTTAACTGAGTTCGTCGGTTTAATTTTTTTTCTTTCTTTGATAGAAACAAAAGGTCCGTCCAGGGAGACCGGCTCTCAGCTATCACTATGGCTCTTCAGTATGAAAGTGATGAGGAGGGTATACTTTCTGGTATCTATTTATCTGATCAGATTGACGTGATGCTACTACACACTGGTGTTCAGTATTAAGTAGCGTGATTGTCATTGTAATTTATATATATTTGTTATCTTCCTACATCTATCAGGGACTGTCCACTATGATGAGGGTGAATCCGAAGCAGAGAGTATGACTTCGAACATTGACATGAGCAACCCCATCTTCCAGCTTTATGAAGCTGTTCGGGGAGCCAGGAACAGTCAGGGCCAGCTGATTTCTGAGCCCTTCCTGCAGCTGCCCTCTAGGAAAGACTACCCCGATTATTACCAGCAGATCAATCAGCCGGTCTGCCTGCATCAGATCAAGTATGACCAAAACTGATACTGACCTGTTTTCATGTCTGTGTGACTGTACATATGTCATGGGAATGGGCTTGACACAGCCTGTAAAAGTCTTCAATTTGATAAGTATAGAGAAAGAAATATAGAAAAATATTTACATACCTAGACTTTACCCTTCCCACTGTTCTATAGTTTGTGGAGCAAATATTTTGTCTTCTTTTTTTCTTTGTCACCACATACACTACAGTATTTCTTTGCCCCGTATGTGAGTGCCCATATTCATTTGCAGGAATAAGATGAAGAACAACGAATACGAGAGTGTTGAGCACATCGACTCCGATCTGACGCTGATGTTTGAGAATGCCAAACGCTACAACGTTCCCCACTCCTCCATCTACAAACGTGCGCTCAAGCTTCAGCACATCCAGCAGGTCAGTTCAGCTTTGTTACACATGGTTTTCATTCGGATGTGCTGGCTCAGCAGGAACATCGTCTCAGATGTTCTAGAATGATCTCCATTTTCAGTTGTATTAGCTATATTTTTGTTTCAAAAATGTATTGTATCAAATGAATTCAAACGGTGCCTTTGCAAAAGTATTAATATCCCTTGAACTTGTCCAGAGTTTCCCCAGAAAACATGATGAGCCTGTTGGCAGGGGCGCAAGGACAGGCATTCAGTGACCTTTTGCAATGTATCTAGTCAAAAAAGTTAATTAGAAACATTATTGTTTTCCTTCCACTTCACAAACACTTTGTCTCTTATCAAACCCCAATAAATGTCAATGAAATTTGATGTCGTAATGTGACAAAATGCGAAAAGGATCATCAATATTTTTCACAAGTCAGTGTATTTCAATATGTTTCCTCTCTAGATGAAGAGAAAGGACCTTTTGCAGAGAACAGATGACGATGGCGACAGCATGCTCTCCTCGGCCACGTCTGACACCAGCAGCACAAAAAGAAAAAGGTACACTTTGGTTTTAAAACATTCAACCCTGCACCTATGTTTTGTGTAACTAACCTTTGTTCCTGTCTGTTGCCTTTTTTTGATTTCCAGCCACAAGAAAAACACAAAGAAAAATCGAATGAAAGCTCTCCTAGCCTCTGTTACTGAAGCCAGAGAGGCCGGGACTGGTCGGAGGCTCTGTGACCTCTTCATGGTGAAGCCATCTAAGAAGGACTATCCTGATTACTACAAAGTTATTCTGGAACCAATGGACCTCAGGACCATAGACTACAACATCCGCTCAGAAAAGTACATGACAGAGGATGCAATGGTGGAGGATATGAAGCTGATGTTTCGCAATGCCAGGCATTACAATGAAGAAGGCTCCCAGGTAAAATTTAGCTTATATCTGTCTTCCATTGTTTCTCTTTTAGTAGTCCTAGCTGGTTCTTATTTTTAAAAATGCCAAAATACTAAACGCTAATTTATTTCCTGTTCTCATAAGCATTATTAAAAAATACCACTACAGTGCAATCCACACCACAGACTCCTTTCTGTGTTGTTTGTGTAGGTATACAATGACGCAGACGTTCTTGAGAAGATCATGGAAGACAGACGCAGAGATCTTGGGCCAGTAACTGATGATGATGATATTATGTCTCCAAAGTCAAAAATAAGTATGTCTTTCAGTCTTTTGGTATGAAATAATCCGTTGATTTGACATTTGAATAAATATTCACACCCATCTTCTTTTTTTATTCCAGGAAAGAACAGCCTCTCTCTGAAAAAGTCCAAGTACCTGACACCCTTACAGCAGAAACTAAATGAGCTTTATGAAGCCGTGAAGAACTACACGGATAAGCGAGGCCGCCGCCTCAGCACGATCTTCCTGCGGCTTCCATCTCGTGCTGAGCTTCCTGATTACTACATCGCCATCAAGAAGCCTGTAGACATGGAGAAGATCAAGAGCCACATGTTGGCTAACAAGTACCAGGACGTGGACGCGCTGGTTGAAGACCTGGTGCTCATGTTCAACAATGCGTGCACCTACAACGAGCCTGAGTCTCTGATTTACCGCGATGCTCTGCTGCTGCACAAGGTGCTACTGGAGACGAGGCGGGAACTGGAAGGAGGAGAGGACAATCACGTTCCCGACGTGCCTCGACTCATCCAGGAACTCATCCGGAGTCTCTTCGTATCTGTGCTCGGTCACCAAGACGATGAAGGACGTTGTTACAGTGATTCTCTTGCAGAGATTCCTGCCGCAGATCCCACCAACCCAGAGAAGCCAGCGCTCAATTTCGATATTGTGAGGAAAAATGTGGAAAGGGGCCGCTACAAGAGGTTGGATGTATTTCAGGACCACATGTTTGAAGTTCTGGAAAAGGCCAGACGACTAAATAGGTCAGGAATTGTTGCAAGTCCACTAATTTGTGTTGTAAAGGAAACCCAAAGCTAGTTTTATACCATGCATTCATTACAGGACTGACTCAGAGATCTTTGAGGATGCAGTGGAGCTGCAGCAGTTTTTCATTCGTATCAGAGATGAGCTGTGTAAAAATGGAGAGATCCTAATGTCCCCCGCCCTCAGCTACACTTCGAAGCATTTGCACAGTGACGTGGAAAAGGAAAAGAAGGAAAAGCTTCCCAAAGAGATTGAGGAGGACAAAATTAAGAGAGAAGAGGAGAAAAGGGGTATCCACTGAAACATCATCCGGTTTTTCAGCATCACTATGAAAACGTCCAGGATATTTTGCTGTTTTAATTGAAACTTTTGTTTTCACAGAGGCAGAGAAGAGAGAGGGAACTGTTGGAGGCTCGTGGCAGGTTCAGCGTACGTACAGTCAGGACTGCAGCTTCAAGGACAGCATGTACCACGTGGGAGATTATGTTTATGTGGAGCCTGCAGAGCCTAACCTCCAGCCACATATCATTTACATTGAACGCCTATGGGAAGATAATACAGGCAAGTCTTAAAAGCTAATCTTGATGTTATCAGGTTTTTTGTTTGCTCTTTGCTTTCTCACTGTATTGTGAAAAGTATTGGCAATGTGGTGCCTGAATTAAGTACTTAATATACTGTAAAATATTATGCATTGATTTAAACTCTGCTTGTTCTTAGGATTCCAGCTTGTTAAATTTGAAAAAAGGTTTTCTCACTATTCAACATTTGTCTCTCAATCTTTAGGGATTCGTAAAAAAGTAAAAACATCTGACTGATAAGCATATCACATGTTTGGGGGAATTTTCAAAATTTCCCAAAGATACATTTCTGAATTTCAAAAATTCCTACACACACATTTCTGAGCATTGTGGAAAGCCTTCCCAGAAGAGTTGAAGCGATATTAGCTGCGAAGTGTGGGAAAGCTCAAAATTCAAATCTATAATTTTGAGTGGAGTTTCATTATCTTATTATCTTTGGCAATGTAGAGTTTCATGCACTGTACCTTAAATACTTGTTTTAACATGTTTAAAGCTGATCTAGGCCTCTCTTTCCAACCTCTGAAATACGCAGGGGAGAAATGGTTGTACGGCTGCTGGTTCTACAGGCCAAATGAAACATTTCATTTAGCAACAAGAAAATTCTTGGAGAAAGAAGTTTTCAAGAGCGATTATTATAACAAAGCTCCTATCAGCAAAATTCTGGGGAAGTGCGTGGTCATGTTTGTGAAGGTATAAATTTGCTGTGTCAATCTGCATTTAATTAATGTTGTTCAGAATTTCTTTGTCTTTTTGAGTTTTGACTGACCATGCTTGTGATTTAAGGAGTACTTCAAGCTTTCCCCAGAAGGATTCAGGCAGGAGGATGTCTACGTCTGCGAGTCTCGCTACTCTGCCAAGTCAAAGTCCTTTAAAAAGATCAAGATGTGGGCCATGCCCCTCAGCTCGGTTCGTTTTGTTCCCAGAGACGTCCCCCTGCCGGTGGTCCGAGTCGCTTCTATGTTTGTGACCAAACAAGAGGACAAGCCAACAGAGATTGTAGAAGAAAGCAAAATGACTGATGGTATTATAGACAAAGTAAGTAGCAGCTTTGTGGTTTAGGTGAAAGCATTCAGTTTATTTTTACAGCAGAACCATTTAATGTTCACAGGAGAGGGAGGATGTTCCACTGGATGTGACCAACGGAGAACCAGGCTGTCAGTACTATGAGCAACTCTGTTACAACAACCTGTGGCTGAAAGTGGGAGACTGTGTTTACATTGCTTCTCATGGACTGGTGCGCCACCGCGTGGGCAGGTAGAGTAAAATACTTTAAAAGTAAGGATGATGTTTCTCTGTCAGCAAAGTCAGAATATGCTTTATTGTTAAAAAGGTTCAGTTGTTGCTCATTGCTGAGAAATACAGGGCTGCAAAAAAGGTTTTGCTCTGTTAAAGGAGGTAACCTTAGCAAATAGAAAATGATGTTTTCGTCTATATAAAGAATAAAAGCTACCAAAAACAACCTGTCCTTTTGTGAAAATATACTCGGTCTCCTTGGTATCAAGAATTGACGGTAATTAACCTGATTGTTGCCCATACTTGTAGAACAAAAAAAATCCTTTAAAAGGAAGCCATCTGACAGAAGTGTCTCAAAAGGTCTTTTTTTTATTTCCAGAATTGAGAAAATGTGGATGCGAGATGAAGCAGGCTACTTCTTCGGTCCCATCTTTATCCATCCTGAAGAGACGGAGCACGAACCGACTAAGATGTTCTACAAGAAGGAAATGTTCTTAAGCAACTTGGAGGAGGCTTGTCCCATGACCTGCATCATAGGTACCATTTTAATGTGCAAGGAATTCAAATCAACATGTAATGTCCTACAACCAATACACCAGAGATGATTAGAGCCATTAAATAACTTTTGATTACACAGGAAAGTGCATTGTGGCATCATTCAAAGAATACTTGTCTTGTCGGCCCACTGAAGTGCCTGAAGAAAACGTTCTTCTCTGTGAGAGTCGTTACATCGAGAGTGAAAAGCAAATGAAAAAGTTCAAGGGTCTTAAGCGTTTTTCCCTCTCTGGGAAGGTGGTAGAAGATGAAATCTACTATTTCAGGTAAAGAGCTGCTATTAAATATTTAAATTGACGTATTTAAAGTGACATCTTGTCACTTCTTTCAGGCAGAAAGAAGTGACAAGATGTTTACTCAATAACAAATAAGTGTGAAACTCCTGTCCAGAATCGTTAGATTCGGCCTTATAGCGAATGTATTTGGTGTTATTTGTGCTTATTCTCTTTTTTAAGAAGTCAGAACTTGTAGATGTGTACTCAAATTTAAAAAAACATTATAAGCTTGAAAAAGGAAAAGTGAGTCATGAAAGGTATGTCAGAGTGATGAAGTGAGTTTTGTTCGTTTTCCGTCTTCAGGAAGCTGATAGTTCCCCAGAAAGAACCATCTCCTCTGCTGGACAGGAAAATTGAGGAACTTGAAGCTAAGTTTGCTGATATGACCGATGAAGAGCTGGAAGACCTTGGGGATGACGATGGGGAGCTGGGGGATCATTCCCTTCCTCAGATGCAGTCCTCTATGAATAGTGACATGGACATGATGTCATACACACCTCCACAGGTCAGGGAGACTGTATTTGATAGAATAGTGTTTCATTGCTTGTCCTTAAAACTTGTACATTGTTAGATCTTGTATTTGCATGTTTGGTTACAGTCGACTCCTAAATCCATGAAGGGGCTTGCAAAGAAAGAAGCTTCAAAGCGGAAAATCAACATGAGTGGCTACATCCTGTTCAGTAGTGAGATGCGAGCGGTCATCAAAGCTCAGCACCCGGACTTCTCTTTTGGGGATCTGAGTCGTCTCGTTGGCACAGAGTGGAGGAACCTGGACAGTTCCAGGAAAGCCGAGTATGAAGGCAAGAAATCCTACTTTATATGATTAATTTTGGACATTTTCATGGGTGTTAAACATTTTCACATTTTGTCAAATTAGTACTGAAGATTTAAATGTATTTCTCTGAGTACTTTTGCAGGGTGCCGTACACATATTTGCATTGACTTTGAACCTTTAACCTCTTTGTTATGCAGAGCGAGCAGCTAAAGTTGCCGAACAACAGGAGCGCGAGAGGGGTCATCATCAGACGTCCCCAAGAGCAGGTACCCCAGTAGGGGCACTGATGGGGGTAGTGCCTGCCCCAACCCCCATGGGGATGCTAAATCCCAGCATGACGCCTGTGTCAGGTAACCCCTCATGGATGCAGTTGGATGCCCACTGTACCCTAAAAGACGGGAATGAGAAGCTAAACTGCTGACATCTCCTGCTTGTTTGTGTCTTTACAATCTCATGTCAGTGCGTTATGATTTAATTTTACATCAGCTCCAGCATTATACCACTTCATTTATAGGAATATACGCCATTCATAATGTGTCTGCCTGGCTTCATTGTAAGGCATGTGCTTCACATAGTTTTCCTTTTCTGTTTGCATTTTGTGGTCATTACAGCTTGATCATCAAGTTAACAGCTTATCCGCTCGTTAATGCATGCTTGGTAGGGAGTGCATGTTTGACTGATGCATGTTGTTGTCTTGTGTTGACACGGTCCCCTCCTGAGAAGGTGTGATGGGTGTATATAGGACAGCTATGATGGACCATGTTGAAGGCATGGTTAGTTTGGCTGGTATACCACCACATCACATGGGGATGCCTGTCTTTCCCCCACATCTCCTGCCTGTTATGCCTGGGTTCCGTGGAGTGCCGCCCTTTGGTAAGAGTGCTGTCATTGCCATCCCTCCATTTGCCACGCAGTTGCTTCCTGTCTACGTTGGAGGGGCTACCTGTGTCACTCGGCTGAGATTTCCTCTTTGATGAGTTGTCGGCCTCATTTTGAGGTTGGGTCGTTACTCAACGTTTATTTATTTTAGCTGAAAATAAACCGTTTTAACTGGACAAACAAAATATACACCTACCAAAATCAATTCTTATGAGGTCAAGTTTATTTGTGTAGCACATTTCTGCAGCAAGGCATTATTTAATTGTAATCGCAATGTTTGCAGTCAAATCAAAACAATCGTAGTTCATTTATAATGTGTTTTGAATTGGTATTAGAAACAATACGTGTCCTCCAATGTGAGATCATGCTTATGGTGTTGAATGTCCTCACAGGTGTTAATGGCCTGGGAATTGGATCAGCAGCAGGAAACATGCATGGGTCACAGGTAATCGTTTTGGCTCTGTTATAATGATTGAAAAACAATAAAAAACAATATTTTTAAAGCCTATTGATCTGGTGTAAATCTGCTTTTAAGAGGTGGTAGTAAAAGTGTTGTGCATTTTATATTATACGGTTTATCAAGATACTTTCATGTTTATTCTTGTAAGTTGTTGCTATCATGTATTTTTTATACTGGCTGCATGACATCAGGAAAACATGTAGTTTTGAAACTGTATCACTTAACATGAACAAACACTGTTTTGACTCATGTGTTTCATTTCATCATTGCAAATTTCCCACTATATTGTGTGAACTTTAGCATCTTAGCCACTAAAATGTATATCAGAGGCAGTTACATAGTTAGATGTACTGCATGCACAATTTGACTTAAAATTTCCAACTACATATTGCATCCAAGCAGTTGTTTGCAAGAGTAATACTGCAAATCTAGAAGCTTGTGAATCAATATGTTGTGCAGCTTTAATTTCCAGATTTGTGTTTATAAGAACATTTTAAAAATCAAGTATTACTTTCCTTCCACTTCATAATTATGTGTTTATCTGTCTCATAAAAACCCAATGAAATGCATTGAGGTTTGTGGTTGTGATGTAACAAAATGTATTATTCATATTCAAGGAATATGAGTGTTTTTGCAAGCACAGTGCATGTGTTTCATTTGATGTTTGTGAATTCATCTGGATCTAATAAATAATGATTGTTTTCATTAGGTGGGTGTGGGCTCGGGACAGCAGGCTCCTCCTCCATACCCAGGACAAAGCCATCTGGGCCAACCAGCTCTCCACCAGCCCTCTACTCCAGTGTTTGTGTCTCCCCCTGCCAAATCTCAGCGGCTGCTGCACTCAGAGGCCTACCTCAGATACATTGAGGGCCTCAACGCAGAATCCTCCACTGTCAGCAAATGGGACCATGCTCTCACAGGTTCTTCTTTTTTAAATTTTGATAGTCGATGTTTAAAAATACATTTAGTATTGGTGACGAAAGCCTTCATGTGATATCTTTCTATACACACTGCACACATATAAAAATGTTGATTTTAATGTTTGGTCTCTAATTGGATTAATATTTCTTTTTCATAGTATGTGATGGGTCGGTAAAGTCATTTCTGTTTTCCTCATCCAAGTTTTGTGCTGCGTTTTCAGTCAAAAAACAAGATGTGCGCCTGACAAAAGAGCAAGAAAGTAGACTACCGTCCCACTGGTTGAAGAGCAAGGGGGCCCACAAGACCATGGCAGATGCACTTTGGCGGCTTCGTGATCTGATGATGCGCGACACCCTTAACATCCGTCAGATGCACAACCAGTAGCATGTGGATATTGTGAGCCTCTGTTCCTAAAACTGTGTAACAGAGGCAGGTTTAAGCTCACTAAAAGTCTTTATGTTGTTATATAAAAAAAGTAATGTTTGTGTTCATAACATATGCCTTCTGTGTAGAAGCTGCTTCTTTGTTTTTCATTTTGTATTTCATTTCATTCAAAGTATATCATGAATACTGTTCATCTGTGATGAAGGTTATTATGTCATAATTTCACAATAAAATTGTGAGGAGTTCAGACTGGATTTTAATTTATAGCAATAATAAATTAAATAATACAGGTATTATTATTTCTGCTGCGGCTGAATATAATTATCAGTATTGATGTGTGTGACCAACTCAGATTTATTTTCTATCACTTTTACATGAATGACTTTCTTTTTTTATGTGCATATTTTGTGTATTAGGGTAGTTTCAGGCTATAAAGGTCAAAATATTTTCACTGCATCACAACTTAAGTGTGATTCAACACTTTTAAATCATCAAATTAAAAAGCAGAACTGGGTACTATAAGCAAAGGAGAGGAAAGTGATCTCAAAGGCCTGTGTAATTTTCATTGAAGGTTCACAAACAGTGTATTATTGCCATGTTGTGGACTGAGGTAAACCACTAAATACAAAATCTTCATTCTAATTTAACCTGGCACGAAACAGCACAAAGCTAATATAATATACATTATGTTTTCTAAACTAATTTTGTATTCTTTAAATGCTTTAAAGAATGTGATTGAGGCTTACTTATTATATTCTGTGCAATCCTAATTTAAACTTCTACATTTTGTAAAATGAAATTAATTAAAGGTATTCACATACAATGTTTTAGTGTAACTAACCAACATTATGTGAATGCATTTTTATAACTGAGCTACACTGAATTTGTAGCGCTGGGAACGTTAAGGAAAGAGCCGTTTAGGAGTTTAAAGAGCCGGATCTTTTTGATGACTGGAGCCCAATGACTCGGATCACAGAATAGAGTCAAAATTTCCACTACTCTTGACTTCACGTTTGCGCCTGCGCGTCACTGGCCGCGCAGTTACGTTTGAAACCTGCGAGCACGTCTGGACGGTCTGTGGTGGCTTTTGGTTCCATCCTTGCTTGGTAAAGTTTTGCTACGGTAAGATATCCCGGTATTCCACTAGTCCAAAAATATGTTAGGGTAAGCTTTCAATGATTTGTCCTGGTCTTCCGAAAATGGCTGAGGAGTTAATATTTACTGAATCAGCTAACTTTATGGTTAGCAGGCTCTGGATTAGCACGCTACAGCTAATATTAGCTGGCAGCTGTAGGAGAGTCTGGTCACTGAAGTTTGGGTTTACACACCGGTTTCTATGATAAAGTGTGTTATTATAGTTTGCGCTACGACCTTTAAAGGGTACACCATTAAGTCACACTTGAACATTGCATTCGACCCTGTATTTGCGACACCCAGAAGGCCATGTGCTTATATTCAAACTCAGAACATTTAGCAGGTTAGCTAATGTTTTAACACTGAACGAGCGGACTTGTATTCGCTGAGTCGAGTCCAATCTGACAGAAATCTTGTCAGATTGTCAGCTGTGGAAAAAACACGTAAATGACCTGCAATGTAAGAATGTAACATTAAGCAGCTGAACTCATTTTGATCAGGGAGCTAAATGTTTCAACTTTACACGCCGGTGCACATACAGATTTGAAACTGCAGGGGTTTTGCAAAAATAAACATTTCTGACTTCCCTCTTTTCCACCGAAACAGTCATGCATAAATAAGGAATTCCAGAGTATTTTATCTGTTCTTTTCAATATTGACAGACAGATAAAACAAACCCTGCTTGCTTTATTTTGCCTTATTTCCTTAAGTATTTGCACACTTCAAACATTTGCACGCTGTTTTAGGTCCTGTGCACCCAGAAGTCACACCATGCATATCTGCTCTGACTGTTCTACTTGTTACCAAAATGAAAATACTGCCTACATAACAATGTTGTAGCACACAAAAGAGTAAAACATCGTACTTATCAACAGGACAAAAGATGATTTGAACAACCCAAGTATATTATGAAGCATCTAATAATCAATGTGAGCCTTTATTTAAAAATTACATTAAAAATATTGTAAGACTGGTTATTTCCAGTAATTTTTTATTTATTCTTTAGCTTTGTGTGTTTTCACAGCTCCACATTGGCAGTTAGAAATTCACAATTCTCTGAATGAGCAAACAGGCTGATAACTTGAGATTTACATTCTTGTTATCTTGCATAAAAAAATTGTACATTAGTGAAAGCTGACATCAAACATCTACAGGCTGCATTGCAATATAATATTAAACTAATGAAGTGCATGTTTTTAGTATGTATTTAGTGTTTAAAATGTAGTGTATTTTAGTTAGTATATGGTCTATCTTCATGTAATTCAAGTCTTTTTTGCCTTTAGCTGTAAGCATGGAGCTGAATGATGCTAACCTGCAAACCCTGACAGAGTTTTTGAGGAAAACGTTGGACCCAGATCCAACAGTCAGGCGTCCAGGTAGGTCTTCTTTCACTGATCTCTGTCTTTGGTATTTTAAAGTGATTTGGGGGGCAGGGGGTCTTCTTGTGAAGTATTCACTTGATGTATTTTTTTTTCTTGTATGAGCCACAATAGAAATTGATGCAGGCACTTTGTCATACCACCTGTCTCTTTTGCTTTTGTTTGGTCGTTTTCTCAGCTGAAAAGTTTCTCGAGTCGGTGGAAGGAAACCAGAACTACCCCTTGTTACTTCTCACTTTGCTGGAGAAATCTCAAGACAACGTGATCCGTGTCTGTGCTGCTGTTACCTTCAAGAACTACATAAAAAGAAACTGGAGAATTGTGAGTCAACTCAGCTACTTGAGTAATAAAACAGCCTATTTGTTGTTTCGTAACAGAACTCTCTGGTGCCATAACATGGCTCTAGAGTGCTAATATCATTGGTGTGACAGAAAAATCCGAGGTCCCATTGGTGTCAGCAGTCAGAGTAAAAATATACGTCTCTGCGACGTGGAAAATGTCCATTTGAGTTGCAGGTATCAGCAAAAAGACCTTTAAATCAGGCTGAGATGTTAATCAAGTTTAATGTGTGCAATAGTGGAGCAAAAGAACAACTTTGCTTCACTAAGTTCAAGCCTGAAATAATTGTTCGTAAGAAAAATGATCTGAATGCAATGAAATATTCAGCTTCAGATGTTTATTCCTTTTAAATATTTGCACTTATAATTTAGATTTCTTTTTTTATTTCATTCATTTATTTTAACCTGGGATGTTTTTCAAGTTTAAGCTCTTTGTAGTGTTTTAAACAATTTTTCAGTACGTTACCTGTCTTGTAAATTCCTGCTTCAAACAAAGGACTTTGTTTACTGGAGAAATTCATCATTTACAGGACAATATTGCCTTTATGGACAGTGATTTTTTTTTGTTTTGTTTTTGTTAAAAAGAAGTGAATCTGTAAAACTTCAATGTGGTGGGGGGAAAAAAAATTGTACCGGTGCACCTAAGAAAAAAAGTTAAATGCACCAGTGCAATAAGTTAGTCTGGAGCCCTGCATAATAAAACATTTTCTTCTGAAATAAACAACAATTAAATATGTTGCCTGCATCTTGAATGTATAGACCTCAAAAATATACACACAGTCTTTTACATATATTGTTTAATACCCATTAAAACATGTAGTTCAGAACATTTCTTTGTAAACATTGGTGAATAAAATACTTTGATTTGTTTCTCCAAGGTTGAAGACGAACCAAACAAAATCTCAGATGCTGACCGAACAGCGATCAAAGCGAACATTGTAAATCTGATGCTGAGCAGCCCAGAACAGATTCAGAAACAGGTAAATGATCACCTGTTGCCTTAACTGACAATCTAATCCAATCCGAACCTCTGCAGTGATTTGTATTACCGTCGTTTTTGTGCTTGATGTACCGGTACAGCTGAGTGACGCCATCAGCATCATCGGAAGAGAAGACTTTCCTCAAAAATGGCCGGACCTGCTGACAGAGATGGTGACCCGCTTCAGAAGCGGAGACTTCCACATCATCAACGGCGTTCTCCGTACCGCACATTCGCTCTTCAAGAGGTAGACCCTTCGCTTCCTAAATATCAAGTTTCAAATGGAGAGAATTTCCATTCGGAAAAAGAGACTGTTTTTGCTTTAAAGGTACCGCCATGAGTTTAAGTCCAACGAGCTTTGGACTGAGATTAAACTTGTACTGGACACGTTTGCCCTTCCTCTGACGGAGCTCTTCAAGGTTTGTAACCTCACTGCTTTTCTGATTCAACAGCCTTACGAACAGGCTGCATCTATTTTCCAAAGTTAAAATAAAGTACTTTGCAGTCAGGAGCTCATAATCGTGTCTGTTTCATTGTTCCAGGCCACCATCGAGTTGTGTCAAACTCACGCCAACGATGTCAACGCCCTAAAGGTCCTCTTCTCGTCCCTAACACTCATTTCAAAGCTTTTCTACAGTCTTAACTTCCAGGTCAGTTGTATGTTTTCTTGCTTTGACTTGTTTAATAACTTCAGTGTTTTTGTAGAGCTATTTCTCTCTTAAATACAGAAAATGGCACTTCTACCTTTAAAAATTTATGTTTTAAACATGAAAAGAATTTCTTGTTCTCAAATGAAATCTAGTGCCTTAACAATCCTATTTTCTTTGCATTTTGTTATGTTACAAACGCACATTTCAGTGCAGTCTTATTGGGATTCCATGTGACGGACAAACAAAGTAAGAAGTAGGAGAACGAGAAATTGTAGTCAATTTCCCTTTATGAAACGTCCCCACAGAATTATGCTTACTTCACTCTGACGATGGTGTGTTCAGGGCCAGGGAGGTGTAGTGGGAGCTTTCTGGTGTTTTCAAAACGGGTCAACGCGTTCAGTTTGTGTCTCATGCTTGCTGTGTTCCTCACACTGCAAACAGTATATTTTAAGACTGATTAGAAATGCCAAATGTTTTGGATTAAAAAATAAATACACTGTGTATCACTTTACTTCACCCTTACAATTTTGCACTACTTTGTGTCTATAATTTAAAATCCCAATAAGGAACAAAAGCATTACCTGTTGCATGACAAAATGTAAGAAAATTTGAAGTGGTGTGAATATTTTTCCAATTTACTGTAGTTTATTGCTATGCTTTATTTAATTGTAAGTAATGTGAAGATGTCACAGGTACTCTGCATGTTATTAATGTCCTCTGTTACTCTAACAGGACCTTCCAGAGTTCTTTGAGGACAACATGGAAACCTGGATGACCAATTTTCACGGCCTACTGACTCTCGACAATAAGCTTTTACAAACAGATGTGTGTTATCCTCTCTTTTATAAGGCTGCAAACTTAACTTTTTAGGAAGCCACTTATTGTGTTAGACCTTCATATATTTATTGTATTTGCCTCCCAACACTTAGGATGAGGAGGAGGCAGGTCTCCTGGAGCTGCTGAAGTCTCAGATCTGTGACAACGCAGCTCTTTACGCTCAAAAGTACGATGAGGAATTTCAGCCGTACCTGCCACGCTTTGTTACTGCTATCTGGAACCTTCTGGTTTCCACCGGCCAGGAAGTCAAATATGACTTGGTGAGACTACTGGGCTCTCTGTTATACTGCTGGTATATGCATATTTAAATTTTTCTTGTACAAACAATAATGCACACGATTTCTTTGCAGCTTGTTAGCAATGCTATTCAGTTTTTAGCGTCCGTGTGTGAAAGGCCGCATTACAAGCATCTATTTGAGGACCAGAATACGCTCACCAGCATTTGTGAGAAGGTCATTGTGCCCAACATGGAGTTCAGAAGTAAGTGCTCAGTTGACATCTGCTGGATTCTGACCTGTATCTGTTCTGATGTGGCGCCAACCAGACTGTTGTCTCCTGTCGAACTTCAGGTGCAGACGAGGAGGCTTTCGAAGATAACTCAGAGGAATACATTCGAAGAGATCTTGAAGGATCTGGTAAAGATTAGGATGATTTGAATCACATTTTTTAAATGAATTTTCTTAATGAAAATATAAACATACCAAACTCTCTTAGTCTGAGATTCTCCTCATTAAAGTCATGTTGTGCAGTGGACCCTCGCCTTTTTTCAGATTTTTCTGCAGAACATGCCTCCAAATTATGTTTTTTTTCTGTTGCTGTTTTTTTTTTTGTTGTTGTTGTGTTTTTTTTGGAGAGCATATCTAGACTCCACAACAGAAAACAGAAAATGCAAATATCTATTGGGTGGTGTTTGCAAAGCTGCCAAACCAGGAGCTCAAGATGGGTTATGGTGTAACCCGTCTTAAGACTAACCCATATATATATATATATATATATATATTTGGTGTTTCATCTATTAACATAGGCAGTTACAGACATATTCTCTGACACATAGCTTATAGCTGTAATTAATGATTTCTTAATTTCAGCTATTCATGGGGAGTTGTGGTCCTTCACCACTGTGAATATTGTATTTGTTTATCTTTACTAAACATTGTTAATACAGTTTGCTTTTTTTACTTTGATGTTTTTCCTTCTTTACGGAAATCTGTATCGTCACTTTTTTTTCCCCTCTCAGACATCGACACTCGTCGCAGGGCTGCATGCGACTTAGTGAGGGGTCTGTGTAAGTTTTTCGAGGGGCCGGTCACGGCCATCTTCTCTGGCTATGTGAACTCGATGCTGTCAGAATATGCCAAGAACCCTGGACAGAACTGGAAACACAAAGATGCAGCCATCTATCTGGTCACATCGCTGGCATCTAAAGCCCAGACACAGAAGGTGAATCCACGTCTAAAACCGGATTGTGTTGGGTGTTCTTTTTAGGTGTAAAGGGTGAATCATATTTTATTTATTTGTTTGGTTTTTGTTTTTTTAACAGCATGGTATAACACAAGCCAATGAACTGGTGAATCTGACTGAATTCTTTGTGAACCATATTCTCCCAGATTTAAAATCATCCAATGGTAAGACTTTTCTTGGTTTGTATGCACTTAACATTAATACATTAATAATCTATTTCCTACATATGGAGCACAATATGTGAAGTTGTAATGGACAATCTAAAGTCCTTCAGGGAAATACTTGTTGGAAAAAAGCATGTAAATTCAGAAGTATAAGAAAAGGTAATAACGGTAGTCCAGCAGGTATCTAGGAGCTTGCAAACTACAGAGAGTCTACGAAGACGTAATTGAATATCAAAACATAAAACGGCTGTTTGATAAACTGTTTAGATTAATCTTATCATCTCATTGTAGTTAACGAGTTCCCAGTGCTGAAAGCAGATGCAATCAAGTACGTTATGATTTTCAGAAGTAAGGTATGAAACCAGTTTTGTTTTGTTTTTTTCTCCTGAACTTGTTTAATGTTTTAAATCAAAAGTTAATTTCTCACCAACGACTCGTCTTGTTTTCTCTCTTCAGCTTCCTAAGGAGCAGTTGCTGCAGGCAGTTCCTCTCCTCATAACACACCTGCAGGCAGAGAGCACAGTCGAACACACTTATGCTGCTCATGCTTTGGAGAGGCTGTTCACAATGAGAGGCCCCAACAATGCAACACTGTGAGTATCACTTGCGATTTATTCTGGAAAGTTGCCCGATTAATTTGTCTAGATTAATCAGACATTAGATGAAAATAGTTTTCCTTCAAAGTCATCTAAATATCCTAAAACTAATTACACTGCATGGCTTCCATGTGTCATTTCCTGTAGCAGCTCTACTGAGAGATTTCTCCAGTAATTCAGTATTTATTCATGATCATCTGTTTTCAGGATCACTTCAGCAGAGATGGCGCCTTTTACTGAACAGCTGCTCACCAACCTGTTCAAAGCACTCACTCTTCCTGGTTCTGCAGAAAATGAGTACATCATGAAAGGTAATATTTGTTTTTATTTACCAATGTTTTAAGTTAAAAGTTAGTTGCAAATTGACATATTTCCTTTTCTCTCCAAAGCCATCATGCGCAGCTTCTCCTTGCTGCAGGAGGCCATAGTTCCTTACATTCCCACTCTGATTGGCCAGCTCACTCATAAGTTGCTCCTAGTCAGCAAGGTAACTATTTTATTGATCTAGAAAAATCATAGTTCTCTTGGGAGTTATATTCATTCACAAAAATGTTTTACTTTCTCCCAGAATCCCAGCAAGCCTCACTTTAACCACTACTTGTTCGAGTCTTTGTGTCTGTCTGTGCGGATCACCTGCAAGGCCAACCCGGCCACCGTCAGCAGCTTCGAGGAAGCACTCTTCCCCGTCTTCACAGAAATCCTTCAGAATGACGTCCAAGGTATATTTCAGTTCGGCTAAAAACCTCTTGACGTGTTCTTGAAACAAGTCGACGGACTGTGCTTTGTTTTGTTTTGCAGAGTTTCTTCCATATGTGTTCCAGGTGATGTCTCTCCTCCTGGAGATCCACTCCAACTCTATTCCTGCTTCCTACATGGCTCTGTTCCCCCACCTGCTGCAGCCCGTCCTGTGGGAACGCACGGGGAACATCCCTCCTCTCGTGCGCCTGCTGCAAGCTTTTCTTGAGAAAGGAGGAGCCTCTATTGCTGCTTCTGCTGCTGATAAAATTGTAAGTTAATCAAATGTTTTTGTGAAGTAATAAATACAGTGGCTTCCAATTGTTCTTGGCTTCATGCTTGACTATAATGAAAGTGAAGGATGCTGTTGTTATATTTAATTTTTTTTGAAACGTAGACTTACGTGTAAACAAATGTATTCTCCCATTTCTTTCCATCCCAGCCTGGCTTGCTTGGAGTTTTCCAGAAGCTCATTGCTTCCAAAGCCAACGACCATCAAGGCTTTTACCTTCTCAACAGCATCATAGAGAACATGCCCCCGTGAGTTATTCATAGTTCTTTTAGCAGATTTTAATCGCTGATGTATTGCCAAATGAATATTTTTACTAAAACGTTTATTTTTGTGTGTGTGTGTGTGTTGCTTCACCAGTGAGTCGATTACTCAGTACAGGAAACAGATCTTCATTTTGCTCTTCCAGCGACTCCAGAGCTCTAAAACTACAAAGTTTATCAAAAGTCAGTACAATCTTTTTATTAACGTTTTTTAACGTTTTTTTTAAGTACTTTTCTGACTCTTTTGTATTATTCTCAATATAATAAGCATTTGAGAATGTTTTTTTTTTCATTCAACTTGGCCAGGATTTGCTTTAGATGATTATATTTTAAAATCATCTTTATTGTGCACAGTGTTGTTTGGGAGATTTGCTGGTAATCTAAGCCTCCGTCTTCAAAATAAGACAAACGGGAAACGGGTACCAGATGTGATTTGCAGGAGCAGCAGAGATTCATCGCATGCTGTTGTTATAGAGCATTATTCTATCATGCAAAATGCAAAGCAACAAAAAAAAGTTTTCCATTGGTCTTGCTGGCAGTTATATAAATAACTTTGCCTTATTTTTATTTTTTACAAACTTTTGGTTTGTAGTTTTATGAGATGAACCATTTTGGGATTTAAGGGTAAATAGTACATGTTTCTTAGGAGGGGAAGAAAAACACAAAATGTTACGTACTTTATCTGAATGGCCCACTAAAGAAATGGGGATATTCATGACAACAAATGGTATAAAAACTGAAATATAAAGACAACCAAACTATATGTATAGGTCTGGAAACCTAAATTTAACATTTCTATCATACTTGAATAAGTGTAAGTGGATGAAGGTAAGTATTGTAAATAGATTTTAAATGTGGTTAGTTTTTCCAATCAGATATATTGACCAAAGAGCATCATGTTTTCTTTTTTCTGTCTCAAAGGTTTCTTAGTGTTCGTCAACTTATATTGTGTCAAATATGGAGCGATTGCACTTCAGGAGATTTTTGACAGCATCCAGCCAAAGTACGTATTCATCTTTTTGTTTGCATTTCTAAGAATTTGTCACTTTACAGCTGGACCAGTATTTGACTACCCTCATACAATACTCTAAAAAACTTTTTGTGTCAGTATTAATTGGATAACTTTCACTTTATCTTGATTGTGTCATAGTAATGTCTGCTGTCTATGGATCTCCTTTACTGTAGAAGTAAATGCTATGTGTTTTTGTGTTAAACTCGTTTAACCTGTTTGAACTGCAGGATGTTCGGGATGGTGTTGGAGAAAATCATCATTCCAGAGGTTCAGAAAGTGTCTGGAACTGTTGAGAAGAAGATCTGCGCCGTCGGCATCACAAAGATCCTCACAGAGTGTCCGGCCATGATGGACACGGAGTACACCAAGCTCTGGTAAGAACCAAAGGACCACTGACGGGTTCAGTCTGTCCATAATGAACACCAGACACAGTCACAGTTATAATTCACAACTTCTTATGAACTTCCTCTTTCTGCATTAAAGGCAGATTCCAAGAAAAATAGTTGATTTGACTATCAAAAAGAGGAATTTGGAGTTGAAGCTGATTCTCTCCTCAGGACCCCGCTGCTCCAGGCTCTGATTGGTCTGTTTGAGTTGCCAGAAGATGACAGCATCCCAGACGACGAGCATTTCATAGACATAGAAGACACACCCGGCTACCAGACGGCCTTCTCACAGCTGGCCTTTGCTGGGAGGAAGGAGCACGACCCGATCGGAGACGCAGTCGGAAACCCCAAAATTCTGTTGGCCCAGTCACTCCACAAGCTTTCTACTGCCTGTCCTGGAAGGGTAAGTTCAGATTCATCCAAAGTTTATATGAAAAAACGTGTAGAAACTCTGGAATGAGAACATAAAGAATAGCTAGTGTATTCCATAATGAAAATTGAGCAAATGTCGCCCCCTTGTGTTCGTTTTTGGCGCAGGTTCCCTCGATGCTGAACACCAGTCTGAACACCGAGGCCCTGAAGTTCCTGCAGGGATATTTGCAGGTAGCTTCTGTGCAGCTGGTTTGAAACCGAGGACATGGAGACGTTTGGGTCGGAGGCCACCACACGCTGCAGCCACAGTGGTCCCAAAGTAACATGACTGATCAACTTCAGCTGAATTAATGACTCCATAGTTGTGTGATGGATTAACAGGAGGAAAGAAAACCTGCATTTTGCCTGAATAAAGGTTGTCTTCTGATAAAAAAACGTTTTAAGTGTTTTTAAAGACATGACCAAATGCTGGCAAAGCAAAACTTATTATTCTTGCTCATTCAAAAGAATTTGGATTGGTAGAGATCCAGATGGGATTGTGAACCGCAGATCAACTGAACAGAACTGGAGGGACTTGTTTACCAGTTTGGTTTGTTCCAATTAGTTTTGGTCCTGGTGTCTTCAGTCTGTGGCTCAAGCATCAATAACTCGTTTCTGTTGCATGTTTCCCTCAAATTTGTCGTATTGTCCTTTTTTTTCGCACTGTTTCTTAATGTGAATAAAGAGACACTTCTATACATCCATCTGTTACTGCTGCCGTGTTTTACTTTTAAATTGGATTCTTGTAAAACTTTATGAAACTTTTTCTTTCAAGGTTAGCTGTTTAAATGCACTAACATTTAAAAAAAATACATAATTGCAAGGCGGTGAATAAAATGACTGCACTGGACACGTTTTGACTTATACAATGAGTGCGTTTTAGATTTATTCCCTGATTTATTTATTTTTTTGATTATTTTATTGGAGGATCATGATTTCACTAATAATTTCAGAAAAATGTTCAGGAACTTCTGATTTGTAATCATTTTTGTTTGGCAAATTGCTTTTTGCTGCTAGGCTGGATAAGGACAAATATTTAACTTGCCACAATCTATAGTGAATAAAGTGGCAAATGGTAAAAAATAATATTTCCACTGCTCTTTGTTGGAGAACTGTAGCAAAAAATAAATTTGTTTGCGCACAATTTGGGCTGTTCTGATTTTGACACCAATCCAAAACATTTGGCCAAAATGATTCAAGCCTTGTCCTTTCGCCAAAAAAGAAGGATTTGCAAAGAAACCGGAGAAATTGTACAATTGTGGCACCTGAAATTTTGAAAATGATTAAAATTGGACTTTTTTTCCTTGATAAAAACATTTACTCAAAACATTTTGAATTTTGGGGGAATAAAACCACAGAGTGATAATAAGTTACTGTATTAAAGAATAGAGTAGAATTTATTTTGAAGCTTCATACATCTTTTCTGAGGCGCACTCTATTATAAAATGCACAAACAAGCCTTTGGTGTCTCCATTAGTCCATTGAAAAACACTAGAAGACATTATTGGAGAAGTCTCAGGAAGACTGGATGTGGCCGTCTGAGGCTTTTGCCTCGGCGTTCTTGATGAAGGGCATCATGCACTTATCGCCTCCCATGAAGCGATACGCCACAACGTTGGCCTCCCAAGGCAACAACCTGCAAAGTACAAAACATCAATCAGCATCTAACCCGAACAGTCATGCTTACTGATGATGAAGGCTCATAAGTACTCACGCTCTTGCGATGAAGGGGACGTACATAATGCGGGGAATGCAGATCATTTCCTGCTCGCCCAGGATGGCTTTCATGGATTGCTGGACCGTATAGAGAGGCTCAAGTGGAGGAAGCAGGTTCCGAACCTCTTTCCTGGGAAATGTGTAGAAATAAAAAGCTACATTTCTCCATTGTAACCCGTCAGATGGGCTCACAGATGCATTGAAGCTTCTCACCTGATCTCACAGCCTGAGAACATCCCCGTGTCTACGATGTACGGGCACACCAATGTGGTTTTGATGCCGTCGTGGTTTTCTGCTCGCAGCTCGTGTGCCAGGGACTCGTGGAAGCCAACAGCACCGAACTTACTGGCACAGTAATCCTGCAAGAGAGAGAGAGTGAAATTGCTCCGATCCATGATGTTCTTTTTCTACTGGTGAGGCTTCATTATTATTATTATTATTTTTTTTGACATCGAGTCGTGCAGCGTACCTCCACACACGCTGTGGTGAACAGTCCAAGAGCACTGGCAATGGTGACGATATGGCCGTGGTTTCTGGCTTTCATCGGAGGCAGGAAGGCTTTTGTCATCTGGCGAAGAAGATGGAACAAAGGTTGACGTTACAGTACAGAGAATATAAAACCTGTCAAGTCGTTTAAAAATCAACTCTTTTATTTGATTTTAGAGCTTTTGGGACATAAAGAACCTCCAACACTAAAGTGTCTGATGAGTGCCCTCATCAATTTGTCGACATTTCTCCACAGGAATGCCTTAACCTGAATCATTTTCACAATTTGCTTCGATGTATGAAATCCACACAAAGATTAAGAACCTACAGTTAAATGATTTAAAGCGCAGTCTATTGAGAGCTGATGTCCAAAATTCAATCTTAGCCTGATTTGTCCATTCCCTGGAGGGTGTGTTTTATAGCTCTTCTGTCCACTTTTGTGATGCATCAGTAACACAAGCAGACCAAAGAGAGTCAACATGTTAGCAGTTCCTTTCACTGGAAGGAAAGTGCAACACTGTTTACTCCCTCTGCACCAAACGTGATGTTTTAAGTGCAGGAACTGTTCTCTAAACAGACCAACACAGACAGACACTGGATGTCCAGACGGAGACTTTATTCTCCACACTTGATGAATTGTTCAGTGCCAGATTGTTATACACTAAAGCGCAGGTGTCAAACTCCAGTCCTGGAGGGCCGCAGCCCTGCAACTTTCAGATGTGCCTCTGCTGCGCCACACCTGAATAGAATAATTAGGTCATTAAGGCTCTGGAGAACTGAGCTGCACAAGAAGGAGGTAATTAAGCCATTTCAGTCCAGTATTTTGTACAAGTGGCACATCTGAAACCTGCAGGACAGTGGCCCTGCACTAATGCAATCGATCTTGTGAAGCCAATCAGCGTCTTATGTTAAATTACAACAATGAGACTGAAGCTTATGGAAAAGCAGAATCCCATGTTTAAGGTTCTTCTCTGTCTCTTGTGGGATGGCTGAATCATCTCCTTACTATGTGTTCTTTATAGACAGTCAGAACTTAACTAACTGGACTTTCTTTTATAACCAGGACATGCAGTACGATCCCCTGCGGTACAGGCTGATCCGACCTCTTTCACGCTCCGCTGCACGAACGCCAACCCCAACCAGCGAGTGTCTGTTGCATAATCCATATCTGGCTGTGTTTGCTCGGAACGAAGTTCCGCAGAGTTGCACGGGTGTTTGCGTAAAAGACGTAAGAAGGCTCACCCAAAACAGCGCATGGCAGTTCACCAGCAGAGTCCTCTCCAGAAGCTCGTCCGGACACTCCAGCAGCCTCCGTCCGGCCACCACCCCCGCATTGTTGACCAGGATGGAGACATCCCCGACCTCCGCTCTCACCCTCTCCGCGGCGTCGTAGACGCTCTGGCGCCTGGACAGGTCCACCGTGTAGGCGCGCACTTCCACGCCCAGCTCCCGGGCCAGTTGCGCGGTCCGCTCGTTGGCAGCCGTGTCGCAGTCCCACAGGACGAGGTGCGCCCCCTCTTTGGCGAACTCCAGGGCGAAGAGGCGACCCAGGACCCCCCCGGCTCCCGTGATCAGACACAGCTCCCCGTCGATGCTCTTCAGCCTGGGATGGAGGAAGGTGCGCACCGCGGCGCACAGGACGGAGAAGGTTACCTCGATGATCATCAGCAGCAGGTCCACAATGAGGATCATGATGCCTCAGCTCCCACAGCAGGAGTTAATGACCCCGCAAGGGTTTAGCCGAGTTTCTGCGTGACGTGGGTTAGGATGGCCACTTTATGTAACATGGGTGCGCAGGATTAGAAGAGTGACTGATGAAGGGCTTTTAGTCTGACGGCCTGACTGTGGGCACATTCATGACTCCATCATGACTGAAACGGATTAAGAAGGTCAATCAAAGCAAACATCTAGAAAAATGCTTCAAAGGTCAAATAACTCAATTGACTTAAAACAACAGAAAACACTCGTTATTCTGTTCAAGAAATAAATGACACAACAATGAGCCACTTACAATTTTATTGCATCTCACAATAGATTTTACTGTGTTGCAAAAGTGTCCGTACTCCTTGAACTTGTGTTTTTTCAAGCTACAGCTTGAAACGTCTTTGAATTTTATTGTGATTTTTTTTTTTATGTGAAAGAGCAACACAAAGTGTAGGAAATGTAAATGGCCAAGAGCTTTTAAGATATTTTTAATGAAGAAAAAACTAAAAACTACAACTCATGCATGAGTTTGTTGTTTTCAACCCTTTTCTGTTGTTCCTGCATGTGATGACCTCAGTAAAATCAGTGCACACACTCACCTCACGAGTTCATTTTGTTATGTAGTTAGACATGTATTTAATTCATTCATTTATTCTCTTAAATCCAACAAAGACATGATGAAGCACACATTTTTCAAATGCATTAATTCCATTTCTTTTTTTGGGTTACCTGGTTTGGGGAGTTGGCTGCTTCCTGTCTGGATAAAAGGCGTGGCCGAGGCCAGCTCAGCAGGACCAACCATGTGTCTGTCAGAAAGGGGGTTTTCTAGGTTTAATTAGATTATTTTCTCCTTAATTAGTATTGAAGTTTACTTTTGTTTCCCCTGTTGTGTGTAAATGGTTTGACCAAATCATAATATAAGTTGCCCTTCTGTTGTCGTGCCTGGTTAGTTTTGGGAGATGAGGTGTGAATACTTTGTTTGCTCAGTTTGGTGCAGTCATTTTTTGAGAACAGCTAGGTTTAGATGACATTTTTAATTTGCCCATTTACTATATCTTGAACTTTGAAGATATTTTTCCTGTGTCCGCTGTGCCTCACAAGCTTTCCTCAGGAATGTTGCAGCTTTCCACGTCTTGCTAATATCACTAACGTCCCTGGAGGGAATGTGTGCATAATCTTCCAATGTGACAGATTCTCTGTTGGGTTGATGTCTGAACTTTGACTGGACCGTTCAAACACATGAATATGTTTTGGTTTAAACCACTTTTGGTTGGTCTCATCTGATCAGGGAATCTTATTCAATGTGTTTTTCTTAATGTTTTCTCACATGAATGCCTTTCTTCAGTGAAGGACAGTTTTGCTCCTTAGTTAGTTCACCAATTCAAATGCGAGGATAATTAAAAGAGAGAAAATAACGTAACAATCATGTACAAATGCATAATAATCATGGGAGGAATATGCATGTTTAGGAAGACTCCAGATTTGAACCCAGGACCTTCTTTCTGCAAGATCTTATTCAGATTAATAAAATACCAATAAGAACCATTAATGTTTGTGTTTATAGCTTTCACAGAGTTGTGGGTTATGTGTCAGTGACACGCGATCTTTTACTCAGACATTCAGTTTATCCGGATCTGAACGTTTTCCCTGATCTCTGATGTGAGGTCGATTATCCCACTCTGAGCAAAATGTTAAGCTGCTGCGCATGTGAGCACAAATCCGTCTCAGCATTTTTTTGAAAGCATATTTTTAACAGTCACTCCTTCACTTCTGTGGACTTGCAACTAACACTTCTTCACATAGGTTTTTACATTTCTTTATATTGTTGCGCAACATGTTCACTGTTACTCCTTGACGTATTGTTTGGAAAAAGTCAAATGTTTTATCTTTAATTGACTAAAAAACACAGGAAAGCTGCATACAAAGATGAATAATAATAATTTGGCACTGTAAAGAAATAGTAGTTTACTACCAGCAATTTCAGAGACTTTATTAATAATTGTTTCTTTTGTTTGTAATTTTATCACAAAAGGGATTATCGATACATTTCAGTCAGTCATGTTGGACGAAGCTGGGAAAGAACCCAGTACTTTGTGCAAAGTACCGGGTTTGCAGAAAGTAAACCCGGTACTTTGCAGGACCGGGTCATAGGAATCGAACCTAGGACCATCTTGCTGTAAGGCAACAATGCTACTAGCTGCGCCACCGTGCAGCCGTAAAACTGACTGTGACATAAACAAAACTAACATCATCTACTCACATTTCAAGGAATTACTTCTATACGACATATTTAAAAATCCATTTAATAAGTTATTAACACATTTAAATATGTAGTGTTTATTTTTAAAGCAACTGATGACTGCAATAATTCGGTGAAATCAATGATTTCACCGAAATCATTGATTTAATGTACATTTTAAATGTACATTTAAAATGTTAAATGTACATTTTAATTACTTATTTCCACATTCAGTGTATCTACTCTATTTAATATGTATTTCTTCTTTTTGTATTGCACTGATGTTTTTCAACTGTCACATCAATACAGAATATTTCTCAGCTTTTTGTGAAATTATGTGCCACTTGTGTGCCACTCCTCACTGTATTGAGTGGCACATTATATGCATATTTAAAGGCATCCACCAGAGGTCGCTGTCGGCTAAGATTCCCATAAACCCAGACCTGTTTGGCCCTCAGCAGCTGTCGCTCTGCGTGCAATCATTAGACATGAGACATTTCTGTGGAAACAATGAGAGACTCCGCGGCTAGTTTATCATCTTTTATTAAGCATCAGTCGGTAAAAGAAGAAATAGGCTTGAAAATCGTTTTCCTACAGCTTTTCTGATGATATTTACATGTTCTTTGTGTCGTGCAGCGCTACATGTGTTGAAGAAAACAGGGAAAGCAGAGAAACATATTCTCCTACAAACTCAACAGGTACAAAGTCTGAAACTTTTACAAAACAAACATTTTCTCTCAACCACACCATGAGGGCAGCACACAGAGAGCCACGGACCTTCAAGAAGACCGATTGTTTCCCTGAAGGAGCGGGATGATTCAAGAATAATTTGTCTGTTTTTGAACGTGACAACCTGGTTCTCTGAAGCCTTTTATTTCAAGAGTTGTGTGTGTGTGTGTGTGTGTGTGTGTGTGTGTGTGTGTGTGTGTGTGGGTTATTAGACAGTAGTTAAAACCAAAATATCAATATTTCAATTTATACAAGACAACAGAGGACTTCCTTCAAACAATTCAACAAAGTGCAGTTGAGAAAATACAAAAAAGGTATGAGAAAATACTTCCCATTCACCCAACACAGAAAGGAGCCGCATCTGCTAATTATTATGGCTTATTTTGCAAGAGATTTGGCGACAATTAGAGGCTCGTTTTTAGGGATTTGTCATTTACTGCCTGTCTGACTGTGATGGATGCCAATGAGCCCTGATCCTTCAGCATGTTGCACACCCTCCCCGTTTTCTATCTATTTCTCTCTTCTGTCTCCAACACCTCTTGTAGAGAAGGTCATACAACCATTTGTCAGTTTTGCATTTTCATTCCATTACCATGCATCGCTAAAGGCTGGACTGACAAAAAAAAAAAATAAAGTAAGTCCACACACCAGTGACTCCGCAGTTCCAGGTAAGC
Organism: Poeciliopsis turrubarensis; assembly: GCA_010277015.1. Lineage (NCBI taxonomy): Eukaryota > Metazoa > Chordata > Actinopteri > Cyprinodontiformes > Poeciliidae > Poeciliopsis > Poeciliopsis turrubarensis. The sequence continues at coordinate 1,213,752 of VMRN01000024.1, read as the reverse complement.
TCCACTGTCGTCTTTTTGTCCATCCTTTTCTGGAGTATTTTGTTACAAAATGTGTTCTTCTGAAATTGTATGACAACGCTGCTGAAACCGAGCTCTTCCTGTAGGACCAAACCCTGTGCGTAGCCAGGGGGGATATTTATAGAATTAGAGATGCGAACTCATGCTCAAAAGGATGCTGCAGCTTGGCTTTGCACCGTCATGATGGGAAAACAAAACAAAACAGAACTAGGACTCGCACACAAATCCATGAGAGCCTTGCTCGTGACCTGGCTCTGACGGAGCTCATTTTGTTTTTGAGATTGCATTGTTGTCAAACACAAGCAGAGCTCGGTAAAAGTCAGTGCACCTTGCAATTGTAAAGAATTTAGAACCCTTAAAACTCTTACACAATTTATCACATTACAGCCACAAACCTGAATGTATTCCACACTAAATGGTGCATACTTGTGAAGTGGAGGAAAAATGATATGTGGATTTGAAAAAAATGCTTTAGATGCTTTTAGAAGAACCATTTCACTGCAATTAAAGCTGCAAGCTGAAGCCTGATTTCAATTTGACAGAACTGGGCTGTTCTAACACACGAACAGTTTGATTGATGTAAACAATCTTACTTTATCTCTGGCTGGACGTTTTTCTGCTAGGAGGTGAACCTCCATCTCATTGTCAAATCTTTCACTTCCACCAACAGGTTTTTCTGGAGATGTGATGTGCAACATCAGTCCCCTGGAACAAATACTGTTCTGTTTGATTTTTGGATAATTCGACCAGAACACCTTCTTCCACATGTTTCCTGTGGTGTCAACATCGGTGAAATTTTAAATGGAATTTTTGATGGTTTTATTCCAGCAAGACTTTGATCCGAGTTCCCATGGTCCGCTTGGCTCTTTGTGTAAATCTGCCAGTTCAGGCGGCAGGCCAGGTCACATACATCTGGATTGAACAGAGGTCTGTGTGACGTTCAGAGCTCAGGATGTTGCTTTAACCTAACCTTGGTTTAAACTATTTCATCATCATTTTTTGGGGGGTCATCATTATGCTGTTTGTTCACACTTTTGTTTTCTAACAAACCTCTGAGGCCTTCACATAATATATGTACTTTATACTAGGATTACATTACAGACAGATGGACTCAATTCACTGATTGGGTGAATTTGTAGGTTATTTGTTTTAATGTATTTTATTTAGGAAGTAAAGAGGGGAGCTAAACACAGGCAAAAACTTTAAAACTTGCTGTCCACTTCACACTTATGCGCTTTAAGATCCACATGGAATCTCAGTAAAATACATTGTTTATGTTTGTCATGAGACAAAAGGTGAAAAGTTGAATCTATGGTGAGTCCTTTTGTCTTTTTCAAAGCAGAAGCTACCCTTGACTTTGGGAAGCAGAGTGGCTCCAGCCATCATTCAGGATGTCAGTTTATATCAAGCTGATAACTCTGAAGCGCAGTCCGTCTGTCGCACACTCCTTGTTCCCACTCTGTTCACATTTCACACTCACTCCCTCCCTTCAGGAACAAGGTGGCTGAAGTCTTCATCAACATCCCCGAAACAGCGGGTCACACCCAGGTCCATGTGGCCGCGCTCCGTCTGCTCTTTTGTGATTTGCGGAGACGGGTGCATGTTTCCGTGAAAGCAACCGAGTGACATAAAGCGACGATGTGGCAGTCTGACTGAAAGACCCACAATCCAGTTTTCTGATTCTTCCCCCTGAACTGAAAACACAACTGAGATGAATAAAGGAACTGATTAAGATAAAGTCTGTAACCATCCTCTGTAAATTAGGCTACATGTGTGCATCAAATGTGAGCCATCCAGTCATCTCAGCCCCTCACCATGGAAACCGTTCAGTCTGCTGAGAGTGAGTCTGCACCTGCTTGTGTTTCTGGACTTTTTACATCCAAATGCTTGGTGCATGAGAGAGAGAGACATTAGAGTTTAAAAAAAGAAGCAAACATAAAAGCTTCACAGGATGAGTACTCTGTCCTTTTGTGTTTATTTGCTCGTTATTCAGACTCCATTAGGGCAGATTCAGAATGCAGGGGTTTTATGAAAAGCAAAGGCACAGAAATATCTAACTCATACTACAGTGCCAGACAAATTTGTTGGTACTCCTGGTGAAGATGTGACAAAAGTCTGAGAATAAATTAAGATTTTTTCCCTGCAGCAAAATCTCACACTGACAATTTTGGACAAATTGAACCATGGTTGGTTGTACAGGTCATAAAGCAGAATTCGATTTGGCGGCCCTCTTCGTATAAAGAACATTGCCGCTGCTACCAGCAATGAAAGTGTGCAAGAATCCGGGAGAGGAGGCCAAGTTTCATTTGCTGAACTTCAAAGCAACAGGAATAATTGGCCATTATTTGCAGAGACGTATTTATGAAGAGACTAAACTCAAATACAAAGAATAGAACAAACCTCTTGTATCGAATCATGATTAGATATAGTCTTTCTTTGCTGAAAATGTAAAAGTATTCTCATTCTTAACATTAAAAGAAGTTTAGATCTGTAATCGGTGCTAAAGTTAGAGCATTTATGACCTGTGCAGCAGGTTCACTTCCTCTTTTCTGCAGCTGCTGTTATCCTGCACACACATTGAAACCTTTCACCGCTGCAAAAACTGAATCTAAATCACTTCAGATTTGCTGTTCAGTGGTTCTGTGATACCAGGGTGATTTTGGCTGCCAGAAAAACTGAAAATAGGTTGCAACTGGCTCTTTCAGCGCGATAGTGAGTCAAAGCATGTGATTAGATTAGCACAAAAATAATTAAACAAATAGAAAAAGAAGCATTCCAGAGAGTATAAGGGAGGCTAGAGGACTTGGATGGATGTTTTAAAAATACTCTGCAAATTCTCCCAAATTTTAAAATATTACAGAAATAGAAAAGGTGAAAAGGAGGGTTTTACAGTAGATGATGTTTTTCTGTACCTAATAAATGCCCTGAAATTAAAGTTGTTTTTATTAGCATGATTATATGCTACTGCAATATTAGCTGAGAGTTAAAGGCTCTTACACGTCTTTACCAGGTTTTCCAATGAACGCGGCTGGCACTTGTACCTCTACTTTATATAGGTCCACTATGACACATGTTTCTTGCAAAAAAGTTCCTTTGATTCATGCTTGCGAGACATACATTTTGAAGTTTATATGTTTTAAATTAAGTTAGTGTGAGAGCACCAGGTTTGGTGTCATCAGGTGCATTAAGAAAAGAGTAAAATGCAGAACATTTGGTGTCTAAGTGCAGGAAGTACAGATCATTTTAACTTGAGATGGTGATTAATCTGCCAAGAAACATAAAATGAGACTCATCTCTCAGAGCTGTTTTTGCTAGAACTCCAGAATATCCTCCTGCTTATGTGTTTGCCCTGCATGAGCAAATACGGCTCCCTGAAATGACTCCTATTATTATTATTATTTTGTTTTTAAAAAGGAATGCTCCAACATTTTGAGATAAAACATCAGAATGCACAACCGTCTGTATATGTCATCAGAAAGAACAATTCTTTGGTTCTTCACATTGCACAGAAAGACTGCAACAAGCATGTACAGAGAGACAGTAGCAAATATAAATCTTTCTGCTGCAGAATGTTGTCTAACAGAAGCAACTCCTTCAAAGAAATAGCTCACGCACAGTGCTTTAAAATGCATAACTATGAGGTTACCATAACATGTCAGTTGTTTTAGAAAATATCTTAAAAATATAAATTACTTTTTAAAATTTTGTACAGGTGATGCGTAATGTCGTTGTAGAGTCTGGCTTTGCACGGATGCATGTACAATATTTACACAAAACAGATTATTTTCCTCTGTTGTCTCCTGTCGCGTGATGCAAAATTCACCTCATCCGCTACAACTGCTCAAAGCTTAAATTACAAAAGACTTTGACGGACAAACGTAACCCAAACTCGAGGACACACTCATTTAGACGTTTAGAATAAAGTTTATAATCAGTGGCGTTTTTTGGGGAGCTGCTCCTTCTGCCTCCCTTTCTGACAGCCAATCGAACTCCCAGTCCTCTGAGTCCCACTCAGGAAGAAATGCATCAGGTCACCAAGGTCATCATATGGTAAAAACAGAGCGTCTGGAATCAATTTAACACAAGCTACTACATGTTTGACAAGATTTTATCTTTTGATTTTTAGGTTTATTTTAGCTTAATGCGATCCTAATTCTAAAAAGCACTAAAAGTATCTTTTTCAATTTTTTTTTTTTTTTACAAAAACAAAATAGTAGCTATAAGTGCATCATAAATCTTAAATTATATGTTTAGAAATTTGTTCAGTGAAGAATAATCCACATAATGGTAAATATTCTAATAATTTATGCTAGAAATGGTCCCGAATTTTGAGCTCAGACTCAGACACCATCTTTAGGATCATGATAATGTACAATAATATTTTCTCACAATGCTGCACCCTGCGCCCCCTTGTGATGCGTCATTGTCCGGGTAGAAAGCCGTATTTCCCATATCCAAAACCGCCACTGATTATAACAAGAAAAACAAGAGTGCAACATTTCCAAAACGATATTTTCTCTCTCGCCACCAATGAGTGACCAGGATGGATGTGACCTCACAGCTTATGTGTAACCTGTGCAGTAAAAATGCCAACCCAGGAGAGACGCTGAGCTGTTTGAAAGAAACAGACCGAAACACTTCATCCTGCTGAAGCTTTGACAGAAGATGAAAGACGACTATTGCTACATAATAAATATAAGTGAAAGGTAGTTATTGCACACACACGCACACAGAGATACTTATGTGCTTTCTTTTAGTCTGCCTCAGGCTTTCCTCCTCAACATCAAAACGTAAAACACAGGACAACATGAACTAAGGCCAGTTTTAAAGGAAGTTGTAGGAAGCAAGAACATCTTCTCAGCCCTCCGCTTTTTGAAACATACAATGTATATAAATATACACTGTAGGGAGAGAAGATGTACGTTTTCCTTTCATACTGCAATTGAGGATTTTAAAATACCTCCTCTTATTGTGCCTTGTTTTGATGCCCTTTATGTTTCACGATGATTTGACAGCTTTAGCTGCAGTGGCTTTTACATTTTATCCAGGGCTCTCAGAAAACAGGTTATAAAAATTATGGACTAGACTCCGGCAGCTAGTCTAATGATGGCATTATAATCTGGGCTTGTATAAATAGCAAAAAAATCCCTCCTTTTCTTCCACTCTGAGGGCGTGTTTGATTGTTTTCATCAGGAACGTTTTAGAGAAGATAACAACACTATTTCCAGTGATCCACAGGTGTTGTAATTTTGTAGGAAAAGCCTTTTTCTTTCAGTTTTTTCTGCAAATTGTTCCCAGACAAGTCTCTGAGCTTTTCATTTGCCATCCCTCATAGCTTCATCTTCTTTATATTCTCTGTGCAAGCCATTCCTTTGAATCGACTCTAAGAGTTGTACTGATGCTTCTCCCCCTGAAGCGGCCGCAGCTCTGGTGAAATGTGGTTTTCCTGTCCTTCCAGCGGCAGGGTGCTGTTCCCCAGCTTCTTGGAGAGGCCCTCCATGTGGTTGGGACTCTGTTGGAAGCCAGAGAGCTGAGCAAAACTGGGGCTGGCTCTCTCCAAAAGTCTTTGGGTCACGTTGGGTGCCGAACTGTCGTGCAGGTGTTCCTCCTCGTCCGTGTCGGCGTCAATGAACTTGCTGACAGACGAGTCGTGGAATGTGAAGATGCTCGGCCGTAAGTTCTCGGGGCTCTTGCTGGGCGTCCTGCTGCTGGCAGTGGTGTAGACAGACGTCTCTGGGCTTTGGATCGATGAGCTGTCAGAGAGACCTCCTTTCCCTGAGTCCTCCCCGCCTCTGACTCTAACTTTAAGTGAACGCCCCTTCATTGGGTTGTTTAGTGACGGAGCTCTTGGGTTGTCGTTGTTGAACTTGGCGCTTATGCCTGTCTTGGGGCTGGTGGCGCCATGCGACGCCTCATGCTCATTCTCCAGGGTGGGCTCCAGGCTGGGGTTAGTGCTGACCCTTCCAGGCATGTTGCTCCCTGAGCTGTGTGAAAATCTGGAGCTCTCAGGAAAGTCAGGTGCACAGCTGATGAAGCTGTCGATGCTGGAAATGCTCCTCATGTCTGTCACTCCCTCCGCTGTGCCTGACACGGCTTCAGGGAGGATGCTTCCCATCTCAAATTCAGCTTTCTGCCTGGCTGACTTCGAATGTGACGCTTTTTCCTTGCTGTTGACGTTTGGCTGTGACTGTGCTTTTGTCATGTTATTGTATATTTCCTCAAGTTTCTGTGCGCTGAGATGCTGAGGACTGCTGGCTGGTTTGGTCTTTTCTTGGAAGCTGGACTCAGCAGTCTTACTGGGACTACTGGGGTTCAGCGGTGACTTGATCCTGGGCGTTCCTCTGTGTGGTGACACGTGATTGTCATGGAGCTTCTCCTTCCTCTCATCGGTTTTTTCCACCATGACATCCATGAGTTCCACGCTACGGCCAAAGGCATCCTTAATGTTCATTGAGACAATGCTACCATTTCTCTTAGCCCTCTCCAGAGCCTCTCTCCTTTTGATGGCTTTCTCCTGCCTCTTCTGTTCTTTGTAAAACTCAGAGAAGTTATTTACAATAATAGGAATGGGTAAGGCTATCACCAAGACCCCTGCAATGCAACACAAACCTCCAACTATCTTTCCTAGCAGGGTTTTTGGGTAAATGTCTCCATAACCTACTGTGGTCATCGTAATGGTAGCCCACCAGAAGGAGGCAGGGATGCTTTTAAACTTGGTGTCCTCTTCATCCTTCTCAGCAAAGAACACCAGGCTTGAGAAGATCATGATGCCCATGGCAAGAAAGAGGATAAGCAGGCCCAGCTCATTGTAGCTCCTCCTGAGAGTGAAGCCCAAAGACTGAAGACCTGTGGAGTGACGGGCCAGCTTCAGGATTCGCAAGATCCGCATGATCCGGAATATCTGAACCACACGGCGAACGTTCTGAAACTGCAGCACGCTCTTGTTGGACTCTGTCAGGAAGATGGTGACGTAATAGGGCAGGATGGCCAGCAGGTCGATGACGTTGAGGGGACCTTTGAAGAACTTCCATTTGTTTGGAGAGGAGAGGAAGCGGAGCAGGTACTCCATGGTGAACCAGGCAATACAAACAGCTTCCACGTGAGCTAGCTGTGGGTTGTCCGTGGGCTGGCCAAACTCGTCGGTGTCCTGCAGCTCTGGGAGGGTGTTCAGAGACAAGGCAATGGTGGACAGCACAATGAAGAGGATGGAGATGATTGCAAGGATCTGAAAAAAAGAGGAGAGATTGATTAGAGTTCTGACAACAGATGACAAGTTTTTCAAGAGGTATTTTACATCTGTCTTGCTTTGATTCCACTGAACTTCAAATATAAATAGAAGAAGGAAGGAAATAGTTAACAGTGCCAAGGAATACAGGTTGTGCAGTCGTTTTGGGAGGATCATTAGTCTGGTGGTTGTATTGGTCTCACAGATTGGAGCTGGGAATGAAAATACTCAAGTTAGACTTTCTGAGCATTTTGGAAAATATTTTCGTAGCGCTATTTTTAGTAAATTAAAGTAATATCAATGAAATAAAATCCGAAAGGGAGAAGTGATAGATATTTTACATACACTTCATGTACAAACATTTTGAAGAGGAATGACTTTTTTGCAAATTTTCTCTTATTCACACAGACTAAGAAATATACTTGCAGACTTGAATATACATAGACATCCCACTGATACTTAGTAAATATGCCTCATCTTTTATAGCCGCCAATTTTAGTCATAATTCTGTCTGGATATTGGATCACTTCTCTTGCAGAGCTGGTAGCGTTAACGTAAACTGGTTGGCATCCAAGCGCTGGTCCAGCTTGGGAGCATAGTATACAAATTTTCAGGAAGGGTGGTCATGCCAAAAGCTTAATGTTGACCTGCTTGATTCATCCCAGAACCAGCTCTGGTGTGTGTTTTGGACCATTGTCTGGTCTTGATCAGCCCAGAAACAATCGTGGATAAATCCTCAAGTGTCCTCAAGTGTCACTGTACACAGAAGCCAGATTTATATCACAATAAACCGAGAAGAAAGAAGACTTAAATTTCAAGTTGTGTATGGAGACATGGGGAAAAGGATTATGCTGACAAATTGTCTTCTTTTCACAATTACAATTGATATATTTAAAGGGATATCGATTTAAATGTATCGATTTCTAAATCGATACATTTAAAAATCTCTTTGAAACCTAAGAACACGGGACAAACTTACACAAACTGTGAAAGATCCTTCTAAATTTTTCTGATCTTCCCCTTAAATCAACGTCCAGAAATCAGGACAAATAACCAAGAAAACATTCATATCTTGAGTCTACCAGCCTGATCAAGTGAAGAAGCAAACTAAAAGGAAATAAGACTGAAAGGAGCTACTGGATATTGGATATAAAATTAGTTCTTGTTCTGTGGTTCATTCTTCATTTGTTATTTTGGGAACAACATCTATTTTTTCCAGCTCCATAGATCAATACTGGGTATTCAATGTCTGAAATACAAATCAGACTGAATCATTAACTGTCTAATTTAGCATCTTTGCAGTTTTTTTTTGATTTGGCGCACTGGGCAGCGGCTAAATATAACAAACAAAAACTAAAATTAGCTCTGCCCCGGGACTACATGCTGAAAGTCATATTCTGCACCGCCACAAAGTCATGTATATGGTGCTCCTTCAGGGTCAGAGGAAGGTTACTCCCTTCAAACTCTGCTTCAAAGTAAAAAAAAGTGGTCCATATCCTTCTGCCGGAATATCCCTGCCAGAGGTGTTTTTTTTTAACGTTATACTGACCCATTTCACTGTCTGACCTTCCCAACAGCATTTCAAAGGAATCAGAGCTATTATGAGTTCATAGCCAGGTGTTTTATTTTTTTTTTTTATGATTCTCTCTGCAATAATGTGACAGAGTTTGTGACAGCAAAGTTTTCCACTTTGTTTTTTCCACTTTTAACGTCTAACCCTGAGAGATGGAAGTTACAAAAATCCCCAGAGAGTTGTGCAAAGCCACCACACCTGGGCAGAGAATCTGACTAAGACTCTGACGAGGTACTCTGGACATTTCAGTGACCTGCTAATGATCTAATCTGCTGAGTACAAACGGGTCTGGCCGCGGTGCCGGGGATTAGCACGGCTGCACATAGTTGTGGCTGTACGGCTGTGCCACACCTATTATTTCTGTCCCACGATCGGTGTGAAATCCAACACAAGGTCACTATGGAGGCTGTGTCCCAGGTGACTGGTGTGAGTAGGATTATTCTCTGGTACCGGTCAGCCTTCATAAGCTTTAATTAAGGCTGACAGGTGACTGCTTGAACACCAACCTTGGCCTTTGAAGAGATGGAGGGAGACTAAGTGCAAAGAAATATTGCAATGGAGACGATGGAAGAGGAAAGAGAACATAGTTCACAAATTAAGAGATACAAAAAGACTGAAGTCTATCAAAACCAATAAAATATTTCATGCATTACTCTAGAAACACATATTTGTTTGCAATGAAAGATAAAAGCGTAGTTTCAGTGATTTTTTATAAAATCAAGATCTATTAGTTGACTAAAGAAAAGGTCTGGGAAGGTAGGATAACAGATTATTTGCACCAATTGAAAGGAAACCAGCCCCGCTTCTGAACTGCACTGTCCAGTGGAAAATACACTGATCAGATGAAGGCTTATCTCTGTTCAGGCCGCAGTGCCGTTAATGAATCATGCTGAATGCAACAGACAGCGCTGAAACCAAACTGTAAAGGCAATTCACACAGGATGATTACCTTCTCCGGGTCACTTTTTCCACCTCTGTCATAGCAGCGAGATAACCGAGGTCAGCCAGACTGGATATTAACGAGAAGTGATCTGACTAAAGATGAACACTCAGGCAGAAAAGGGAAATCTAACAGGGACACACAGTTCAGTGACGTGTCTGGGAGAGAGATGCCCTAATCTGTGCTTTTTAGCAGAGATATTTGAACATTTTCAGATGCTAGTCAGATGTTCATTTTTTTTCTGTCTCAGGTAATAGATCTACAAAGTGTTGGAGTTTTCTAACTCAATGTCAAACTTATTCTTACTTGTTCAAGTGTGTAATATTTCTATTAGTATTTAGATAAATATCCCTCAGAAAGTTGTAGAAAAACTATGCTGATTGTTTGGGCATTCTTCTTATTAGAAGTTTTACAGCTAATGCAAATTGCCTGAATCATGATTTTAAGTATATACCATACATTTTCAGCAGAGTTGTAGACAGATTTATTCTCAAACCTCAACATAAATCTGGGTTTAAGTCAGGAATCTATAATCCAAAGTGCCACTTTGACAAAGAGTCCTGCTAAAAATGCTGTTTAGTGCAGCAAATGTCACACGACCCATTGGAGAAAAAAAAAGTACTCGTGATTTTTAAAGAACCATCCTTGTCTTTATTTGTCATGAGTTAAAGAAAATTTGCATAAATTTTCTGCTATTTGATGTTGACGTTTGTGTGAAATATGAAAAAAAAAACCCCATACATTTAAATAAAAACACACAGTTGCCAACCCAGAAAAGTTTTGTTGTGGAAATTCAATGCAAAAACTGAAAAAACTGCAAGAACCTAAATTTGTTTTCATGCCAAAGTTATGAGAGTCATTGAGGAAGGTGCAGAGAGCTTCAAACACATTCAATTCAAACAAGTGGTTTTAATATATGTTTTTGGCTTTGATGTTGTATTTTTATAAACAATAGTTTATTAAATGCAGAAGTTATTTTGACATTAGTGCATGTGATGAGTGTGTAAACATCCCATCAGCACCATAACAATGCAACAAAGGATGCAATAAATCATCAATTTAATGTTGTCTTCTGTCAAAATGTAATGCTGGCAAACTATTCATGTTTTTGTCCCATTTTATGCAGACAAATAAATATTGTCTGCATATTTATTTGCAGACATAAATATGCAAACTTAATAGTTTGAAAACAAACTATTAAGTTTGATCCTCCTTTTCTGAATCTATAAGTTTTTTACTGAAGAGCTGAACAGCAGACAACATTTGTCCCAATCTATTCCTTCATTTGTTGCTCGTTATGTAATCAAGTGACTCATGTAAGTGGCAAGTCGAACCCATTCCAATTGGCTTACTTGCAAACAATAAAAGTAGGAGTGTTAAAAGTCCAAATTAACATTATTATTAGCTTAAAGTTAGACCCCATGATCAAATTTTGTTTAATCTATGAGGAAGAATTATAGAAAGTCCCTGTTTTAGAAAGTTAAGTTAAAAACTAAGGCTCTGTGTTGTTTATAGTTTGTGTTTCCTCATCAGCTCTTAATGGCGGACTCAGTCAACCACCTTTTTGCAAAAACTAGAGCTACTTCCTCTGCACAATCCTGAAACACACTTCATCTCCACCAAACACAAACACCTATGCAAAACACACTTACATCGGCACTCCCACCACAGTAATTAGCTCCAGGCATCTCCTCCATACAAGCCGAGGGAGGAAGGAGACTGAATATTTAATGTCATGCTGAAGAGCAAACTATCGCAGTCTTCGGAAGGGGAGGGCATTAGTGGATCCTCACTGAGCCATTAGAGACTGCAGAGTCAGAGCAGTAGCCTAGTTTCCACAGTTTTCCCTCCACATGGTTACTTCAGCTGTCTGATCAAAGCTAGGATGAACAAGGAGGTTTCCCTTGACACAATCACTGTCCATTCAAAACTATGGAGACGAGTTCTGCTCCATTTCACATCATGAGTTTTACAGTGTTTTATCCAAATTGGTAATTTAATCCTATTCTGTGAAAAGGGATTTCTTGTTTTTTTATTTTTTTATTTTTATTATCATCAAATTTGAAAGTTTGGAGTCATCAAACAAACATTTATATCACACAAAGATAACCCAAGTAAAGAGTTATGTGAATAAAGTCTCACTCTAGTCCTCAAGCAACATGAGATGCATCTCTGGTCCAACACACCTGAATCCAACGGTTTAATTAGCTTCTCAACATATAAGTTCTGCAGAATCCTGATAATGACCCAATGCTTTGGTGTTGAAAAACAGTTGCAACACGACAGCTTTCGAGGACTGAAGTTTGACCATTTATTATTTATGCCCAACTCTTCTGCTGATTTGTATAATAATCACCTTCCATCACCTGCTCAACTTAAATGAGCACTTTTCACTTGATTTAGAATATGCTTTACTTTAGTTGTAAATAAACTCTGCTGCTCAATGCGACAAGGAAGCAAAAATACCAGAAATCTGTGAGGGGAAAATATATATTTTTTTACAGTGCTGGATTCGAAAGGAGAGAAGAATGAGGGCAATCAGGGTGAAGATTCAAATAAAAATTGTAGCGGTGTGACAAAACAAGTCACGACAAGATCATCCTGTACCAGACTTAAGAGTTTTCCCTTGTGTCAGGCTGCGTGAAGCGCTGATTCACCTTTGTCTCATATCATCCTAACTGGATTTGCTTTTTCTCACCACAAGAGCTGAATAAATAAAGGGGTTCACTCAGTGACTCACTCATTTCATGTTTTTTGTCGACAAGCTGAGTCCAAGATGGTATCTCTAATCCTCTTACGACGCTGCTCCTGTGACTTGACAGTATGAGCCTGTGCACTGAACGCCGCCTATTTTCCTACAGAGCAGTCCCTCCGCAGGATACTGGGTCATTTGCTTTGGTTTTCCATTAGAGGCCTCAGCGGAAAAGATAGATGAAATTACGCGGGCGGTAAACAAAGGGGAGAATCCTCTTCTCACCAGGGAAGACAGGAGAGGCCTGCTGCAGCTGCAAACACATCCTCCCAGGGTTACAGTCACCTTCTTGGAAACTTCCACCTGAGGACCTTGGTGCAGCTGCTCTCCACATTTTATAGTTCTTCCCTTTTTATTTCACCTGCACTGTGTCTAAATAAGCTGTCTTTCGTCTTGTTTGTTAAAAACTGACAGGAAATATGCATCCTTTATATTCTGGGTCACAAACGGATTAAAAAGAAACATCCGATTGTTATTTATTAAATCTGTTTCAAATGCATATCTATCACTTCGGTATGGAGTGAGTCGCTTGCAGAGTAAATAACTTTTCATTTAGTGCAGGTTAAGTGGCTCGAAGAGCAACGGAGAAGCAATAAGGCTTGAGCGATTAGTCCAACACCTGCTGATAGTACATTTCTGGTTTTGGTGTTTTTAAGAAGTTTAATGAGTGGAAGAAAAAGGTGGAGAACTACAACACATGTTTCTCATTATTTCCCTCAAAAAAAGTATGATTATTTGAAAAATGCTTTGTCTGCTTTGCTGGAGTTATAAGTTATTTCAGAATAGGCTTTGATCTAACCAGCAACAACATTAACATCCTTTAAAACGCAGATGATGTTCAATGAAGATGATATCCTCCACAATCCTGTAGGCAGCTTCTTCACTCCAGAAAAGCCCAGTCGTATGTAGTGAAAAACTTTAACTAATGAATTTTTAATGTGGTTGAAAAACTATCAGCAGTTTTTAATTACAGTCTAAATGTTCTTGTGTATTCCTGAAGCAGAAAAAAAAAAAGTGGTTCAAAGCAATTTCGACTTCGCTCCAAAGAGCAACACAGAGGTTTTGTCCTCCTCATTTGCCAAATTTCACCTTGCCCGACAGTTTTCTCTTTCCCAAACTCAAACGGGGAGCAGAAGCCTGAGCCTCTCCACTACTGTCGAGATGAGGAGAAGTCAGGGAGATGGATTGCCAAGCTTGAGGCGACTCACAGGATGTGTCCTTTAAAAAGTGTGAAGGTGGTGCTAAAACGATGAGCAACAAAGGCACAGTGCATGAAATGCTTTGCATACAGCGGTGGTTTCCAGCATTGTATACTAAGCTGTGAATGCAACATGCGAAGGTCAAATTTGATTTATGGGATTTGTTATATTTAGTTTAATCAACTTAAAATGTACTTGAAATGATGATATATATCATATATATATATTTCTGAATAAATGTAATCTAACAATGGTTTCTGAAACTCCCAAAAGTGTCTATGTGCACGGTCAGAAGTCTTTTAAAGTAGCTGTCGGCGCTCTTAAGGGGACTGAAACATTTTTTTTTTTTTTCCCAGTATGGTGAAAGGATGAGAAAAGAAGTAAAGGTGACATTGTGAAAAATGAGGACATGGGAGAGAAATAAATTGAGTGTGTTTCTTGTGGACGCCTAATAACAACCAGAAAAACGTAGCGACCGTGGTCCCGTTAGGATCAGAGCCCTCCATAAAGCTTGTACTGACTTAGAAACACTCGGTGTTATGTGTCAAAGGTGTGCATTTAGTCGGGAGGTGTGTATTTTGACAATAATGAGTCCCTTTTTGAGATGTGCTGAATGAAAATACATGTTTGTAGGTTCCATGTATTTAAGACACTGAACTAGCTCTAAAAAAAGTATCTAAGTATCTCAATACTGCAATAATTCTGCAAACACACCAATCTGTGATCATTTCTCACACACGATAACAAAATAATTTCCATGACCTTTAGGAAATTTAAAGTCAGCAACAAATGCGAGACAATCTTGACTTGAGAATATTTGTAGTTTTGTTTCTGGCAGAAAAGAGTTTTTGTGTAATTGCAAGAAAGTATCGTATGAGGTGAAGTGGGCCAAACACATTGGTGAACCATGTGTTGTCTGTACACTGCTGAGACCTAAAGACACTCAGGTCATATCAACAGCTGAGTAAAGCTGCGGTAAACCTCGTTGTGTGTGTGCAGCCTTCCTTCTAGTCTGGAGGAAAAGAAAAACACACAAACAACCTGCATGGCTGAGCTCCGCTAATGGAATAAGTACAGCCTCCTGTGAGACCTCTCCTACTTATACGAGGTGTACAGTATTTTTAAAAGTTTGAAAAGCAGTGATGGATCACTACATACACGACACACTTTTACTAAAATTACACTTATTGGAATCTTTGTCCTCAATACTTCTATTCTTGTCTGCAAACTAAAGTTTGCTGATTTCTATATATTTCAAATGATCTGTATGAATTGCTTTCTTCAGCGTCACAGCAAAGTTATTTTTGCAGTGATTTTTACTTTTTCTTTTTGTCTCAGGCTTAAAATTATTTGTGAATGTTACAGCATCTACCAATGTGTAGAAAGGTGATGCTCACCACATTTGCAAGTGTTGAGACATGGTAGTGGTTTTAGACCCCAACATTAGTATGTGACCATATTTGTAATGAATAGGCTAAAACATCATGTGGCACAATGACAAATTGTAGCACAGAAAATTATAATTTGTAAAGTATGGTGTCCCTCATGACTCACATTTTGCATCATAATCAGCAAAGTTCAGTCAGAGGTTCATGGAGCTAACACCTGGTGCAGACAGGGTTTGACTATTAAGCAACAGACCAATATCCTTATATCTCTTTTGTTGCAGAGTAATGGCTTTTTTCCACGTCTTTTCATTAATTTTCTACCTATCTTCAGGATGTGCGAGGCTCCATCATGCGGCTGCATCCAGACCGAATGCCTGAAATGACAAAACTGCATATGGCGGTGTCTGCTGACACATAATTAGCATTCAACAATGTCCGTGTCTGTGGTGGTGCAGCAGCCCAGCGAGGTCAGCGTTTACTACAAAGAGCAGATGTCGCCGGTTTCCTGTGACACGATTGGGTGTCAGCATTGAGCGGAGAGAGTTACCTCGGCAGCTTACAGTGAAACAGGAGGCGCCTGTTCAAATCCTCAGGTCCACTGAGTAAATTAAAGAAAGATAAGCTCAAGACTCAGGTGTAATTAAATTAAGAAATACAGTACGTTGGTTAGATAAGGAGCATTGCAGTTACTTTATCTAAAGCTAGCTTTAAATTAAACATAAAGCTGTAAATTTACTCCATGTAAAATCACCTACACATATAGGAATATATGTATACTCCATGTATAGTTTGTATAATTTGAAAGTAAATCCTGAAGAAACTTCAGTGAATGCTTAATAAGTATTTCGTATTCGAACCTCTTTTGTCTTGCAAAGGAAATAAACAGAAAACAGTTTGAATAATTTAATTCTACTTTTTCTGACAGAAACATGAGACTTTCTTCCATTTTAAACCTTATTGCTATAACGTTTCATAGTTTAAATGCAAAAAGCCAAATATGACAAACTTTTGATCTGCTGTGTTTCTTATATTGTCTGTGTATAAGTGAATATATGCAACATTTAAAGTCTAGGATCATACAGATTGTGATGTTGGAGACATTTTAAGCATTCAGCAAGCTTGAGTGATTCAATTTTCAACAGTGCAGACTGAGTGTCTACATAGCATAGAATGAGATTAAATAATGTTAGAATTTGTGCATGTAAAAAAGTCTAAATATATGTTTAGTGTTTGTGGCGTGGGCTGCACAGTGGTGCAGTGGGTAGCGCTGTTGCCTTGCAGCAAGAAGGTCCTGGGTTCGATTCCCGGCCCGGGGTCTTTCTGCACGGAGTTTGCATGTTCTCCCTGTGCGTGCGTGGGTTCTCTCCGGGTTCTCCGGCTTCCTCCCACAGTCCAAAAACATGACCGATAGGTTAATTGGCCTTCCCAAATTCTCCCTAGGTGTGAGTGTGTGTGTGTGCGTGGTTGTTTGTCCTGTTTGTCTCTCTGTGTTGCCCTGCGACGGACTGGCGACCTGTCCAGGGTGTACCGCGCCTCTCGCCCGGAACGCAGCTGGAGATTGGCACCAGCAACTCCCGACCCCGTTAGGGAGAAGGGTGACGGAAAATGGATGGATGGATGGATGTTTGTGGCGTCACTAAATCACAATACCCATTCTAACATTTTTTGATATGTCCAAAAAATTAGTGGCAGTCATTGTTAGGTAAAAACCAGCCACTTGTTCTATGCTTTGCTTCGTACAGCGTAGAAGAAAAGCTGTACAAAGTTTGAAGTTTTAAATTTTACCCAATTGCTAATGTTTGGCTGTGACATGTGTAATGCACTGGTTACACATTATAAAGCTTAGCGGAAATTGCCTGTGCTGTAAACTGCCATCCTCCAGACGTACAGAGCTGAATAACGCCGCTGTTAATGTTTATCTAGTCCATGTTGAATGTTAATTCAAATTGTCATTGTTCACAACTCCTCCTTCTGTTTGCTAATTGTCTGGGTTGAAATTCAACCAGAGAAATCCAGCTCAATGGAAGGAATCCTAGACGGACCACTAGAGGGAGATGAGAATCAGTGGAACTGCGCAGGAAGGCAATGGCCTGGTTAGCTTAGTTAGAAATCAAAGTATGTTAAAACCGGAAATAGCATATACTTGTATCCAACATCACTGAAACACATGCCAGATATGCAATAGTGTAAAGGTGGAATAATAAAATATGACAGATTGTGTCTTTGATATCAGCAGAATATGCTTGACTTGATTTCCTGGAATTTAAGAAATGAAGTCTTTGATTAATGTTGCCACATTAAATAATGTCTTTTGCTTCTCACTTCTTTTTCCATGCAGTCTCACTGGCCTTACCTTTCTGTATCTACCCGCAAAAGTACCCATGCATCAATTCTAAAATTATCTTAACTGGTCCCATTGTGAAAGGCCTTCCTTTCAGTGTAGTCATGACAACAAATTCACCAGGCAGCAATTATAGAAAGGGCTGCGCCACTGGATGCCTGTCAGAAACTATTTCCTTCTGTACCATTTCCTTTTTTTCTTTTCGACTGTTACCTTACATCCATCCGTCTCAGAGCATGAGTCAACTGTGGTTCCGATTCTGTTCAGGTATTTCTGTTTAAGTAGTAGGTGATGGTCAAAACGGTTAGCTGGAAAGCCAAATAGCACATGTGCTGTGCTTTATCTCCAAACTGTCAGTTCCATGATAAAAATCTGTGATGAGGAAACAGATTTCACACAATGTGAAAATAAAAATGTGCTGAGCTTTGGATTAAGAGTAACTGCCATCCGTCCAACGCGGCAATGAATGTCGCACAAGGATGGACTTGCATTGCAGATTCATTGCAGTTTTAAAATGATGGCATCTTTAGCATAACTGATATGCAACGTATAAATATCCCACTGCAACTCGAACCATCTATATTTCATTCTCTGTATATGAAACAGCTGGTGGTTTTCTTGAATGATTCAGTAGGAGTGGGTGGGCAAGGAGACAGGAAAAGCTCCTGCCTGACCACTGAAAGCCAAACTGGACGCGCTCACACACGTCCACTCATGCAGAGTATCTCCAGTGGCAAAAGAGTTGAAAATTCCTCTTAATGCTTCCCAGACTCAAATATTTTCTGTCCAGCTGCTTTGCACTCTGCAGGCCACCCGGCTCCACGACACCCACTCACCCTGAGCGGTAAAATAAGGTGAGAAATACATAATGCAGAAAGAAGGCCAAGGAAAGGAGATGTTTGAAGTGCAGAGTGTGGTGTATAATGTATTCATCCGTGATGTACGGGTACTGAGAAGCCCAAAGGCAACAGGCAGAAAAGAAACTTTAGAAGTGACCTATTTTTCTTAAACACCTCGCTGAAATGTTAAGGAAAGAAAGAAAGAAGGAAGCAAAGAACAAATGAAAGAAGGAAAGAACGGGAGACAGAAAAAATTTGACATTTGCAACGAGAGCAGTTAAGGGGGATGTAACCTTTAAAATGAACATTCATTCAGAGCTTAAATGTCCACAAAACCAAAATAAAACTCTCATTAGGAGTGAGCCCTTTGATGCAGAAGGAGAGCACATGATACTTACATGCACTCAGCTATGATTCGCATTCTGCGCATGCACTTACAGTGGAATACGAGAGCTGAGCGGAGAATGTAAAAAGATCGTGAAGCATGATCGGCAAGGAGGGCAAACAACAGCAGTCGGCTGAATGCAGCACGTGTGGCGAACTGGACCCTGACCTTAAAAATGTAAATATCTAGCAAAGCAAACTGCGCGTATGATGGGAGCACGGTCGTCTCCGCTCTCGTAATTTTCCTGTGTTCGTTCACTGAGATACTTGCACATGTAAACACAGGCGCACCGTGACAGAAAGCAGCAGCGATTACACAAATCTCCTGATGGGAAAACTGCAGCATCCTCAACGTACTGACAGTTTCCATGGTAACGTGAGGCTTTTTCCATATTTGCATAACAGACTCATTCACAAAAAATAAAAAAATAAAAAATTACAAGACACAAGGAAACACAGGCCAGGAGACACATGTTCATCCGCTGGGAGTTATCTACAAATCTCCCCAGCGACTGTCAGATGAGCAGCAACAAAGCAGTGAGTTCGGGTAACTTCAAGAGGCCGGCTCTTATGATTTATGGAAGAAATCTGTGTAAGCAGTATTAGTCAGCTGTGAATTTGACAGGCTGCTTGCTGAGACATCTCTGAACACCACATCCAGTCCCACCTACATCCCACAGACTTGATTTGATTACAGAGAAACGCCGACTTATCAGCGTCCAATGCAGGAACTGAAATTCCAAAATGTCTACATGAGACGTTCCTGAAAGAGCCAGTTTATTTAGTCAGAATAAATGACTAATCATGTCATTTTGCAGGTGGAATGTTTGACTTCAGGTGAAGCATGACTTCTGATCTAGAACATGTGGTTACATTTGAAATTTCTTTAACGTTTTTTTTTTATTAGTAATTATTCAGTAAAAAGAAAACTAGTGCAGCCTCAATGCATCCTCTACACTAATCCCTAATTTTAAAATTTCTCTAATCTACAAAATATGTAAAGGATTCAAATAACAGAAAGGTGATATTATTTTTTTTGCCAGCCTCTACTGATTACTAAAGTACTGAGCTACTCTATATCCCTGCATACAGGTAATTACTTATAAGTAGGTATTTTTGATTAAATATGGACAAAACCAGCGATACAATGTTCTAATGTCAATGTTTATTTTAACCACAACGACATTTTCTTTCTGGAAATTATCAGCAGACTATAAAAAAATCAGTTGAAAAGATTGAATGTCGACACACCTTTGACTTTACCACTTATATATATATACATAAGATAAAACAGTGTGTGCATAAGTACCTCTCTTAATGGAAACTTTGTGCCCTCCTCCATATCTGAATCCCTGCAACAATTACCACAAAAATACCCTTGCTTCCAGTATAATTTTAAAAATCATACCAAACCCAAATTTCTCGGTGTGTATCACACAAAAACTTCCTCTTTGTGAATCCAACCCAAAACCGATTCTTTGCAGGTGATTCTGAGCATCTCTGTGGTTTAGAGGCTTTATATGTAAGTTTATTTAAGACTGATGCAAGCTTCAATTATAGCAGGGCTTCACTGACAAGAATAATTTATCACCGAAAAAACCCCCACAGAAAAACGCACATAGATAAAACATATTTTGCTCTTAACAAACAAATAAAATGTGTGCGCGTTCATGAAAGCTTATTATGTTTTTGATTATGATCATATTCTGTATGTTGGAATAAATCACAGAACATAAAGCAATAAACGTTTTGTTTGTGACTGCTAGTGAAGAAATGTTGGCTCGCTGCATTCACTCAGAGCTGTCTTTGATAGCACTAACATGACAATGAGAAACATTCGCGCTGGCACCAGACCAACCCTGATTTCCATTCTGCTGTCGTCCTCGTCCGACTAGCCCGGCTGCGCAAAGTGGAAATGACAGAGAAAATGATTTGCAGTAGGAACAAAACCCTTAACAATAAAAGGACGTGTCTATGAGAGTTGCAGAGCCGGGGATGTTAAAGCTGGGATGTTCGCCAGTAAGAAAAACAACAACCTGTAGGACAAGAGTAGCTGTTGCTTAACCATGACAGATAAAGTCATAATTAAAAAAAAAAAAATTATAATATCATCTCATAAAAGCAAGTGTTGACTTTAGTTTCCCAGACAAAGTCTGACTCATAGAGCAACTCGTCCTGACTAAAAGCCCAAACAGATGTCAGACTGGTGGATGACGCTCCACACGCTGCCTATATCCATCCAGCCTGCTGTAAACTGGCCGACAGTCAAGCATGCTGGCTCAGCCAATCGCTGCCATACATGGACATACCGACCCTGCATTGCAACATGCGGGAAAAGGCAACTTCTGTCCTTCCTGACCCCCGCTGGGGTCAAGCCTGTGTTTCTGAGGAGTAAATAATGCTCATTGCCACCTATTTAAACCGGTTCTCGTTAATCTCATCATTTATCACCTCACTTTTCCTGCCTTAGCGACCAATGTACCTGACCTAACCTTCCTGCAGACTGGGTTAGCAGCACTTTATTGCTTGTCCAATGGGCAGTAACAGTGCTTCACTTTATGAAAGAAATCAATCAGGGAGCAGTTTTAATTTGCAGCTGTTATCCTTCCCTCTACTAATCTGCTTTTTCTCCTGCTGCTGCAGCTGGTGCCTACAAGCTACTGTAATGTACTAAAGAAAAGCTGCAGGGTGTGAGCCCCTTTATTCCTCTGCTTTAAACGTTCGAATTTGTGGTACCTGTTGTAAAAACGGTGTTGGCTTATCTTTAAAAGAGTGATTTGTTGCTAAAAAAACAATTTGTAATAGAATTGTAAGTCAGTATAAATGATGCCATCCAACATGTGTCAGTAAACATCTAGGAAAACTACACAGGATTAAAACCCTGACCTTCATGTCTGCCCACTTACAGAGACACAAGTACAAGCTGGGAAAAAAACAGAAAACAAAAATGGATAAAAAAGCATAATTTCAACAAAAAAATAAAATAAAATAAATAAAACTTAAGTAAATGAATTAATACTGTCATGAAGCTTTCAGAAAATGTTCTTTGATGACTTTCAATAGATGGAAAAATATTCAGGACTTAACTCAATTTTTATGCATCCACTTTTGCTAAAAGGTACTTTAGCAAAATGTGAGTTTGGGGGATTTAAAGGGTTTAATTCTTCATGAAAACCTTTTCTCAAAATTAATCTTTTAGTTCAAAATCCAAATTACAAATAAAACAATTTAAGAACTTCTTCAGATTTTATTTTTTTGTGTTTGCTAACATTTTGAGAGTCATAATAATGATTTTTACAAGAAGGACCTGTTAGCCAGGAAACTGATATTTTTCTATTTAGCTGACAGCTAGGTGTGTTTCACAGCTACCTGCCATTTGGCACTTTATTTTTTGTCATCTCTGTTCCCAGATTTCAGCTGCTAAATGTTTTAACTTGTGCATTTTAAAATCAAATCATCCACTTTTATTTTGCAAACGTTAAAAAGTCCTTCATGTCCATTTTATCATTTTAAATATAATCATTAATATCCGTAAAGGACACTCTTCTTTGTGACAAAATGCATTTGGATGCGTCTACTGCTTCCTTTTGTACCGCAGTAGGATCTCCAAATGTCTCCTCAATCACTTTTAGGTATTACACATAGAAAGTAAAACATCCCACTGAGATTAGAAAGCAAATCCTCACAGATTTGGCAGCAGAGTTGTTGGCATCATTCAATGAAGCAGGGTTGCCATGGGAAAACGCTGGGGATTTCTGACAAATACTTATTTTAAACTAGGGAGAAGCTTGATTAACAGTCTCTAATAAGCAATCCTTTCTTTTTTTTTAATTTTTATCAAAGAAGTGCTTGGCTTAAAACCCACAGAACTGACCTCATGAGGAACAGTGTTACACAACACCATCGTAAAAAGCAAAAAGCAAAAAGCAAAAAAAGATTGAGATGTGCTGTTTCCATCACATCTTTGGTTTGTAGAAAAACAAAACGGAATGGCGTCTGTTCTGGCCTGGCTTGTAACACAAAGTAGCTTATTGGGGGTTTTTTTTGGCGGCGCACAAAAGTCATCTACAAACCAGATCGTCTTTATTTCCATATCCGTCGTGCAATGTGCTGAGCAAAACGAGCATTTAAAAATAGAGTGGATGGAGACGTTCTGATGGTCTGAGCAAAACAAAATAATTCAGGGCAATCAGATCCTGCCAGAACTCTTGACACAGATTAACCCTCAATCCACACTTTGAGTAACTTCAAACTATTTCTGCCCAGCAGCTGCACTCGCCTGGTTCTCAGGCTCCATCCCCATTCACTTTGTATAATAATGCATGGCTTTAAGCACACAAAGTCCAGTTTGCAATGATTCTGCAACGTTTGCTGCAAGGTTTTCCCATAACAGCAGCAGTGTCATTTTAAAGGCTATACAAAGCACGAGCCTCCACATATATCTGAGAGTTAATTGCGGGTCTTTCATTATATTGAAATAGAATTAATTGCTGTTACAAAGTGCCTGTTTCAGTATTAACTCGCAGGGGAACAATTGTCAGCCATAAAACCTCAGGCACGTTTTAAACCTTCTTGGCTGCAGTAAAGACTAGTTGCGGTCTACTGAGACTAAAAACAACGTGGCTCGATCAAAGGGTTGGAAATCTTTCATTCTGAACAAATAAAACGTCTCAAAGCACCAGCCTATTTGTTACTTGGGTTTTTATGGCATGTAAACTGCCTTGTAAAAGTATTCACACACATTGATCTAATTAATGATTTGCTATGTTACAAGAATAAACTTTGATGTATTGTTGATTTTACATGAAAAAGCAGAGCCACTGAGCCGGACCGGTGCACAGCTCCCAGTTATGAAGCATCAAGCAGACTATAATTCTCTGCTGTTTATTATTATGCTAATATTCTGGCAAAAGGGAAATAAAATGCCAAAATACCCACAATTCAAGCATCACCTGATAGAATAAAGCTTGAATTCCAAATAAATACAAAAACAGAGGATTTTGTTGAGAGTTTGTTTATATCCGTAGATGGATCCGTAGATCCGTAGACATCTCATTTATAACCAGTACAGTAAATACATTTATTTTTCAAGTTTTGCCTTAGTTGCTCTGTTGGATTCAGGTCTGGGCTTTGACTGGGCCGTTCTAAAACGTCTATCTGTTCTGTTGTTGCTCTGTCAATTTAATGTTTACGGTGAACAGGACTTTGTTTAGCTTGCTTCACCCACATCCCAATCACCTCTGGCAGTTTCCCTGTCCTTGTTGAGGCAGAGCATTCCCTCAGCACTAGACTGCCACCACCATGTTTTAACACAGGGGAAATGTGTTGAGAACAATGTGAAGTGTTGGTTTCCACCAAATATTCCACCTTGCTTCAAGGCTGGAAAGTTCAATCTCACTGTTTCTTCTGTGATGGTTTTTAATATAAATCTGAGGCCTTCACTGAACAGCTCTATTTACACTGACATGAATTTACACACAGGCAGAGTAATTAATGCAGAATACCAAAATACAGGCAACAAACAAACGTGTGCGACTCTTTAAAGATTTTTATATGTAAGATATTGAATATAATAAACGAAAAAGTCTCATTTTCTTCCACCTTCCAACTACACTTTGTGTTAGTCAGTGTGGTAGCATGTGGAGCAGAACTATGAATATTATTGCTATTATCATTTTCACAGGTGAACTCGTCACAATATTCTAAGACTGTCAACAAGAGAGTTCCACAAGAAAACCCAATTCTGCAGTCAACCTTCTCGCTGTGAAGCAATTATAACTAATTAACCATAGGTGTTGGCATAGGCTTTTGCAAATGAACCAATTAACCAATATCATATCGTCAGGTTAATAGATTTTTATGATCTTATGCTAGTTTCAGGGTAATGGGACAATAAGACTTCCCAATCACTTTCAGTCTGAGCCACTAAAACACCAACTGTCTTAATAAAACAACAGTGGAGTCAAGCCATTCATGCATTAAATTTAATTCACACACATCAGTTCACAGAGCCTGAAACTATCAGCATTAGCTGCTGCCGTTGAACGTTTTTCTTACTCATTGTAATATCTAGACTTTGAATCAAAAGAAACAGCAAGATGAGTTTTTTTTTCTTTTTTGCTGTTTGCATTTTCAGTTTTAATGAAAGAGTCAAATCAAATGATGTTCTTAACATTCTCTTCATAAAATAAAATACTTTTTTTTTTAAATGAGCCCTTTGTAAAGCTGCTTTTCTTGACAAAACATTTGATGAAACTCTGTCACCA
Source organism: Poeciliopsis turrubarensis (assembly GCA_010277015.1). Taxonomy (NCBI): domain Eukaryota; kingdom Metazoa; phylum Chordata; class Actinopteri; order Cyprinodontiformes; family Poeciliidae; genus Poeciliopsis; species Poeciliopsis turrubarensis. The sequence goes on along the minus strand of VMRN01000024.1, from coordinate 1,188,827 downwards.
TTAAACTTCAGTCAAGTACCAAAAGGGATGAACGTCTTAGAGGAAATGGCAAACTTTCGTATTTTATTGCCATTAATGGTAATGTTATCAAATCCTGCTGTTGTGCTATCGATATTGCATCTGTTCATCAGAAAAACATTGCATAGTTTTGGTCTTATCAGCCCACTTTAGACCAATGTGCAGCCCGAATGTCGCTGTGACCCACATTTCACAGCAGATCGAGGAAAGGTGGCGTCCCTCTGACTAGTGTCTGGTAGAAACACGAAAGAGCAAGAAAAATTAGAGCAGCAAGCAAACTCATACTCTGGCAGCATGCTGAATAAAACACAGACTCCTGGGAGGTGATAATACTGAGATAGTGGCTGAAAAACACTGATACTCTTGCACCTTCTCTCAGCTTCATTGGTGGCTGAAGGGATCTCTGGTGGATGCGTTCCATGTGACACATCTGCATGTCACTCATCATTGACTTGAAGAGGCACAAGGAGTCTGTGGAGCTTCAGGAAAAGGAGTAAAAGACTTTTCTTTTGCTCTGATGTCACATTGATGAACAGTCATGTTGCACTGAGGTTCCTCTGAGAGTCATACTGCTCGGCTTTAATGCTACTCTTGAATGTAATTACAGCATGTTTTCATTCAGTCATCAAAGTATTAAATCATTATGTGTATTGTACATATTTTAAATGCACTTTTTCCTCTCCCATCACTGCAGTGTGACAGACAGAGCTGCTGTTGCTGCCGCGGTTGCTGCAGCACATGTTTTCCTGTTTGCCTCCCTGAATGACAGCTAAACCTTAAGAGCTGCAGGACAAAATAGACACTTGAATGGCGGCAAACACACTTCCAGACAAGCAACTTTATCTTTCGGTTGAGTTTTAAATAGAACAACAAAAAAACAAGCAACTTATGCTGACCCAGAAAAACATTTCTTTCTCACATATGATGTGTTTTCCTAACACTTGACTTTGCTGAAGCCTAAATTCAACATTAACCTGACATGAATTTGGCTGGTTAGTTCCACTGTTATTTTTTTTAATTGCTGTCTTATTTAATTCTTACCTTACAGATCAATGGGTGCCTCCGTTGTTTCATAGCATCGTCTCAATTCCAGCTTTTTAGTACTGCAGTGAGATTTTTTTATGTTAAAAAAATGCTTCAAGGCAACAGATGCTTAAGAGCCATCATGAAACTAAACTAGCACACTATTTACTGCAGCCATTATGCCACAAATAATCACCTGTATATTTAAATCAGAGTATCAATGGGCCAGGCATCACTGAAATAAAACTAAGGTGATGCACTTTCTCATTTTCTTGTGAAAACTCGAGTGTCTGTCGAGCAACACCCAACCACCAAATATACTCAAAACAAAATCAACCTGGACTCTTTATGAATTGTTCATAGCTTCCTTCTTGGTTGTTGCTCTTTGAAAATAAAATATGAGCTCATCATTCGTGTCTCTCGTCTTCAGAAAATCTCCAACCCTGACTGAAAGTGTGGGGAATACTTCACTTGATAGGAAGAAAAACAAACCCAGAGTGAGGAATTGAGGGATGGTATTCTTTCTCTTTACCTGTTAACTGTCAAAATTATTTTTCTGTGTGTCTTACTTTGGTTGCATTCACCAAACAGGTGCAGTGTGTTTCTAACTGAGCATCCATCTTCATTGTGGCGAACAGAGTGCTGAGCGTTTCCACCTCCTGACCACTTTCCATCCGCTACCCCCTGCGCTATCACACCAATCATTAGAGTGGCAGTCTGTCTAACACTGGATCCCTCTTTCTCGTTCACTCTCTCCCTCTCCATCTACGTCTCTCCCTCCGCCTGACAGAGAAACTCAGCTGCACCTTCCACTGATTTAGAAACAAAACACACACATGAACCCGACAGTCTGCTAATAAGAAATTAGATGACTGCCTTAGAGGTTGATATAGTCCACTGAAAAGGTTCCAGTCTGTCACGAGCAATCAGTCTATTTAAGCATTTATCTGCATGTGTGTGTGGAAAAATGACATGCTGGAAAAAGAAAGAGATAGACAAGACGAGCAGATTGGGTGCATGCATGTGTGTGTGTGTGTGTGTGTGTGCGTGTGTGTGTGTGTGTGTGTGTGCACATTTATCACAGCGTATTTATTTATGGAAGTCACTTGGGAGTGGAGCGCCATTACTGTGCAAAGGAAGGGAATACGCTGGGGTTGTGCTGGATGTCACACTGAGGTGGTTTCATCAGTCCATGCATGCTGTACCTCATTAGCTTGAGCAACACCCTGGATAATATTAACAGCTGCTTCTCCTCTGCATTGTCCATCTAAATGTCAGTATGCAAATAGCCGACCTTCTCTGCTGAAACAGCCCTGCCACTGATTTCTGTGAAAACGTCCACAGCTTCTCCTATTTCTCACACAAAGATGTCCGTGTCTGTCGACCGTCCGAGTTTAAGTGAAGTATTCCTTTCCAAAACAAACCAAAGACCGTGGGAGGATGCATCGATCCGGGGATCGAATCGACCTCCTCCTGATGGTTTTTATCTTTTTCTTCGCGCGGCAGCTGCTACTTTGAAGTCCAGCCAGGTAAGCAGTGAGGTGAGTAAATCAGCTAAGCCGAGTGAAGGCTACACTGAAGTCATCATTAGAGGTGGGAGAACCTTGCACCTCGCTCCCGCTCCATTCGACCAGACTAAAGTGCTGAATTATCCCCACAAATCTCCCAGACTCAGACTTTGCTTTAAAATCACTGAAAACGCACCGAGTGGAGTGATGAACTCAGACACTGGAGAGGATCTAAAATGCACGATCATTTCAGACTGATCACTCAGATTATTCTGAAGTTTTGAGGCTGATGCATTAGCGAATCCTCAGAGAATAAGTTGGAAAATGAATGTTTGCGCTTCATTCTCCTTCTGTTTGCTGGAGACAAGAATCTACCGAGTGACTCTGGAAAGCAATTAGTGGGACAGCACAATGAAAGCGAAGCTCTGTTTACCGTGCTTTTTGCGCCTAAGTGTCACTGGCACCTGTCTAAGGTGATAAGATCTACACCGGCTCTGTAACCCAACACTTTCCTTAATTTGGCCTGTGGAGCGAGGCAGAGGTGACAGCCTTCACTGAGAAACCAAGAGGTGTGCTCTTGCTAATTGAACCTTTTGTTTCGATCTGTGTACGGTGTTTGGTTCTGTACCATTTTCAAGTAATTGCTGCTTAACAAATTTTAATTCAAAGAAATGTCCTGCTCTGCAAACAGTTCTTGTAAATATCTGCTGCTGGAAAAAAACTGAACCCCATTGAAAACCTCCTGATTATTCCTCTAATTATTGGTTTCTGAACTCTCCCTGAGTTAAAACATTAGTATTGTTGTTTCTGATTGAAGATGAACTGGTTTTCTTTGCATTATTTGAGGTCTGAAAGCGCTGCATCTTGTTTTGTTATTTTGACCGTTCCTCATTTTCTGCAAATAAACACTAAATTTTTGCTTGGAATTTCAGAGACATGTTGTCAGTAGTTCATAGAATAAAATAATGTCCATGTTGCTCAAACATAAAACCTATAATTAGTAAAACCAGAGAAACTGATCATTTTCAGTGGTATCTTAATTTTTTTCCAGAGCTGTTCAGTAGAGTTCATAACTAAATCTTTTCTGAACTCCTCAATAAAATCAATGTTGTCAGAAGGGCTTTTCTGACTCTCCTTTGAGTTAAAAATTGCTCTTAAAAATTAAAAGGAACATTTGTCTATTTTCTCCAGATTAATATTTATTAAAGCAAAAAACTATTAACCATTTCTCTACTGTTCATTCAATTTCATTAAAACGTCTGGCTCCAGCACTTAATAGAGTTTATGCAGATGGTGTTTATTAAAAGTGACTTTAGTCACAATACTTGTGTGTTTTAGATGAGTAAAATTACACAACAGCTATCTGGATGGTCAGTAGGAGCATCACATTATTTTCAAAAAAGCTCTAAACTCAGAGGTAATTTTGAATAAATCACAAAAATCCAGTGATTTCGTCACTGGATTTAGTCAACCTTATCCCCCGGATAAGGTGGGCAGGACAGCAGAGAGTGCTTGAACGTAAAGGGTTAAAGGTAAGTGGTGTGCCTCACTGCACAAATATTCATACAAGTCTGACATGAGCACGTTAGCCGCAGTTCTTTTTAACAAAGCACATCCTGTAATGAGCAAAGTGCATGGTGATAAGCTAATGGAGAGGGAAGAAACTCATTTGAATGTGCTTGCTGAACCTTGTCTTCATCTGGATATCATATGACCTGCCCCTTCTTCAATACAATGAGGCGTGGAGACAGCCATTTCTGCTCTCTGCTCGTTAGTGAAACATTACAGTAGCACGGCAACTGCTGTGTTTTTCTGCTTATTCTTAAATCTCCGTGTGAACAAACTGTGGACGGATGCTGGAAAGCAGCTTTCTGTTTAGAGGTCGGAAGAACATTTTGACTCAACCACCTCCAGACACAATTTTCCTCTCAACCATATCAAATAAAAAAAGGATTTCATGCTTGAGAAGCGATGACTTGAGAGTAGACGGAAGGATAATGTTAAGAAAAATCAGTGAAGCGGAACAAAGAGTCAAGGCTCTGAGCTTCCTCAGTTATATTATCATCACATCACTTTTTTTCCTGCAGTGACACAGAATAAAAAGGCTCATTCTTGAGGAATGACTAAATGAACAAAGTATACGAATCTGCAGCTTGTCTGCTGCAGGTTCAATGATCAATAATGATCTTACATCCATCCATTGTCTAAACCTGCTTATCCTCCTGGATGCATGAGGAGAAAACCAGAAAAGCCCAGACTGGGATTCAAACCCGGCGCCTTCTTGCTGCAAGGGAGCAGAGCTGTCAACTGCACCTCCATGTCGCCCTCCTACACTGAATAAAAATCTAATCAGAACAAACTTTTTTCATATATTTTACTGCACAGAAATCCTTGAGTTTTATTTGATTTTTCTTATTTGATTCTTGGAAACTCAAACTATCTGGAAAGTAACGTGACATTGAGAGAAAAAGGTAAGCATGAAAATAAAAATCCAAGGAGCTATTGAAAAAATAAAGTGCCATTTTAAAGTGATTAAACTTCAGAACTAAATATCTAAGCTGTCTTGGGTGTGGTGTCATTGTGTTGTGTTTTTTCTATTTTCCATGGGTGTTTGCTTAGGTTTGCAGGAGGTAACTTTTTCCTCCATTCTGGTGCTGCCAGGGCTTGACAAGGAGAGTACAGCCCTGGCAGCACTTGTGTCATGAAGACACGACTGTGAGGGCTTGGAGATGGAGCGCATCCAGCAAGTATACTCCCCGTCAACAACATTCCAATCCATCATTCAGCCGCGCAGCTGGAAGCTGACCTTTTCAATCACCGCCTGCTTGATGAGCAACGAAAAGCTTCACACTCTGAAAAGAGACTCAAGAGGAAGCATGGAAAGTTGGAAAGTTGTGCTTTCCTCTGGTGGTGACCACGGAGCCCCCAGCCACTCTGCATCTTCTTGAGTGGATGTTCTTTCGCTGACAAGTCCGTCTGAATAATGAATGAAGCAATGCAGCAAAGTAGTTGTGTCTCTGTCCTCTTACTAGTGACCTCTCACCTTCTTAATGTCAGTGTCACCCAAGAGCTCCGCACTCCTCGCTGCGTCGGCGAGCGGCGGAGAAGGCCAGATAAGAAACGTTGCTGAAAAGTGAGGCCTGGATTTTATAGGTCTGTCAAAAGGAGATACTGTGTGGTGGGGATGTGCACTCAGTGTGTCGCCTCAGCTGGCTGGTGTGATAAGCTAATGTAGCATGCTGGATCACCTCTCTCTGTGGAAACTGGCAGTGAAAAGTCTCAGAAGGCATCAGTCACCTACTTCTTTTTCTCCAGGAAACTATATGAGTCAATCTGGGACAAACAGAGACGTCTCGTCTTTATAACTGTGTTATAAATCATTCCTATTTCATACTGTAAGCAGGTGGGCACCCCAGAAAAATAAAACAAAATAATCTTTCAAGACTTTGTTTCTGCATGTTGCATTTTTCTGTATTTTATGTTCAATATGCTGTGATTTTCACTGTTTGACCAAACAGTATAAAGTTCATCTAGAACTTTCCATTTGCAGTTTACTGCTTGCACTTTCCTTCTCCCTCTTGCAGTCCAAACGTTAGTTAGTTTGATTAATTAGTGTAAAATGTGCGTAGGTGTTCATTTGCGTGTGTGTCTGGACTGAAATGAATTCAAAGTTCAGCCCGCCTCATATTAAATAGGAGCTGATGAATCTCATCACGTCTCTCTGTAGGATAAAGCAACGGATTATAATTATTTGTATTATTGCTTTCAGTCTCATAGCCGACGTTGCACTAGTTTCAGCATCAGGTCTAAATCTCTTCATTAGTACAAGCTAAAATCTAAAGAGTAAACTGTAAAGGCTGCATGGCCCATTTCACTGTTCAACATGGGAAAGACAGGAGAATTTGCCTTTCAAGTAACACAGATGTTCGTTGAGCATCATGAATGTGGAAGTGGCTACAAGAAGAGTTGGCCATGTTTAGAGTCAAAGTTAAACAAGTGAAGTTGTTGCAAAAAAAAAAAAAAAAAGGCTGGACAAAAAGTTTAAACTTAGCAAAGCTTAAGGCTCATCAACATCCATTCGATTCCAGTTACATGTCAAATAATGACTGAGTAGAGACGGTAGAAAAGAAACATTTATTATATATTAAATATCTGGAGATAAACAACTTAACTGGATGTGTGTGATGTCAGGCAAGACTAAGAGCAACAAACTTCAGGTGGGTTTGATTAGAAACAAAGGATGAACATGAGAAAACCCCTCTTTGCTGGTAAAAAAGTACAGTGGAGGACCTATGATGCTGTGGGTTTCTGCCTCATCCAATCGTCCTGTTAACCTCGTTAGAGTTTTCAGTGAAAGTGACAAAAGCAATTTTTCTACCTCCCAACCAACCGTTGTGTTGCCGTCGGGTCTTTCAGCAGGTTGATGATCTAAAACACTGAATAAACCAATTCAACATTTTTGCCAAACCTAAAATGATCTTTCTTTCATGGCCGTCTCTGTCCCTCGACCGAAATCCTGCAGAAAACCTGCGAAATAAACTGAAGAGACGCAAACAAAGAAGAACGAGGTCAAAGATTGTCCCTCTCTGCGCTGCAATCTTTTGAGATTAAAGTTTTGAGAAAAAATGAGTGCTCTTTCACTCACGCTCAACAGACAGCAGCTTTCTGTTCATCTGACAAACGCAGTTTATTCACTCTCTCCTTTCTAAAGTCTCTTCAGAGAAACATTTATCTTTTTGGCTACTTAAGGCCCTGCCATGTTCAATGATTTCTGTTTTTAGCACAGAGCTTGCATTACGCTCCGGAGTTGTTCGATCTCAGAGTCGAGGATGTTGCTGCTGTCGCTGATGCTGATGTGACTGAGTGAAGACGGCAAATCACTTACATACTTTTGAATTCATATAGTTAGATGGTGCAATAATAATTATAAACTAAGTAAGTGATGAAAGAGAGGGTGCAATATCTTATTGTCCAATATTATGTCTCCAGATAAAGCAACCTTTACTTTCATACAATTCTCTACATGTTCGTGCATTTGGAAGTACATGAACGTATTTCTTTCCCCTCGATGTCGTCTTCATTGTTTAGAACGGGCGTCTGCCTGATGTGAGCTATATGAGCCAACCAATGCCACATGTAGGTAAATGAAATAACGTCCAGCCTGGCTGTGGGTTGGAGGTGTAGTCATTCAAACATGAAACAGGCCTACAGATTGAACACAGATGCTTGGAGGCAAATTGTCCACATTGGTGACACAACACTTCCATCAACAAAGAAAGTAATTTATACGCCACAGGAGTCTGAAGCTGGGCTCTACTTACTGACCGTCATGACATTTATTCTCAAGTTTGTCAGAGGTTTCCTGAACAAGTTTCAGCTAAAATGTAGCTTTTAGCAGCTGTAGCTGCAGCATAAGTACCTTGCAAAAGTTACTTATGTATTTAAAGAGCCTAAATACACCAACAATTAAATTATTGAAGTCAAAGCAGATGCATCTGTTAGCTCTAATGTAAATGTAATTGAAAGACGGAACATGTGAAAGTTGGTCTCTGCAAATACTCTCCATTCACTTTACATTGTGGCTGTAAAATAACGTGGCATAATGTGGGGAAAGTCCTAAAAGTATAAATACTTTTGCCAGACACTTTGAGAACTCGAGGTTCTCAGAAAGTTAAGCAGACACTCAATGCAAACAATTTAATCTTCATCTTCGCTGCTCACAGATGGACAGATCTTCTCCTCAGATTAGCTGCCACTCGGCTCTGATGGGATGCCGTTTCCGTTCTTTGGTTTCCGAAAGCCGATGAAAGCGGCGCGTTAAATCAATAATGCTAATTCCCCGCCCCACGTTTAGAAAGCTTCATAAGAAGAGCTGAAAAAGCTGAAAAAAAACCAAACAAACTTACAAGGATTTCATCAGAGCCTTGAGATGTCGTCAAGATTAATAGAGCTGATTTATTCTTTGGGTCACTTCGCCATGTATTTAGATTTTCCACAATAATTCCTGAGTGTGTGAATACTGGGAAGAGGCGACCCAGCAGAAGAAATGTGAAACACGCGGAGATGGTGATGAGGAAAAACAACGACAGAGACTCCTTAATCTCTCTGTCAATGAGCCCGGCTCTCCTTGTGACTCCACGCTGGCCCACATGACGATATATGGCTCTGTAATCAGTCTGGCAGCTGGGAAACTGCGTGCCCTAAATTCATGGCTATTCAAAGCTTACCTAAGCACAGCGAAGGCGATGCCGTTACCCGGCAACAAATCGGGAAAAACAACGTAATATGCCCTCTGTAATTCCGAGCATGATTGTTAGAGCGAACAGAGGGAGCGAGAGGAAGGCGAAGAGAAACAGAGGAAATGATGAGCTCTGGTACTCGGGGTCGACGCCGAGCGACTAACTGCCGTTTCACCTTTGAACTCTCCGCCTTTCACATCACTCACTAACACACTGACTGTAGAGCTTCAGCGTCTTGTGAAAGGCCCTCTTGAAAGCCTGATGTTCTCCGCATCCAATATGTCCCCAAACAGATTCTCTTAATTTTCACTAGCGAGTCATTCATCAGGCCAGAGAGCTCGAACGCTAAAGAGTTGAGAGAAATCACTGGACTGTTGCATCCCAACGCCGCTCTGAGCCACAGCCTGGGCACGCGCAGTCATCCCAGACTCTACAAACAACAAGGCAAAGTGCTTACAGTGAAGTCAATCGGAAATATTTGATGTGTGGTAAGAAGTGCAGTTAAGTGCCCTCTGGTCATGGCTGCCTGTGTCTCACTGGGACGAGGAGTTTCTGTGCAATTAGCTCACACAGCTTCGGCCAGAGAAGCAGAGTTTGTACATGCCAGCAGAGCTGCTCTGTTCACTAACAGGACTGCAGCGCTTAAAATCAAATTCATGATTAATATTCACTGTGAACAGGAAAAAAAGGGCATTTGGATGGACTTTACATTACATGAATGACAAAATAAAGGGTCTTTTTTTAAACAATCTAACACGAATGAGATGAAATGTAAAATTCTTTGGTCGTTTTTTTAGCTCATTTTGAAGTTTTCTGGGTTTAAATCTGGAGCTTGCAGAAAGCCACAACAAAGGAAACTCTGAGTTTTTAAAGTTTGTTTCACTGATTAGCACCGCTGACTCATGCTTTCACAATAGAGAAAGCACAAAAATACTAAACTTATCTGTTTTGATAAACAGGCTGGCATTAATTTCTCCTCTTGTAGAGCTACGTTGGTGTGACTCTCCCAGACTTTGCCCTTCGCCGCTCCCTTGCCGTGAACGACGGAGCGCCTTGGATTGAGCCTCACGAGGAAATCAGGGTTTGCAGATGTTTCATTACACTCCTTTCCTTCAGGTTGGAGTCAAGTGTTATTGTGGCACAATCAAAAATTTAGCACCACTGAAATATAAATGAGACACAATCTGTGTTTGGGAAGAAACAATTTCACGGAGACAATTTCTCAATAATGTGTGATGAGCAAACTTTGTCTTAATGTGACATTTTTACTGTCTAATACTAAAGACTAAAATATTGGAGGAAAAAACAGCAGGCTCCTTTTTAAAAGCTCTTAAAAATTATTAAAGTTTATAAAACTGATTTAAAATCCTAGACCAGATATTTGCCATGTAGCATCCTGAAAAGACTTTCATACGCAAACAGATTCAGCTGATGAATGAATAAACTAAAAAAGCATTTAGGATGATTAATTCTTGCATCATCAGGTGAAGACACCATCTTTCATGCCCTAAACTCCTGAAAACTTTTCTTTTTTTTTACATTGACCAAAGAATACATTCAATTAAAACATTGACTCTTTATCTGTTTTTATACACTTCAGACCATTCGTGATTCCCGTCACCATGTCACTCCAGCATATTATCAAAGGCAAATCAAATCTGCAGAAAAACGTCATGGAATATTTCCAGCACAGTTCAAGTAGTTAAACCTAATGGCACAGCCATAGAGAGCAGAAATGAGCCGATGGTAAAATGCAGACTAATGGATGCGGTAAACCGAGAGGCACTTAATCAGGCTGAAATTTAGCTTGCAGACGAGAATAAATTCTTCCAAATATTCAGCATAAATGTAAAATGAAGCAGAATCTAAATCTAGAAGAACAAATGTTTCTACTGCTTCTGGAAGAATAAAACACACTGACTATTAAAGAACTATCTAGAAGATGTGTGCTACATTTAGTGGCACTTAGCAACAATGTTCATATATTTGGGGTTGCTCTGTTTAAGAACAACCAGCTGATTTTAGCTGCCGAATTAATCATGCTATCTGTTCAGGTATCTTGCAGTAGAAACAATGTATGAGCTTCCACACCATGATTATCAATGTTTTCCACAACCAGAAATATTCCCAAACAGCCAAATTTATTTTCCTGTAACCAGGGAAACAAGGATAGGGGCCTTCCTTCAGCCACTGGCTCAGTAGTGCACAGCAACAGGTTGGGGAGGGGGGACACTGTGGTTCATAAATCTCCATTTAGCTGGAGAAACCTCAGGACACACTTCTGAGATTGAATCCTGTTTTAGACGTTTGTGTGAACATATCCAAGTCAGTGGAAGTGATAACTTGCCATAAAAGCAGAGAGATGATCCGAATCTCATTTATCGCGGTGTTATCCATGCAGACGTGGTCATAGTGGGTCACAGTGGGTCACAGTGGGCTGTTTTGAGTTTCTGCCTGCTTGGTAAGCTAATGCTCCTGCTCCTCTGCTGCCAAAGATCAGACCCTGCAGTGTTTACTATAACACTGCATGACTTCAAGCAACGTGGCCGAATGTTGAAGAAAAAAATGATTGCCAGTCTCTGCAACACGAGGTCATCAGAGATGGATCAGAGTCTTTAAATAGACGAGCGACATTAATTATGTAGCAACTCCTGTTCAAAGAGGTGTTTGAAACTTCTTCGAGTAACGATTTGACCATCACAGCTCAAAATACTCGTCCAGCCTTTCCACACAGGAGGTGTTTTTAATGCGTCTCTCAGACTGACCCTGTCCTCCACAGGGTCTGTGCAAAGGAAATCTGAAAATGAATTAAATCCGGACAGAATTTATACTCTTTTTCTTGTTTTTCTTTTTTATTTCTGTTTTATCAGTACTTGATCTAGATATACTTTAGTGATCTGATCTCTAACAAACCTGTGATGCCTTCTTCGCAGAACAGCTGGGATTCAATTACTGATTTCTCAACGCGGTTTGTTTGACGCCTTAATTCAGGCATCATTAATCCCCACACGAATATGCTGCTGATGAACAGGTAGCAATCCACGTGTGGTGAACAACCACCGGGCTGAATCTTTAACTGCTTTCTTGATTTAGGAGTGTTGTTAACATGGCAGCCCTCATTGATCCAACAACGTGACGTTCTTTTCTTCCTGGACTGTGAGTTATGAGCCTCTTAATGAGTCGGATGATTGAATACTGAGCTGGAAATGAGACAGAGGTGGCAAATGAAGCCAAGAGGGCTGAGTGTGAGGAAAAGGGAGTGGGTGGGTGGGTGTGATGCGAAGGGCTAAAAATACATATTTTGCACAGGAAGGTTCTCTAACAGTAAGTGACAAGACTCCTTCCTGTTCTGTTTGCTGTTGCCCGGAAAACAAATACTCATTAATTATCTCCTGTTATCTACACGCTAACAGCAGCGGAGTGGTTATTGTGCGACTGAAACCAATAAAGGGAAACAAAGACTGCTGTCATGTTTTTCAAATAACAAAAGCTCACCAAGAACAAAAAAAAAAAATCCATTAGTACTCCAGGAAGACATCAACACGGAGCAGCTCTTTGAAGATTGCATACAGTTAATTTTATGTCATCGATTAGAGAAAACAAAATGAACCTCTGGAGTGGTGCTGTTCGATTCCAGCCGGTGAGTGGACTATATATGCCTTTATTTAATATTTGCTTTTTTCTTCTCCCTAAATTACATCTACTGATAGGAAAAGATTTAACGCAGCAGCTTGGTTTAAAGAGAAGCCCAGAATCTCTGCTGTTTGTCATCTAAATTACAAAACATTCAGTCAAGACCTAAAAATGGAGAAGTCATTCATTCACACTAACTGTGTCTTGCAAAAGTGTTCATGTCTCTGGAGCCTTTATAAAATCTGCTATATTGCATTTTGGGGGAGATTTTATGAGTTTTACCAACACAAGATAGAGCAAAATTACGTATCTGCAAAAAGAAGTATGACATTGTTTTCTATTTTAATTTTTACAAATAAAATCCTTGGAAATGTGGGGTACATTTGTGGTCACCCCCTCTACTCTGACACCCCTAAATAGAACCCAGAGGAGGAGTTCAGAACTGATAACATAGAATCACAGTCGGATTTAGGATGTTGGATTTAACTGGAACGGTCGAACGCACGAACATGATGTAACGCACAACTGACTCTTTACTTCAGGCTCATATCTGGCTGCAGAAACAAAACTCTAGACTGGAAAAAAAAATATAAAGAAGAAGTTTTGTCTCTTCAGCTGTCGTTGCGTTGAACAAACTTGATCCCTGAGGACATTGACTCATGTTATTTACCAAAACAGCTGGTTTTACACTGGTGGATTCTGGAGGTAGTTAGTTGCATTTTTATTTTATTTAGTAATATCAGAGTAGGAGGGGTTGGAAGGTGGGAGACACGCTTTTTGTTAACTGAATTAAAACTGAACTGAACTGTACCTCAGTTTCCTTTAATTTTATGAGTCTGTCCCTTGTACAGCTCATCAAAATAAAAAAAGAACCTAGCAATTAGGAGGTGTTGAATACTTTCGCAAAACACGGCGAGCAACAAAAGCCTGCACACTTGAAGTTAGTTTACCTTAGCAGCAAACGATGAGCTGGGCTTCTCCAACAGGTCCCAGAGCTTCTTCCTCTTCTCGGAGCAGCATGTGGTGGTGAACTCCTCTCCCTCCCGCTCCCTCATGTTCTCGGCCTCCCTCTTCAGCTCCTCGTTCATCTGCTCCTTCTTCTGGTGATACCGGGCCTGGCAGCAGGACTCCAGGTAGATCTCGTCGATGCCCCAGAAGTCCAGCTCCTGGCTGAAGGAGAGGGCGCACATCTCCTCCATCATGTGCAGCTTCCCGGTGCGGTAGAAGTTCAGGATGGAGGTGAAGGCGCCAGGGTGCCGGTCGAAAAAATACTCGTTGTTGTCCAGGCTGTAGTCGTCACATATCTCCATGATGGACTCGTGCGTGTTGCAGTCCCGCAGCTTGCCAAGCCGTGTGCGGGGCAGCCTGTCCAGGGTCCTCCAGAGGACTTCGTGGAGAAGCCCCCCGACATTGAGTCTCACCCGGCGGGAGTGCGTCTTGGTCCGGATGATGTCTATGGTGTCCGGAGGCAGCGTGGTGGTCAACCGGGAGCCGGTTTTGATCATCTTCGCTCAGCTCAGTTGGACACTTGGAGAGCCTGGAAGACGCAGTCTGGAAGCTTAAGAAGACATGATCCTGGAGGTGACAGCATCAGGACCCCGCTTCGTCTCTTGTGCTTTGGAAAAAGAAAAGAAAGAAATAAACAAGAGGGAGAAAATTTTAAATTATTCAGCGCCTGCTGAGCGGCCACCGCCGGTGTCCTACAGCAGCAATGTCAGGTGGTTTATCCACTCATCAGAGAACCAAATAGATATTTTAATCAGCTTTAAGAGGCACAGCCGATTTTCTTGCTGACACGGGAGATGGACAGCCGGGCCAATGATAAACTGGACTCAGAGTGGGATCGCTGTCCAGTGCTGAACATCCCCCCCTTCTCCCCCCTCCTCCTCAATCTGCCACCCCCGCCGGTGGGGTGCTGTCCGAGGTGCTGAAAGGTGTCAGTCCGGGTGGGAAAGCGTCCGGTTCCGGTCTAAGCTCGTCATGTCATGAAGCTGTTATGTGAATGCAGAGCTGAGCTGTTCTCGTATTAAGCCGAGCTAATACTGACACCGATTATCAACTTTGATTAAGAGCCCATAACACGCCGGGTTATCCCCCTAAGCAGCCCCAGATGGACCTTGGGTGGATATCACACTTTTTTCCACCGCGCTTATCCAAGCTTATATTGGCTCCTGAAAACAATAAACTTTTATGAGCGCAAAAGGACAATTAAAACCAACGCCCCTACATTAAACAAACTAATGACGAAATATCTTAAAGCATAGACAATAAATACGCATCGTACTTACGCGCCTTCTTCGTGTGACGATTCACCCCGTGGAGCGAAATCAGCATCGTTTCGTGTGACAGTGCGCTCCAACTTGTTCAGCCCGCCGCGCTCGCCTTCGCTCTGCCTGGAGCCGAGAGGCGCATCATCAGCCGCGCTCAGACATGGTGGAAAACACAACGCCAACACAAACAACAATAAAAAAAATAAAAAAATAAATAAAAAATCAGCGCCAAAAAGTCCTGTCTGCCTCTCGCAGCACTTCTGGAGCAAATCAACAAGTAGACTGCAGAGAGGAAGCGGGGGGCGGGAGGAAACAGGGATCCTGTCTGGGTCTCGCCTCTGAACAGCTTCCTGGCCGCGTGGAGTGGCTGTGACTGTGGACGGGATGCTGCTGAGGCTGATTTCACTCAGGCTCCTCCAGCGGCGCAGCCAGCGTGAAGTTAACCCTCGCAGCGCCACAGCGTCGCGACTGATTGCGCTTTGTTACTTCGCCACTGGACGTAATTGGAGTGGATTTTGATTTTGCCGACGCGTCATGCTTCCAAGGACTTTAGTAGTGACGTCTTACGTAAGAAAAGTGGGATCAGAAATAATATATATCCTACTCACTTAACCTAATTGTATTTGATCTGGATCGTATGAAACACAAAGAAAGTGGTGCATAATTGTCATGTGCAATAAAATTGATCGGGTGTTGGATTAACATCCATTGCAGCCAACAGCCTTTAAAGTCACATTGGGAAATAAATCCTACCAAGACTTGGCATCCACCTAAACTAATATATAATGAGAATGTTCATCAGTGAACAACTAGAAGGCCCATAAGACTCTAATGCAGCTGCAGAAATGAACAGTTCAGTCAGGAGAATCTGTTTTTACACAATCATAACACAGGAGCAAAATAAAGTGTGTCTCTGATGGTTTCACATTAAACTTAGACACTTTTTTTAGGTAGATTTGTGGTTTGGTTTTGATCTTGTTTATTTTTTATTTAATTTTCTGTAGGTTAGCACAACAAACACTAGTACCTGACAAAAGGTCAACGACGAGTCACAAATCTGATCTCTTTGAACAACTAAAATGTAAAAAGTCATTGTTGAAAGGAAGCCATTACCAGTTTGCCATCATAACCCATGTCAGAAATGTATCCTTCATGGGTTATGAAGGCCAGAAATGAATCTTTTGGTCCATTGTGCAAAATGCCAGGTGTGTCGGAAAACAAGAATGCATGTCTTCCCAGTGAAACATGATGGCAGCATCATGTTGTGAGGCTGATTTTATGACCAGAGGCAGAAAAGCTGGTCAGAGTTCCTGGGTAAATGGACAGAGGTAAATACTGGAATACTGAACAAAAAAAAAAAAACATAAATTGGTCAGAGACTGCAAAGAATTTAGATTAATGATGGAGGTTGCACTTCCAGTAGACCAGCAACCTGAAACATTCAGCCATCCAACAAAAGTACGTAAAATTCATAATTTATCAGGCCTCTTCAGAACGACAAATGATGAAGAGCTAATTCTGACATTTGACTCAGCTGTGTTGGAGGATGAACGTCTAAAATATTGAGGGCTCCAGCCCTTGAGGGATGGAGTTAGAAATACCTAATCTTTAAAAGAACGACAGAGAGAGGGTTGCACACATAGTCAAAGCCACACTTTTCAGGTTTCAATCGGAAAATATTAGTTTTTTTCTTGACCTGTTGAATCTCAAGAGTTCAACAGGTATGCATACAACTGCAAGGCACCGCATGTGTTTTTTTTTTATATAGTTCTTTCAATGTTTCTGCTATGAGTTGTTCTCTGTGATAGATGCTCTCCTGTGACTAAGAGGGACGAGTTGAAGCATAAACCGAAACGTTCCACTCAGATTCACTCTGCAAACAGCAGGCCTGTTTCTGCCTATACCAGACCAGCTCTGTTTACCGGACAAGCGCCGCCCTCATTAAACTCACTCTGCAGTCAACATGAAGAACTCCCCAGCTTCCTGAAAAAGTGAGCAGCAAATAACTGCAATTTCATTTTGTCACATTTTTTATTGTTTTGTTTGCTTCCAAAGGCAGATTAAAATATTTTAAGCACCAACAAATTAATATTCACAAAGTTCAGCAAACACATTCCTCATTTTTATCGATAGAAAAAAATAACGTTCTTATAAACACATGCAACAATAAATACAAACGTACAAAAATGATATTGACAATATTAACAAGGATTTTGCGATGAAATGTTTAAAACTTAACGCGTTTCTCTTGGTTTGTATCTGACAAGCAGGTCTCCCTGCGGCTGCAGCATCCCAAATCCGTAACGGCTGGCATCTTTCTCTGGAAGCTGATCGCTGGAGTCACAGAGCTCCAGATCGTAGCTGGTCAGCAGCACGTAAACAAATCTGAACCGTAAACACAGACGAGAAACATAATTAGGACTTTCGACTTTCAAAGCTGGAGTTACTCTGATGAAATATGCGCAGGATGCTCACTTTCTGATGGTATTGATGGCAAACTGCCTCCCCACGCAGCCATTGGCCCCTGCACCCCAGGGCATGGTGTAATATTTCAGCTTCTTTCCTCCTTTGTAAAAGTCCTTCTTCACTGTTCCATCTTCATTCAGGAAACGGTTGAACTGGAATTTCTGGAGGGGGAACAAAGCAAATATTAGATGCAAAAAATCACAAAAAAATCTAAATATGACTAAATGTGATGCTTGACAGTGGATATAAAGCTCTGGAAAAAAAAAATAAGAGACTACTAAAAATAATCAGTTTCTCTGGTTTTACTTTTTATAAGCATATGTTTGAGTAAAATGAACATTGCTCTTTTATTATATGAACTACTGACAATATGTCTCTGAAATTCCAACCAAAAATTGGAAATGGGAAAATGAGAACTGGTCAAAATAATGAAAAAGATGCAGTGCTTTAATACCCCAAATAATGAAAAAACAAACAAACAAACAAACAAAATCAGTTCATGTTAATTTAGAAACAACAACACTGACGTTTTAACTCAGGAAGAGTTCAGAAATCAATACTTGGTGGAAAAACCAGGAGGTCTTTTTCTGTTCTCATGCTCTGATAATCCCTGAGTAGCCCAGAGCTCTGCATCTGACCTCTCACTGGCCGATCAGGGTCAGCTTTGTGTGGCCGCTCATTCCCACCTCACATAAACCACTCTTGATATCAATTATCGTAAAACTTGCCTCCAGCTAGTGGAGAAAGATGAAAGGAGCTGGAAACCCACCTGTGGCTCGGGGTGGACCTCCGGGTCCATCTGAGGGCTGACAAAGGGAAACAAACACAGCCTGTCTCCTTTTCTCAGCAGGTAATCCCGACCATCAGCCATGTGGAGGGTCTTGTCCCGCACTACCTCTCTTGTTATGAAGGGGGCAGCAGTGAGCCTAAGAGTCTCTTCCAAAACACTGTCTAAAAAAGAAAACAAAGAAATCACAATGAGTGTGCAAATGAACAGATGTGTTTATGTACTTTTAATCTTTCACAATGAATATTTTCAACTAAACCAATGGATTTTGCCATTTTTCAACTGCAACACACAGTTAGCACGTTATATTGATTTCGAGGTAAATGCTATAATAGTAATCAGCAAAAGTATTGATAACCTTTTCACATTTATAATGTTTAAACCACTAACATTTTCAAAGAAGGCGAATGTATCCTGTCTGTATCAGTTCTTAAACTTTTAGAGACTGAAGGTCCATTTTTCTTTAACAAGTTCAGTCAGACTGGTTGGAGTGAAGATCAATGTTCAGCTCTTACATGAACATGCTTTGATCTCGTTTTACACCCGGCTGCACCTTCATGATATCTGGTAAACCTCCAAACTTCTTCCAGATCTGCCCTGTTTTTAGCTCCATCTGTCTTCTCCTGAACTCTGATCAGCTTCCTATCTATGCTGAAGAAAAGCGTCACCACGGCATCATGCTGACGCCGCCATTTTGTTTCACGGTTTCACGGTGTGTTTTTATGTAGGTCTGGAAGTTTCATTTCCCCGAATTACCGTCTTCTATGTTTGCTGGGTCTCCTTCACTGCTTGTGACAAACTGCAGCGGGGATTTCCTCTTTTTTTTTATTTTCACAATCATGCTATTTTTCCGCAAAGGCCAGATTTGTGGAGTGCATGAATAATAGATGTTCTATAAACAGATTCTCCCAACCTGAGCTGTTCATTTTTGCAGGTCAGCAGGAATCTATTGTGGGGAAAAAGGGACTGAATATGAATGAATAGCACATTTTGGCATCCTGCATAATTTTGCTTCCATCTCAAAAATAAGCTCTACTCTGTGTTGGTCTGTCAAATAATGTGCCAATAAAACATATTCCCGTATTGTTGCTGTAAACATAAAAAATGAAAAGCCTGTAGAGGTATTAATACTTTTTAATTATTTTAAAAAATATGTCCAAAGTAATGCAGATAAATGCTAATCTGGTAACAAAAACAACAATAAAGCCCTCACCAAACACTGGGGTCTTCATGGATTTGTCCATGAAAGGAGTCCCTGAACTCCCCATCTGTGAAATCTGGCCAAACTCTGTCTTCACGGCCGTCAGGGCTTCAGGGTTTGTCAACAAGTAGCCCAAAAGCCAAAATGCAGCAGGACCGACATTTCCCTGGAAACACACAGACGAAAAACAAACAAAAAAAAACCCTCACATGAGCATGGTGTGATAAGATCCCCCACTCTGGTGTTGCATAGTGACGGCGCAGGTGGCTGTTTGGTAATGGCAAATAAAAACATCACGTGACATCCACAGATCTAAAATCTACCTGGAGTCGTGACAGAACACAGCCTTTATTTAAATTTAGTTTTTTTTTTTTTTTAATTACATGAAAAGCTTAATGATTTTTTTATTTTTTTATTTTTTTGGTGCTGGAAGACAGATAAGAACGGTTTCCTCTCATGTGTCTGGGACGAGGAGAGCCATGCTCTGGTTTGTCTCACTACTGGCAAAGCCCAGTGCAGTAATGGTTTACTTAAAAAGGAAAGCCAGTGGAAACCTGAGGTCCCCTGCCATCTGCCTGCATTCAAGGGCAGGACGTTCAGCGCTACAGCAAAGCTTGTGACTAAAATACTCAAGCTAGAAAACAGAACTTTAGCAGTAAATCTACTCACCTTTTCATTTAACAGTATTTCTCGTAGAAGAAATTTCACATGGACATACAAACAGAAATATTAAAATAGGAAACATCTCTCTCTCTGCCGTGATTTAGTGTACTTTAATTATTTATTTCTTTATCTAAAAAGCTAATTCATATGTATTTATGCTCTGGAAACAAATAAAGCTGCAGCTGTGCAAATAAGGTTTCTCTCGACTAAACGCTGATTTTTTGTTGTTTTTGAGCTGCAAATTATATTACTGTTTTTTTTTTTTAATGACCACCATATAAAAGAGGAAAAGGTTCATCAGTAGAGTTGCATCAGAGAAAAAAAAAAACAGCTACTGGAGCAAACTTTTTATGCTTCATCTTGATTTAAGAAAGAAAAAAAACCCACCAGGAACATCTTTAATGTTACATATCACAGTGTGAAAAACTTGTTAGACACATTTGTATTCATTCTGATCTCAAAATGTTTAAGTAGAGATGCACAAGAGACCAGAATCAATCTGGCTGATACATTTATAGATCAGAGGAAGTGGGAGTTCTTCATTCTGATACATGTATTAAAAAAGGAAAATTTAATTTGTCTGTATGTGAACAATCAGGGATGATTAAGAGAAAATTGACTGATTCTGCTCCAGAAGCTGATTTTCTTCAACACTGACATCAAGTGCCAACAGTTTTAACCTGAATCAAAAGACAACAGCGCCACCATGTGACTAAAAGTGAAACTGCGTCTCCTTTTTATTTTTGAGTGTCACTTTCTTTGGCGACAACAAACAGAATACGTTAGAAAACTCTTATAAAGACACTGTTATGTCATGTTAATGTGACAGAACAGCGCGTTTTTCTAACCTACAGATATAATCACAGTCAGAAATCCGGGCTTTGTTTTTACTGAATGCCAATCCCACAAGGGCTGACTCACCTGCGTAGCCCAGAGTTGCATCAGGACGGCCCTTCTCTGCATCTCTTCGTCCACGCCGTCCTCTCTCAGGAGCCGCCTGTAGGCGTGGAGCCAAGGGCTTGACCCAGAGTCTCCTGTGAGACCTGCTGGAGCCAGCAGCTCCCAGAGCTTCCTCTGGATGCTCTGCGCAGTCCTCTTCTCCTCTGTCACACACAGATAAACAGCGCAAAAGTGAGCGTGTGAGTAAGCCACAGAGAAAAACAGAAAGGAAAACATAAGCAATCCGATTGAGTGAGACTGTCATGTTTTACTGCAGTGAGGGCGGATGGATGATGGAAATCTCCGCAATGAAAGAGGGGATGAGAAGAAACGACAGCAGAGGGATTTCAGTGTTTGTTTTGACAGCTACGAGTTGCATCACTGCTAGTGGAGCAAAATTAGTCACGCAGGACTCAGACACTATGTAAGCAGCTGAGTAAGAGCAGCTCCCCATAACTACCTCTAAACAAATCTGAGACCTTATTTTGATGATGTCAAACTACATTAACTAGTGACAGACATAAACACCAAAAAACTACATTTGCTTATTACTGGCAAAACTTCTCCTCTATTGACTTTGGCTTTACCAAACCTATTCTCTCTTGTCCTTTTTCCACATTTTCTCACTCTGCACCCACAAATTTCCTTTATTTCATTGAGATTATGTTTGTTCAAGGACTTTAGTGATATAAAAGCATTATGAGGGAACACAGCAGACAGCTCATGGATAAACTTGTGAAGAAGTGTTAAACCAAAGCTGGGCCAAAAGGCAACATCACAATTTCCACAACCTTAAAATGTAAAGATTAGGGCACAAATGCACTCCTATCAAGACATGAACAGAAAGCCTAGCAGAGAGCATTAATAGCAGCTAACAGAGAAACGGGTACACTGGGGGAGCTGCAGAAATGCTCAGCTCAGGTGAGAACATTTGCTGACACTGTGAGTCTCGCATGAAACAAATCTGACCTTTATTAACGAAAGGTCAGATTCTAATGTTTAACATTTAACTGCTAAACATGTCTAATGTTTTTGCCATGCATTCGATCATGTGCAAAACTGGTGTGGACGAAAAACATATCAAAACCACTAATAATAAATTTCCCTCTTCTTCATAACGATGGCTTAACTCTTATCACTCTTACCACAAAAAACCATCCCGATTAAATTTACATCAAAGTTTGAGGTTCTACTCAAACTTTGATGTAAAAGTTCGAAAATTAGATGCTTCACTTTTTGTGAAGCATCTAATTTCCTTGAGTTAAATGTTTCAGGAGCTTTTCAAAGAGATCCATTCTGTCTCTTTACCTTTCCTCAGAGTTCCTCTCGCCAGACTGCACAGGACGCCTTCGAGCTTCTTATACTCCTCATAAACTCTTGAGGGATCTGTCTTGTTGTTGTTTTGTTCTCCTCCAAACAGCGTCAGGTAGCCTGCCCTGCAGAGAGGACAAAAGAAAGAAAAGATAAAGAACGATTAAGTCAATGAATGCTGCACCTCATTGTGTTGATGTTCAGATAAACAGCCAAGACAGCTGTTCATTTTCAAAGCCTGCAACACACATCATTTGAATTTTTCCACTCGCCCGCCTCGTTGATGTGCGGGATCTCCAAGTTGTCGTCACAAAAGTATAAAAGGAAACAATCACACACTGTTTCATGTGACCTTCTCCCTCTTTTGCTTACTTAACAGTTGTAGTAAAATTGCAGTTTGAAACATATCGTCCATCTGCCAAGATTGTTAAGCCGGAAAAGTGACCTCAATGCGTTTCTCCAGCAATGCTTACAAACAGAAAACCTCCAAATGAAGAGGTGCGTAAACTGTTTAGCTAAAGGGTCTTTAGTCACATTCTTGTTACAACAACCGTGTTTTTTGTTTTGTTTTGTTTTTGTCATACTTGAAGAGTAAGCTGTAGGAGAGATGAAACAAGCCCTCCTCCTTCCAGTTCCTCTGGTTGAGCGGCATTTCGGTTTTCAGCAAGGTCTCCAGGTTTCGACTCATAGTGCTGTTGAGCGTTGATAAGCTCTCTCCCATAAAGTGCCTGCAGACACAAAATGTGAAAAAGGTCCATTGCAGGAAATCTTGTAAAAATGCCTTGCAGACTGATAGTAAAGCT
Source organism: Poeciliopsis turrubarensis (assembly GCA_010277015.1). NCBI lineage: Eukaryota > Metazoa > Chordata > Actinopteri > Cyprinodontiformes > Poeciliidae > Poeciliopsis > Poeciliopsis turrubarensis. The sequence continues at coordinate 1,165,966 of VMRN01000024.1, read as the reverse complement.
AAAAAGCACAATGAGGTAGCGGCTGACAAGAAGCCAAAGAGCTCTTCCTCAAAAATACTTTCTTGATGTTTAATTCCCTTCAGAAAGAGACTTAAAATCCACAAGAAAATATTTCTGTTCTTCAAAAAAGAACTGGATAATGACAAAAGAAGAAAAACAAAAAGGGAAGCAGATAAAGATGAATAACCACAGCGATGAAAATGTGAAAATGAAATTAAAGATGTGTTTCCGGATCAAATAATTACCTTTTCATCATCGCCTTGGCTTTCTCTGGCTGGTGAAGAGGGAACCGCAGGTTAAAAATACGCTCCATGAGCACCTGAGCGTAGCGCCCGAAGTCCAGCGAATCTGGGTCATTGATCACCTCGTCGTAAGAGTGTGGATCCAGCAGCACGGTCACATAGCGGCCTGCAGCACGCACCTATGCACCCAGAGAACAATGGATGAGAAGATTTTAAAGTTCTCATTAAAACACATTTTGTGACACTCGGTTTTTATGGTTACTTTAGGGAATTAAGCAAATAATAGTAATTGGATTGAATACGGGCAACAGCATCTGCACAAATTTTGCTTAATTGCATTTTGTTACAAAAACATAAAATGTGTTCTGCAATAATCTGGAGTAAAGACCTCTGGAAAACTGCTCTCTCCCTGGGTTTACTTTAAATGATAGAAACAGAAAGCAAAAACATTGAGAAAAAACATGATCAACATTCACTTCTCTTTATAAAGACTCTAAACTCGCCCAGCGCTGCAGGTTTTTCGAGATTAGCAGGAATGAACCTCATCTTCAAAATGATCTGCAGTGGGCGAGTAAAAGCAAAATAAAATCTACCGCAAAGAAGTCCTGGTGAGTATTTCAATACTTTCTCGGTCAATTTGATCATCCAGCTGTTCCTTTACAGCAGACGGTATGTGAGGAGTTTAAAACTCCTGACTTACAGTGAATATGTTGCCATGTTTCAGCTTCATTCGGGTTATGAACTTGGACGCATCTTTTCCAAACTCAAGAGCATGACCCAGCCATGGGATCAGTCCTCTGTCCAGAGGCGGCTCAGTCTTGTATCTAAAGGAAATGACACAAAAGACACGTCACACACGTGAGTTCATACTTGGAAACAACATCAAAGAGCATTTAGTTATGTTGTTTCCATCGTTATAAGAGATGTGATTCCACCACATTCTTAAGACAGTAATAATTACAACATCAAAACAAAAATGAAAGCTTGAGGCAAAAGGCATTTTGAATTTGTTGTCTGTATTTATTAAATTTGAACTCCGTAGTGAAACACAGACACCTCTGACATTTTCCTGCGCCGTTTGAAATCGCTGCAATAAAGTCTTTGCAGTCGTTGACTGTAATGAGCTCGGACTGACTCACCTCCAGCGGTGCGTGAGGAGAAGACCCAGCAGAACCAGCACAGGGACGATCCAGATCATCTCTGCTCCACTTTCTCCTCTGCGGCGTCGCGTCTCTCCCTCCAGCGTCTTGCTGGCTTTTATACTCTGGCGCAGCCACAGTTGCTCAACAGAGCGCGAGCCGCCGAGCACGTTTTTTTTTTGTTTTTTTTTTTCCCTCCAGTTTTACTCCCAGGTGAAACACCGAAAAAAAGTACAGATTTTCCTAATGAATCTGTTAACGTCTTGTATATCATTAAGAGGAAAAACAACATGGATTGTTTGAAATGAGTGTTTTCTTTAGCGGTAGATAGTTTTCAGTAGACATCGTGATTAGGGTTTGTGTTGCTTCTGCAAAGGAAATGCTTTGGACAAAAACTGGAAAAAATACTGCTGGGAATGTCCCTTTGAAGAACAATCCCTGTTACTGTTCACGTACTCCACTGTTCATATCTGAATCACTTATTCAGATATGAACTTTGATTATTAGATCAGCACCTATAATAACGAATGGATACAAGTGCGTTTTCTCCCGCAGTAGCTTTGTAAAACATCCCTCAGTTCAAATAATGAATGAATGGATGAACAGGTGGGCAGACAGACAGACAGTAAAACAAATGTTGTGTTTAAGTGTTTTCTCTGACAAACTTTCTACAATTATTCAGTCTCTTTAGCTGCTGTTTGTAGATCCCACGATTACATTTTAGGTTTTAAGCTTAGCATTTGTTGAATCACCCAGTCCCCTATAATGTTAACTCTCACTGCGGAAGACAGATGAACACAACACTGATGAGGTTTGTAACATATTCTACTATATGTTTGGATGAATGCCAGACAATCTGAAGGGCAAAGACTAAACCAAAAAGCTTACATCAGAGAGCTTATAAGTTTATGTTTTCTGGCAGTTTTACATGATCTATAGAACATTGTTGAGATTCTTATGAACTAATACTTGTGTTGGATGTTGAAATAAAATTAAATTACAAGGAAAAAATGCTTAGCATATACCTGGTAACACTTTGACTCAATATTTAAATCAGATTTACGCAGAATTGCCCTTAAGTCATGTTTGTACGGCTTCTGGATGGACGACTACCAAATGTTTCTGTGTCAAAGGTTTTGAGCTAATCTGATGTTCTCCATTGTGTTTCAATCGTGCGGTGTCTCATTCAGTGTTGCTACATTCATTTCCTTCACTATTGGCGTGTCTCTTCATTATTGCTGATGTAACAAGGTGTTGGCCAGTTATAAAACAATGACAATCAAGTATTTTTTCCCCCTAAAAATAGCAGTCAGTAGACCAGAACTAATATTTGCATATTAATTTCATTTTTATTTTAGCAAAAGGAAAAAAAAAAAACTATACATGCTATTTCCCATTTTAAATGAGTAAAGATTATCATTTTTTTTCTCTTTATTGTAAGAGAAAATTAAAGTTTCTACCCCCCAAATGTAACAAATGTTACCATTTCTGTTTCATCAAACCTAAGGGGAAGGTTTTTTTTGTTTTGTTTTTTTTTTAAAAAAAAGAAAAGATTGTTGTCCGAAAGTGAGTTTTGTCAACTGTAATCCTGAAATCCAGTGTTGGGGTATTGGATTCATCCACACAGTGTTGCTTTTCCACAGGCTAAAAACAAGTTTTGTTTCAGAACAGGCGATGTCACTTTCTTACCAGCCTCAGGCAACATTTTCACGAGGACTTTTGTGAAAATGTTTAAAGCTGTTGGACTGAAACAGCTGAAATTTAGAGCCCGACTTTTTTCCTGTTGGGTTTGACGGCTTTACATTCACAGGCTATTTGTATTTGAGCACAACTGTTTGTTTATAGATTTCTCCATGATGTCACATAAGGAGTCGACGTGCTTGAGGTGTTGGCTTGACACGCATTTGAAGGTGTGCCTGCATTTCCCTGAAACAAGGCGAATGAACCAATCAGAATCATGAACAAACTGGAGGCTCTCGTTCAAAAGAAGAAGTTCAGCGACCTTCGACTGAAGCATGTAGGATTGCCAAAGTTCTGGATGACCGAGAATCTACACCAGCAAATAAAATCATTTTAGTAATCCTAATTTCCCAAATGAGGAGAGGTTTAGTTGGATTTAATGTCAAGAGTAAGAACAAAACAAAAACGGTTGTGTTCTGTTACTCTGTATATATAAATATCGGGTTTCAGAAATATTTTCTTGGATGCAAAAAATGTTTTAGAACAGGGGTGTCAAACTCCAGTCCTCGAGGGCCACTGTCCTGCAGTTTTTCGATGTACCACGGGTATAAAACACTGGAATGAAATGGCTTAATTACCTCCTCCTTGTGTAGATCAGTTCTCCAGAGCCTTGCTAATGACCTAATTATTCTCTTCAGGTGTGGTGCAGCAGAGGCACATCTAAAAGTTGCAGGACACCGGCCCTCGAGGACTGGATGTTGACACCCCTGATTTAGAACTTGTCATTTAAAGTAACTAAAGAATGAGTTCCACTTTTCAGCATGCTTTAAAAATCTGATTGCGTTTGTGTAAAAAATCCTGTTCCATCACTTCAGATGTTTGATGAGCTGTTCTAGATCTTTACACTTTGTCGTGATGAAATACTAATCTATTAAAAAGATCAGTTGAAAGCCTGCTGATGAAAATGATAGACAGCTTACTGTTGACGAACCTCAACGGATCTTTATTAATGAAATGGAAAACTTCAGATCCTGTACAACTGGAACATCAGATCTGACGAGTCTGATAAAGAAGACTCCTGTTACCCGAACACAACAAATGTAATCACTGCCAATTAAACCGTTTCAGTGCTGCTGAACATAAAAGCTTCCTTCCCAAAGTAAAAAAAAAATAAATAAAAATCTGTTTGGCATGCTTGAGAACAATTTGAGGTCATGTAAGCAGATTATCTCAACATCTCCTCATATTACGCCACTTAAAGCTTGGATTCACGTTAACAGAGTTCTTTGTCATCTCTCTCGTCCTTCTGTGCGTCACCCCTCCCTCTTGATTCATGGACGTCCTCAGGAGTTTGGCCAAACACGGCTCCGGTCCGCTTGAGGAGGTAAACCCCGGCATGTAAACCCCCAACATTCACCCAAACAGTGTGCAGTTTCCTCCACAGGCCTCCCATTCTTGAAATAGCCTGGAGGGAAAAATAAATCTTGTCAGGGCACTTAAACACACAAAACATTTGCTTCAAGTGAAAGAGGAGCGCTGCGTAGACAAATGTCAGAGGGGGAGGACAGGTCTTTCCATGAGGCAGAGTTTAGCCTGAAGCACTTGAACTGCTAAGTGGTTATTTGTAGAGCATTTCACAATGAGCTGATTCATGTTTGGCTGTTTAGAGATGAGGAATATCTACATAAAGGCTGTTGCCAGAAAAAAAAAAAAAAAAACCCTCAGCATTTCCTTCATTAGAGTATAAAATCAATCAATACTTTGTGAAAGTATTGCTGTGTTTTAAAGTTTCTATCTACCTGCAAAGTAACATAATGCAACTTGTAACCTCAACACTATTTTGACGTAAGATTACTGCTATTCCCTTTTATAAACATCCTTTTTCCTACTCAGTAACAAAAGTAATACTGAGCTGAAATGCTTTAGTGTAAAATCTGGAATTTATATAGATGTTATTATTTAGCATTACATTGTTTTGCTTCTTTAAATTGTTAAAGTTATGTTCAAATTTTCCAACCACGTGTTAAAATGGCCGTTCTGTGAGAACCTGTGTTGGTGTTTGTGTACATTCTGCATGCAATCAGGCAAAGCTGAAACTATTTTGCAAAGAGTGGTGGGCAAAAATTTCAATCTCTAGATCTGCAAAACTGATAAAGACGTGGCCTGAAACACTTAAAGCTGAAATTGCAGCCACTCAGCAGAGGAGAATCCAAATACTCACTATGTTTTAGAAATGTGTATCTTGAAAAAGGCACAAATTTCCTTTCAGTTCACTATTAAATACTTTGTTTTGGTCTATCACATTAAATCCAAATAAAATACAATATCATTTGTGACTATAATGAAACAAAAAGTTAAAAAAGATCACATATTAAATACTTTATGATTTTGCCAATGAAGTAGCAACCTTATTAGTTATTTACCCTACATTTGCATCTATCTATTATCTGCACCCTCTTATCCAACGTTGGTGATGGTGGTAGGACTGGGTTGCCGGTTCAGCCTCCGTCCGTCTCCATCTTTGTGCCTTTGGGGAAGGTGCAAGGCAGTCCAGGAGTTGGCCACCATCAGTGTGTGAATGTGTGCACGAAGGACTGAATTCATAAATGTCAAAGGAAATGGAATCAGACGCAATCTGACCAACAGCTAATCTACCATCTTTGCATCAACACTGTAAAAGGTTGCAACTGTGTTTTAAAACACAATCCACTTTTTAAGTGACAAATGCATTAAAAACAGGTGCCAACATTTCTTCACCGACATCCATTAGATTGAATAAAACTGCTGAGAATCCAGACAATAAAAGTTTGGTGGAGTCACAGTCATCTTCAGCCCTCAGGGTGAAGTGTCATGATTGATGATCCAGAGGCAAATTTACCCTGTGGGCTGATTTCTCATCATCAAGGCTTCATCATCTGACAGGTGATAACACCTTACCTTAACCCCTCTCTAGCCATGCACTGCTTCACATTTGTTCAGGTTGAAACACATTGTAGGTTCTGACCAAGTAACACTCAGTTGAACTGTCCCTCCCAGATTTATGAGCGCAAATGTATGGAAGCAGTTTAGGTTAAAATGCCCTACGGCCTACTTTTAGTTGGTTAAACTAAAACCTATGCTGAAATCCAGCTTGGATGTGTTTGCACAACAATGGTGGCTCTAATATTGTATTTAAAACTGTCTTACATCCTTGAGACTTTTGTTTAACATTCTACAGAGATTTGGTTTCATGATCCAAATCTCCTGATCATCTCAAATCTGCTTTATCAGTTGAGATCTGGTAACAGCAGAGGCTACAGGAATACATGATGAAAGTATGTAGTAAGTGATATGTTGCATTATTTCTCTAGAAATAGCTTTCAGAAGACCGTAGTCTTAAAGGATGAGCAAAAATACTCAGAGTAGATGTGGTGATTGGAGGCATAACAACATACATCATAATAAAAACACGATAAGTATCATTAAATAATATGTAAGGTAGAATATTCAATAATTTCACTGAACTGCGATCTAAAATCAAACTGCATTCTGGGGGATGTAAGCAGAGGAAAGGCTTTCTCACAGACAGCTGGTTTGCATAAACCTTACATAAACTTTATAGAATTTAAAAAAAGACACATACACTTTTTTTTTTGTCGTAGGGCGATTAGGATTACCATTCTTGTTTCTATTTGCTAACTACCAGAATAATGAGAGTGGGAATTTTTAAGGCAATTTTTATTACTTTCAAGGTCTTCAAATGCAAGCAAGGTGGGTGCAAGGTCAACTCACTCATTCTTTGGTTGCCTAGCAACAACCTGCTGAGTAACTTGCACAGCAACAGTTGCCTCATAACTGCTTAAATACACAACTAATGGGGTGGAGTGAAAAGAAAAAAAATGAGTACAACAGTGTCAGAGGAAGCTGGACAAAACTGATCACATCACCAGTTTAGCATTATTTCAGAATTATTTAAAACAAAAAAACTCATCAAGAGTTCTTCAGCCATATTGTCCAGCCCCAGCTTCTCTCTAACCAAAGCAGAGTGGATCCATGGTTTCATATTATTTATAACAATTTCTGGTTCTAACATATAAAAGTTGCAGATGAAGTTGAGATCCATTAGCTACACTTTTTACCTAATCTGTTATTTTCTAATTCTGGTGAGTCTGGGTTGCTTATGGCCACAATTTCCTGTTATTAGTGACATCCAGGAGTAGTCTTTTACAGATTGTGTATTCACAGGTTGGTTTGGCATAACTTGACAAGACTTGATCACTGCACACTGACATCAACAAGACACTTCCTTCCACACAATTTCTGCTCATCGGAGGATTTTCTCGGTTTTAAAATCCTTTTAAATAAACATGCTTGTGGAAAATCCTAATAGATTAGCAGCTTCTGAAATACTAAGATCAGTCCGTCCAGCACCGACAATCATACTACATTTAATCCCTTTGCGTCCACATTCTGAGGCTCAGTTTGAGCTTCAGAAAATCGTCTTCATCGCGACTGTGTCTCTAAATGCCTTTAGCTGTGTAGCTGGGTTAACAAGTAACTGGACAGGTGTACCCAATAAAGTGGGCAGATGGTATTATAATTGTTGTTGTTAGTTTACGTTGTTGCGCTCTCTTTCACTGCCAAAGTCAGCAGACATCTATATGATTTAATCTCTCTGTTAATTAATCTTATGTAGCCATTAACTCTTCATTTTCAGACTTTGAAAGGGGTTGCAAGGTTCTTCCCGTAAGCTTTGTGTAAGAGACCAAGCAGAAGGTCTCTTACCCTTTTCATGTGGAAGGACTTGTAAGATGAAGTTCTTTTGGTGAGTTTGCACAAACAAATTAGTGAACATATCAACACATCAATGTTATTTGCCCTTCAGTGTAGCTGATCTTGGGTTACCTGAATTCACAATAACTTTAAATGCTATGATAAGAAGATGCAAAGCCAAACTGAAACCTCTGTGGTCTGAACTTGACGTTGGAGCAAAGCTTCGTCTCTAAAAGTCCGGCAACAAATATCCCTCTTATTGTTTTGCTGTCTGTTATCTGTAGGCCTTCTGCATGATTCAGTAAGTTAAGTTCCTTTCAAAGTGGATCTATTCTGCAAAATTCACATTTTGCATGTCTTTGTGCTTCTATTTAGATGCAACAAAAAAGAAACAGCCAGCTGTTTTTGATAATATGTTAATGGTTTTGGTGACTGGAAAATTTATAAATCTCATTGCATTTCAATAAAATATATTGAAGTGTATAGTATCAGAGTGAAACATTTCTAAAAGTTCAAACTCATCTTATCAAGTGATGATAATAATGTAGTTTCTGCCATTTGTCCAGGAACATTAGAACAACTTCACTTTTGGGTACATTTGCTTTAAAAATGACTTCATAGAAAGAGGATTTATCTCCATTCATTTCTTATAGTACTCAGTGAAGCAGAATAATTAACACTAAAAACGGAATAATTCACACTAAAAGGTTACAGAAGCAACTTTTTAATGTTTCACCATTTAAGGTCATCTGAAGACAGATCTGTGCAGTCGAAACTGTCTGAGCTTGAATCCAATCTTGGGGATCTGAATTTCAAGTTGCTTTTTCTTTTTCTTTTTTTTTTTTTTTTTTTTTTTTTTAGCAATCCTCAATATAAGAGGAAGTCAACACAAGCTCAACTGCGAGTGTTTTTTCTGTGGGTTTGTTTTATGCAAACACAATTTGTAAAAGGTTGTCACTGTCCTAATATATCGAAACATGTGTGCTTGTGTGTAGATCAGGTTTAGCATTTGCATAAAACTAACCCATAACTAGTACCAGGAAGATACTAGGCAGGACAGGACCTGCATTTATTTGTAACTTCCTGGAAAAACATTATTGCGTTATCTGGAAAAATATCTCACATACGCATTATAAAAGCCATGGTTACCTTTGCAAAACACTTTTTGTCCTGGGTTAGGAGCACGGCCTTCCCCGAGCCGGGTCTGCAAACACGAGCCATTTCTCTGAGACAAGAAGGGTACAAGTCCCAGTTCTTTTTCCTGGACCCCATCCTTCAATCAGACACAAGAAAACAGTCACAGGATCATCTGCCTAGACTACATGCATCAAAGCTGATTCTAGCTAACTTTACAGTGATGCAACAGAAATGCTTGCAGCCATGTTGACACCCGAGTTCATATTTACACCAGGTAACACTTAGTGCAACATCGTTAAGGATCTTCTCTTCTGTGCCATAGCTTTTCAAGGAACTATTAAAAGGCCACAATTACAATGCTAAAAGGTTTCTGTAGTATAGTAAGGTTAAATATCACAATACCTCTTCCCAAATGGCATGTCAGTGATGATGATGTCCACAGAACTGGTTCTTACAGGTAAATTACTTAGATCCCACTGCACTGTGTCAATAGGTAATCCAGATGGGCTGCGTGCAATAAAATACGAAAAAAACAAAACATTAATTGTTATTAATTAATAGGACTGCATGTATCTAAAAAAAAAAAAAAAAAAAGTAGATTATATTAAACATAAACAGTGAACTATATTTTCCTGACACTTTACTTACTGTTAGACGTGTCTCCTCCACTTTTTATAAGTCTCAGTTATATTGAAACTGTTAATTAAGGTTAGTTAGACCCTTAATTAGCTGGCCAAAGGTATCATTGATACCCAGAGTGACAGTCCAACATCTGAGATATAATACTCTAATAAATATGTAATCCAAGCGGTTACTAACAGCAGTCAAAATGCAAGAAAGATTCAATATGCAGTGCAGCTTCAACAGCAACAGAGTCCATCAATGACCAGTCATTAAAAAAAAATAAATAAATACAAACTCAAAATATTATTACTGCCTTCATTGGCATTTTTTAAAATAAAATATAAAACAAAACAAATTGTTTTGTGCTTTTAATGAGAAAAACTAAAACTGTTGTAGGGATATCAATACATTTGCAAAAAACTGAATGTTCATAGTTCTGCTTTATAATACAAAAAAATGCTAAATGTTTGGTGAAACACAACAGCAGCTAATCAGGTAGAACTTGGGCTAGACTTACAAAACCCTTTACTGGGAAAGATCAACATCTTTCCCAGTAACCTGAGATAGGGAACCAGAGCACAACAGTGCAGATTAGGTGTTTCTTAAAAGGAACCCTCATGAATAGTTTTTCCAAGTGAAAATGTCATATGACGGTGAAAACTGAAAGAGAGATTAAATTTAAAACTAGAACCAAGATTTTACTACTTCAAAATACTGACTGTTCTCTGTGTGGGTCTCACTCACCTGCCTTTGTCCGCTCTCCTTTTCTGGATGTGACAAATGTTGTTGACTGTGCGATTCACTGCCATGTCATTGTTATCGCCCGCAATGTAGAAAGACTCGCTGAATTCAATAGCACCCTATGGAGGGAACAACATAAAGCCATCATCAGTAACATGAGGTGTAACATGATGTTCCTGATGCACCGAGAACTCCAGAATAACAGAGTTCAAAACATAGATCTTTTGTTGAAGCCCTAAATGATTGAAGGTATTTGTGGTAAGACGTAGGTCTTCTAACTATTAAAGGTTTTTGGTCAAATCCTGCTGGGGAATGATTCTGTGTTGATATTGTGCTTTTCCACGCTTCATGTAGACACTGGGACATTTCCCCCCCAAAAATCTAAATTGACTTTTATCTGAAAAGAGGATTTTGGGATCCTCACAGTCCAGCTTTATTTCTTCAAAGTCCAGGTAAGAAGCTTCTGATTGTGTCTCTAGTGGTGCGTCAGGAGTGGCTCAATACTGAGGTAGCTCGTGTCCTGAATACGGCTGTTTGTGGTGCGTCCTGAAACTCTGGACTCCAAACTCTTGATTGAGTATTCCCTCATAATCCTATCAAAGCTGTGGTCATCCCGGTGGCTTATGCACACTTTTCCTTCCATTCAACTTTCCACTAATATGCTTGTTTAAGAGTTTTAAATTACATTTTATAAATTCAGTGTTTGACTGAAACATAAATGGTAAATAATCTGCGCAGCAAGAAGCTAGTGGATAAAATCTAGCTCATTTAGACACATAAGCCTTTTCCCCCACTCCTCATCTCTTCATGTTTACAACTGCCTCCTCCATAACAAATATCAGAAACTCAGAAAAATTACATCATTCATACTTTTTGTGTTGCGTTTCCACAGTTTTATGTGGTGCTGTAACAAAAAATCACACCCATTCTGAATTACTGTAAGGCTGAATTTGGTGGAGCAAGATGATGTAATGTAGGGCTGCTGAGTTGTTCCTCACCTCCAGTGGTATGGCTCCGGTCCCGCACATTGGATCAAGGATTATATCAGATTCCTGAGGTTTACAGAGCCTGCCAACACACATCAGAGGACAATACAGCACAATTATGATTTACTTTCTGTGGTTTATTATGTAACTAACAACATATAAAATGATCCAACTCTCCTACATCAATAAGTCTTTAAATTTTACATTGCGTGGACTGTTTTCTTTTGTAATGGCACATACATCAGTCCAGGATACCATAAAAACAAATAGAGTTAAGATCAGACATACAAGTCAATGGATTATAGCAGACAAACTCTTAATATTTCCATGGAAACAACCATAATAAAAACTGTTCATACTTGTGTGGCTTCCAAAAGAATAAAAACAAACTCTACACAAAGTTGGAGAAGATCAAGTTTCACTGATGTGCTATTTTGAACAAGGGAGCTGGGTTTGGATTTTCAGGTCCTTCAACAGGTTTGTGACCAACTTCGAGGCGTTGGGCCATTACTTTGAACCAGCAGCAGCATAAGCATCAGATTTATTAGATCATTATTCAAATGACCAACATACAGCTCATTTTTTGGTGATCCAATGAACACAAATATGGTTCCTAGTGCCTGAAGCAGGAAAACATACCACAGTCCGATGCTTTCATCTTCATGTTTAAAAGTGGGAATTGAGGTTTTAGGGTTGAAGGCCAAAAAAAAAACATCTTTGTACCCAAAAACTCAGTTTAGTCTCATCAGACCAAAGAACAGACTTCCAAATGAATCACCAGGTTGCAAATGTTCACAGAGATTTTTGTACCGTCATGTCAGCAATGGAGTTTTGGCCTTGAAGTCTGCCATGGTGGAGAGTTTTCACAACATCTACTCCAGAAGAGGTGAGCTCAGCTTGGCAGAAACCCAGGGATCCTTGATGACATCTTCTGGTTATTGTCTCTCCAAAGTTTTTAAAATATTGCGCTTACAGCCACACCAAGGTTTGTTAGCAACATAATTTGTCTCCTGATGCTTTGCAATGATTCATCGTGCAGCTTTTCTAGACATCATGAAACATTTGGGAATGACCTCATCCTCATGATAGACATCTATCATCCTCTTTCTGAGGTGCAGACTAATTTAATTGTGTTTAGTATGATGAATTGGTTTCTTTCCAAAAGTGTCAAAGTAGGGTTGTCAACAGCGGAGTGACTATGGTTAACTGCAAACATGCAGACGTGACCTGTGGGCATGTCTCTCAGTCAAACCTCTCTCACTGGAGAGCAGAAGAGGACAGTGGTTGATTTTTAGACCTTTGCTGAGATTGATCAAATTAGCGGATACGATTGGGTCACTTATAAACATCAGCTGATCGGAGATCTCCCAAAATTAAGGAAATCCGTGCCAATAAATCGGTCCACCCCTGTAAAATGTACTGATCAAAGTTTGAGAAGATTTTGTCTTTGTTCTTTTGGGATCAATACACGTATGAACAGTTGTGATTCTGGAGTTTTCATAAAAACATTAAGAGTTTTAAGGGACAATATCCTAATTAACTGTTTTCAATTGACCCATTATATTATGAAATGTCCTGTTTTCTCACTACAGAAAAATTTTGCCTATGAACCTGCTGGGAAGTTGAGGCTATTCCTTGATTATTGTTTCAGTTGCCCTGCAGCTTACAAAGTCTTTTGTTTGTTTTTGATTGATGGCGGTTTTATATCAGCTGTAGGCGGGAAAGTGCTTGCAGGTCTCTGCGATAGCGGTGTGAAAGGGTGTACCCCACCAACCTTTTGAAACATTTTGGTTCCAACTCTGCCAACAGAAACTAGTTTGTCTTCCAAGAAGACAGAATGTGATAAACAGAAAGCGGTTCTGGTATTAAACACCCCCGCCCCACAACAGTTTGTCCTCTGTAATTTTCCAACAGTAGTTGTGTCTAAAACTGCTGCCAGTTAAAACATTTTTGCTTGTCAGTTTCTTGAAGGCAATTAAAACTGCAAGCCTGAAAAACGTGTATCCCATTTTTAGCATCTGTGCTGTCCCTCTTTGTTGTCACATGCTCACTTTGTTTACACTCTGTTTGGGGACATCCTGCACTTTGATGACACATGTAGCTGCTAAATTTACCAGATGAATCTGAAAAGGGTCTTTTGAATCACAGACTCACTGAACCGGTAAATTGTTTTGAATTATTATTATTGTTTTTTGGAAGCAGCTCGAATGACGCAATAAATGTCAGGCATAAAGGTTCGTGACAATCATGTGTTCAAAGCTTTCAAATATATTTTTAGCCACTCTTCAAAATGGGAAAGACAACCTGACAGCATTCAGAAAACAGACCTATGTAGCTCATTATTAGAGAACTGCATCAATGAGAGATATCTTGGAGTCTCCATAGCAACCATTATAGGCCATCACAAGCTAGTCGTTCGTTTGAGAGGTATCCCTCATGTTGAAAACAAAAACATGTAGTTTGCTAAACTCACAAGAAATGTCTTCAAATGAGATTTTCAGCAATAGACAACCCAGATGGGAACGACATGAAACAAAGGATGAATATGTTGAAAAGCTCCTGATCCCACTTTTAAGTACAGCACTGTAGAGAACCAGGAAGCTGTTTCTCTTTCTGTACATCTTTTTTAAGTGCAAAGCCTCACAAACTCTTCTACGATTAAACTCCTACAATAAAATCCATAACAAGTGCAAAGTGATACCTGAACTAGCAACAATAATTGGATTTAAATTTGTTTTTTCACTGCCTACAAGATCATTTAAGCATAATGTTGACTCTAAATATAAAAATGGAAGTTTCACAGTCCTCTGCTGTGAGAAGAACGTTTTATACAAAAATAGGGCATGTAATAAAAGACTGACTATATCCAAATAAAACAAGTGTAATTGTGCAAAAACAAATCAAAATACCTAAACCATAATGTGTCCTACAGAACATAAGATGTCTCATAACTAAAAGATTTAGTTATGAAAAGTTATGTTGCTTAAAAAGATTTAAGCAACATTTAACACTATTTTGAAACCAGTACATAGTTCCCATAGTAGATACTCACAAATACCCTCATCTTGATATTGATCTTCATGGAAATTGTAAGTCAATCTGGCAGCCACCTGACTATTTTGTTACACTACCTAAAAAAACAAAAACCGTTGACGTACAAAAAGGCATTTCTTTTGTTCTCCAGAAATACACACTGGTTCTACCTGTATTCATTCAGAGCAGAAATACGAAGTCAACCTACACAGCTATTCTTTCCCACAACAACGAAGAAGGCAAGAGAGAAAACATTCAACGTTATAAGGGCCTTCAGATCCTCAAAAACAAGAGTCACCTGAGCATGCCGTAGCACAAGGTGGAACGCAGAGTCGTGGGTCCAAAGTGACTGATGTTCCTCCTGTGAAGACTCTCCTCTGTGAGAGCAATCCCAATCACTACCTCATCATTATGGATGTTGAGTAAAACCTGCAACAGAAGATTATGTTACTTATACTAGTAAGAAAATGTTACGGAAAGGTTTTTCTAAAAAAAAAATTGAGCTTAGCTATGACATTTTTATAAAACAGGTGGGAATTTTGATATGGTTCACCGCACAGGGTAGCATTTAATTAAGGGGCGTCACAAGCAGCGACAAATAAAGATTATTCATCAGTTTAACCCTTTCCAGGCTTCTTGTTCCTTAGTTTATTCCTTATCACTCTTCAGTTTCATAGTGAGCACTATGCACTGTAAGAATTACATCTGTGCATTCCTGCTGGCTAATGACACTGGCAACTTCACTATAATTAAAATAGTTTGCTTTCTATTCACCGCCAGCTGCAAACAGAACACACTGAAACTGTTTAAATCTGAATTAGATTATTCCAAATAAAAACAGCTTTAGTATTAACATTTAATTTCATAAAATCAAGTTTTCTATGTTCAAATCTCCTCTCATCTAGTTTTCTTCTTTAGTATCAAGTTATGCATCTATAAAGTTGAGCAGTAAAGACCATCTAATCCATAATATACAGTATGTCCTGTCCATTCTGAGACCAGGTTAAATGTGTCCACAAGGATTTTTTGTCGATTTTATGGTTTGGAAGACCAACAATGATTATTTTGTAACAAAATATGTTCCATAATTTTGCTAAATTATTCTCAAACAATATTTACTTTACTTTTGCCATTACTGCTTTACTTTTTAGCAAATGCGGTACACTGATGATGTTTGTGCTTCAAATGTAAAGTTAGCACCCTTCTTAACTTTTGGCTGACTTCTCAATTGCCTGTTTTCCTTCATGATTTTTTTCCCCCCACATTTCTCAATTTTGGTCAAGGACATTTGTGTAATTATTGTGAGCAACAAGTCTGAACACAATTGAAAACAGGAATGCTGCAATGACACATTCTCTATAAGCAGGGGAATTGCCTTCATTCAACATGTTAACCAGCAACATAAGGTTTAGGGGCGGTGGTGGCAATTTAGAATAACAGGAACAACAAAAATTTAAATCAATTTTATAACTTTGACACTAAAGGACAACCAAATAAATCTTCAGCAACATTCTACACCACAAACGTCACTGCAGAGAGATGGTCATAGGTTTCTTCCCAGGAAAAAAATAGCAAATTTAAAAGGAAAATGTCACCTAATATTATTATGATAAGATCTTTTGAAACTCCCTAAAGTAAATATTTGCTAATCCCTTGAGCACTTTTTTGGCTTGGGTGCTGTAATTTAATACATTCTCGGTTCAGTCTGAACAAGCGTGCCTACCTCTATGTCAAACTTTGTCATGTCTGCTTTCCACTGGAAAAATTCCTGCACAGCCCCACCAAAGTCTCTGGCTGCCTCGTTAGAAGAAAAGCTATGTTTGTCACCGGCCCTGTTGCACGTCACACGAAACTTGATGAGTTTGACCTCTGGAGCAGTGTCCTCCAAGTCCTGCTGGCACGTTTCTGAGTCAGGCGTGCCCTCTGCCTTTGCGTCATCATTGTCTGGAGACGTCACCTGAGGTAACTCATCCTGCTCGGTCTCAGCAGCAGCACCAGCAGCAAGAACTTCGCTGGGCTCAGCATTAGATTTTGCTCTTGTAGCGTTTCCGGCTTTGCGGTGGCCCTTCTTCTTTTTTAGAGTTCTGTTGAGTCTCCAAACCTCGAGGGCGTTAGTCCAGGGAAGTTTGGAGGCAAGCTCCTGCAACTCATTCAGCGTCTCCTCCTGTACAAACCAACAAGCTTGGTTGATAAGATAATAATTAATATGCACTTTAAACAGAGAGAGCAGACTGGAGACAGGCTCACCTTAGATTCTTTAAACTGGTAATGGTCATATTCTGCAACCACAACGAACAGGTTGTCAACGGAGCGCAGAAGATGAACCTGTAACAAAGAAAGAGGTCATTTAGACACTGTACAATAACGACATGCACTGATCTTCAAAACAACGTCAATGGACTTTTTAAAAAGTCAAAAGTAAATGCACGAATACAAGAGGCTGAAAACTCTAAATTATTAAAAACTGTCTCTGGGGAATCAGACTTTTTTTTATTATCTTTCAATGAGTTTCAGGTCAAAAGTTCTCGGGGCTTTCTAAGGATCTTTTTCCATGGGGATGGAAATCTTCCATGCCAAAGTTAAGATAGTAGAGAAACCTCTGGCCCATAAGACGCTTCAGGTGACCCCATAGATTTTCTGGTTGATGTAAAGCTGAACTCTGGCGAGCTCATTCCAACATTTTATTGATTTGGCCTCAGTGTGATGATGACAAATCAAATTCCTCCCCATATGGAGAAATCTGAATGATTGCAGTCAACCCTGGTTGGTTTTTGGAACTGTTTTTAATTTCATTCACCTCAACAAAAATCTTAGTTGTATTTGAAGAAAACTGGCATGATGCTGTAGACACCATGTTCGGACGTTGGGTGTTTTAGTGCCAGACATTGGAACTGTTTTCTTAAACATAAAGTCTGAATGTTTTCTTTGGAAATAAAAGGCTTTGTTTCTGTAGCCTACAAGTTAGAAAAACAGGTGGTGAAAGGAAGAGATTGTTCTTGTGTGTTGACTCAACCAATTCTGGGAAGTACAGGCCCTTCCTTCAGGGTTGCTGTCTTGGCAGATCTTTGCAAGAAATTACAAGGATTAATCCTTTCCAAAATAATCCTTAGGAAAGGATTATTTTAGGTTGGCCACACTAGTGCAGCCAGGTTATTTCAGCATTTTATAACATTTTACATCCCTTAGCATTTATTTTCAAGGTGTACAGGTTACATGGAACTAGAAATTGACAAATACCAAATAAAGATAACATTTTTTTTCACTGTGTATCAAGTCAAATCTTGATCCATCTTCTCTTGTTTAAGGTGGATTACCAAAATTCTTACTATTTGCTAAATACTACAGCAATGAGAGAAAGAATATGTCAGCGATGTATTTATTAGTGTCTGCTTAACTGTTAATCAACTATTGTATAAACACAGAAGCAAAACATAAGCAGTCATGGACTGTCTCAAATGAAAATACACCCCCACTCCAAAAATAACTCTGCTTAGGGCTTCATTCAATCCGGCCCAGCTCTGCTTTTATCTAAATGATGCATAGTTATATAGAAAGTCCCCTTTCAAAAACAAGAAAAGATGTACAAAACCGGATTATATATTACTTGAAATATTAAAAATGATCTCCCAACAGAACAAGAACATTGGTATTGTCTAGATTTTCCAAAACAAGGAAAAATGTCGAACCAAAATGAGCCCACAAATATTGTAAAACTGGTATATTTTCACTAATAACAAGACCTTCTTTACTTATACAAATAAGATACACGAACTTAAGAAAATAATAATTCCTTGCTCAAAACACTGACAGTTTAAAAATGTTCCCACAGTGGACTGGAAAAAACACTTTAAAATATTATTAGGAAGTATTTCATGTTTTTATTAAGCACATATTTGCACGCTAGAAATTGAACTGTATATTGAATGAGCAAGCCGAGGAAAACCCTTTACCTGGAAGAGTTTGTCGGTAGTGATGGGAAAATATATGCGACCCCGATCTTTGCTAATTCGAGCATCGACTCCAATCTTCTCCTTGACCTCCTCTGCAGCAGTGAGCTCAAACCCAGTGGGCACGGTTGCTCCCACGGTGACGGTAATGATGGTTCCACTGGTGGGGTCAGGGTCAGTGGGTGACGAAGAGGTGGGCGCTTCCACAGTGTCAGAGGTCAGCTCTGCAGCCTCATCTGCCTGAGAGGACATCCTGAGTAGGGAAGGGTCTGTGGTCTGCTTCTATCCAGACCAGGTGTCAATGCGGTCAAAGTGACAGGTGTGGACAAGCTAAACACAAACACAAACACAGTAAGTATAAGTAAGCAGT
The DNA here is from genome assembly GCA_010277015.1 of Poeciliopsis turrubarensis. Classification (NCBI taxonomy): domain Eukaryota; kingdom Metazoa; phylum Chordata; class Actinopteri; order Cyprinodontiformes; family Poeciliidae; genus Poeciliopsis; species Poeciliopsis turrubarensis. Next base: position 1,147,315 of record VMRN01000024.1, on the reverse strand, counting down.
TACTGCTGTTTATTTTAAGGATGGGAAAGATGAAGCAGCCATCTTTCCCATGTAGACCCTGCAGGTCTATATCTCTGTCATTAACCTAGCTGGCTAACGTTAGCTTCAATGAATAATAAGTTGTTTATTTAATAAAGGTGAAGAAACACACGCTAACTATTGGTATTTCATGTTAAATCTTTATCACACATTTATGTTTTTACAATGAATCCACCGACTGAACTATAAAGCCGATATGTTTAAAAGCTCTGCAGCTCTGGAGCAAAACCAACCTGCAACACACGCGGCAACAGCGAGCTGCTTCCGTTTAGCAAAGTGTAGCTCCACTTCCGGTTGAATATTTTCAAAATAAAAGAACCGCGTCCAATATTAAAACTACTTTGCTTTGACAGTCAGGAAACTTGTTGATGTTGCTGAGATGTTAATGTCAGGTTAATTATTTGGCACTATTAGTCCCGACCTGTTCACAATAACCATGCAGGACAAAAACAGTTTTTAATTAACAAAAATGATCTTTTCTATCATTTCATCTCATGACAGCTCAATTTTCTGTGATCAAGGAATGATTTTTATTCCACAAGATTAATGAACCCAGTTTCAGTGCTTTCTTCCTTTAAATAAAGGAGTGATTATACCAATTTAATGGTATAATTATAGCGAGTTTAAACTGATTAAACTGAAAAAGGCACTTTTTAACTATTGTTCAACATGTTGCTCTGTATATAGATATATATATATATATATATATATATATATGTATATATACATATATATTAGGGTCGAACGTCTTTAATTTCAATTTCAGTAAAAAGTCGTTATTGTAATAATAACGTTTTATTTTGAAGTGCAACTGTATGATTACTAGTAAGTCTGTGAAATTTTACTATAAAATGACAAAGATTGCTGTGATTGGATGGAGTGGGTCACTGAAGGTCCCAGATTGGTTGTCCATGTTGAAGTGGGTGGGACTTGTCGCTCCACCTTTTGAAATCGACGGTCACCGGCGCGACTCACCAAAGTGACCAGCAGATGGCGACATGGTACAATACTCTTAGCAGAGAACAAAGTCAGTGAAGCAAAAACAAATCATTTAAACACTTAATTTGATCAAGCAGAAAATGGATTTATTTCTAAAATATGTATTAAAAGGATGATAAAATTGTATGTAAATTATTAGTCTCTAAGTTATTAATAAAAATCTAGACGATGTTCTTTTCTCCTCAGATTAAAATAAATAACATATTGTTGTATTCTCTTTTTATCCATATTGTGCTAACAGAACAGCAATTTCTTTGCATTTGAAATTATATATTTTTTTGATTATTCTGCACTAAAAATCTGTCCTGTTAATATTTGAATCAAAAATATATCAAAGTAATTACTCATGATGACAATACACAGTTACATTTTCCTTCTAAACATGCTTTACACCCATCACTACTGATTTAATATTTTCTTAATTAGCATTTCCAATCTTCCTGACCAGTACAGACATCTCTGTGTAACCCCTCATAATCTCCTGTTTTCATTTATCATTCATGATTAATGAAATTTATGCTGAAGGTGACAGTAAGCATAACAGTCTTCTCCTGTGTGTCAGATTTTCTGTGTGTGATTAATGGCTTTATTGGGTAGGAACAAGTAAAGAGCTATTCTGACCATTAAAGTAACATCTATGTATCTTCAGCAAAAACTAAGGCTAATAGTAATGCTTCATCAGTAGATATGCTATACTTTTGAAAGACTTTTTCGTTGTTGTTGTTTTCTAACTTTCTGTTATAGGTCAACTGATTAGTAAGCGTGAAGTCTGAGAGACAAGTGGGTGTTTGCTCATGATGAGGAGCGAGCAGTGTTGCAGAGCAGATGGCCAGTGTTGCGCAGAGTACATCTACATCCTGCAGAAAACTTTTGATCACTTAATGATGCTATTTGGTATGCAATGACAAGATCAAATCCATAAATAATGCATGTATTTGTTCTTTGAGAGGATGAGTAACAAGCAATGCTAATTTGTTTCTACATGTTAATTTGTGCTACTTGGAGAAGAAAATATCAAAAGCAGTATTTTCAATGTAAACTGTGAGAAATTCAAGTATTTTGAAAAACAAGCAGGATTGTAAGATGCTCCTATTATCACCTGCAGAAAAATGCGCCTTGCTGCACATTGTGGCATGTGCAAAACTAGAGTAAAGGTGTTTTTAAAGCGAATATTCTCCACTGCACCAAATTATAAGAAAAAAATATGTGATCAAAAGACAATAATCAGAGCATCTGTTGCCCTTCACTGTTGACAGAGAAGATAAAGCACTGACTCATATCGTATCAAGCTAAAAAAAAAAAAGAGCCTATATTTGCTCAGAGACATGTGGGAGATGTGAGAAACAGCTTGGAAGGAGACTATTCTTTGACGCTCTGTACATGAGCTCAGATGACAGATGATTATAGATTTACAGCAATAACTTTATGAAGATCCAAACAAAAAGTGACATATTTCTGTAAAAATTTGCTTGTAAATATTTCCAACCAGAGACTTTCTCTGCTGATGTAAAGTCAGCTTTCCCCTCACGTAGAGTTTTGCATGTTGGTCTCTTTTCGTAGCCTGTCATACTTTCTGTGAGATGTTAAAAGGGTGGGATTTGGTTTTGTAACTTAACGCTGCTGTAGCATTCTCTACCTTTTGTATCTATCTGTCAGGTGTGTTGTCTGGTCTTCCTGATGCTGTTTGTTCACAAGCAAACTTGTGAACAAACAAGCTGTGTTTAGAATGAGATTAAATTGTACAGGGGAGGACTCTGTCAACTTATTAAATGGCTCCTGAGAGCAGTTTATGCCACTAATGACATTTCATGGCACACTTTTCAGATTTTATTTGTAAAGCATTTTAAAAATAATTCTTTTCACTTACAATTCGTGTTGATCTGACACATGATGATGTCACAGTCAAAGTTTGGATGCACAAACTGTGAAAACGAAGTAGATGCAGGGGTAAAAATAAATGAAGGAAGAAATACAAGTAATTTAAAAGTAATCCAAGTAATTCAATAACTCATTATGAATAAATAAATCAAAGAGAGCTCTAATAGATAAGTACACTGATTAAGCTAAATTATGAGACTTAAATCAAAATGCTGACATCATCCATATCATTTGCAGATTTTCTTAACTGAATTTTAAATTTGTTTTTGTTTTAACTGTGGGGAGTGCGTTTACAATACTGTTATTTATAATGAGAACATTATGAATTAATTCCTAATTCTTCCAGTCTCACTCCTCAATAAAATCCTCCAGTAATAGACAGTAATATAACTGAGCCAGCATCTTGTCTTCAGTCCTGTAGAACTGATTATTAAGAAACTAAGTAATAAAGTTCACACACAGTTATTAAATTCCTGTTATCACAACCCAGCTACACGTCCAACCCAGGTGCTTGGAAATCTCTCCTTCTTCCTTCACATGGTGTCGTCTGATCATGACATGCTGGCTGCGTCAGGATCCCCACTGGTGGACATTTCAAACTAAAGCAGGTGCAATTACAGTGTTGACAACTTAAAATAGTTGCATCAACACCTTTGGAGGAGCTCCTTCGCTCAAAGTCTCAGTCATGCAATCTGTGTAAATTACTGTTACAATCTAGTAGGATGCGATGTGCAATGACCGTAGCCATGGCAACAACAACTGGAATCCTTTTTTGTTTTTTTTTTTCGAAACTCAGCGATGATGAAAATTTCAGTTACTATCTCAGGACAAAGTCAAACACAAGAAAAAAAAAAGTTTGAAACTGTAATTTGACACTTGTCAGTTTTATTTGTTGTGCGAGGTTATTTTCAGCTACTCAGAAGAACTAAGCCATGCGGAACAAGGACGTCAGAGTGATAAACACAAACAAAACCAGAATGCAGTCACACTGGCCTCTGTCACAAGTGATACGTCCTCTCAGCCCCTCTTCGCGGGCCAGCCGTGTTTCTGATACACAAAGTCTGACAAACAACTTACGGCTCTCCGCTGGAACCACAAAGATACACAAAGACTGTGCAGGCTGCTGTGTGATTCATGCAGACAAACACAAGACGGGATTTTGTTTCTAATCCACTGTCACGGATAGAGCAGACGAGTTACAATGCCAGAGACCATTTGAAATCCATTGGTTTTTACTCCAGAGAAGAGATTCATTCAAACTTTAATAGCCAGAAAATATCCTGTAAGGTGAGAAGTGTCGAAATAACACCACACATTTTTTTTAAATTATGCTGGTGACCTGAATGTAGGAATAAACTAAATGAACATACAGCAGAGGCTCTGTTGTTCTCAGTTGTTTACTGAACTGCACATATGTACAAGTGCAGTGGACTTGTACATATGTGTAGTTTTGAGTTCTTTTTAATAATTGTTGGCTGCTGCATTAATTATAAATGCCTATTGTGTTATTATTTTTAATTTAATCATAATTAAATATTTTAATTTGCAATAATGAGCATAGTAGTTTGAGCTTAAAATGGCACAATGTGCTGAACATGTGGGTGTATGTACATATATTTCCCCCCCAAGTTTCTTTTTCTTTTGCTTTCCCTCTTGAGCTGCAGATATAAATGATGCACAAACATCTCGGTGTGTGTCAGTGTGCCATTTTCCACCGACACAGGATGTGAGTTAACAGCCTGCTCCTTTTTGAGCTGAGAATAGCTAAGGTGACAGATAACAAACACAGTGTCACCTCCTCCTCCCCTCACCTCCTCCTCTGCCCTCAACCCCCCCAAAATGGTGAAGCATCATCCATATGACACTATCTGCCAGTGGGTGTGGAGGGAGACCTGTCTCTGTCACCATATTGCTTTGCAAAGTCCTTCTTTTTTTCATGACATGTATTCAGATCTTCTTTGTTAACTTTATGTTGAATGCAAAATGAATCTTTCAACCTAAAAACCTTGAAATAGATGTCATTTCTGCTATGCCTTTTTGTAAGGCCATAAATGTGTACATTTGGTTTAATTGATTGATATATAAATTATTCCCAATTCATGTTTAAAACAGTGAAAATCTTGTTTTGTTTTTTTTTTTAATTCTTTATTCAAATACTCAAACCAAAGAGTGCAGCACTGTAAATGCGGAGGTCCAGGCAAACCTCATTCAATTACAAAATAAATAACTGAATAATTAGTTACATTTGTGATTATTCACGTAGTTCAAAGAAGCCGAGGGAGTACTGGAGGAATAACAGAAATTCACAGCTCAGAGGTGAAACTGTGGTGGATGACTAGTGGAGTAAACTTTGACCTTAACAAAGAGTGGCAAGATGCAAGTTGTTAAAAGAAAGCCCTAAAATGTAATTCAGGGAATTCAGAAAACATTTTGTCAGCCTGATAGGATAATCACCAAAGTCCCATTGTAGAAAATGGAACTTAGGCAATTATGCTGGTGGAAGAAGGTGTCAAAGTTCAAAGTTCTCTACAAGTGTGGTGGGAAACTAACCTCACATTACCATGCGCACACACACCAAGATGAAACCTTTAGGTGGCAGCATTATGCTGTGGGGACAGTTTTCTTCAGGAAGGAAAAGTTTAAGGAAGGATGGGTGGAGCTAAACACAGGAGAGGACCGAGGCGGAGGTTCACTACACCCAGAGCTATAATAATGATAGTTCACTTTGAACCATATCCATGTTTCAGGATTGTCCAGTCAAAGTCTTGAAAACTGATGCACATATAGTATCTGTGAAAAGAATCCACCTCCTTTGAATGCTTCACTTTATCCTTTTCTTACATTTACAAATCAATTAAGATTAACAAAACTGGCTAAAGTTTTTTTTTTATACCAAAAAGCCCTTAAATGTCAAAATAAAAACTCTGCAGACATCTTTTGGTTGGGTTCTTCACCAGTCAAAGCTTTGAGGAAGAGTTATAATGTGAGTGCTGTTGAAGAAAACTCATAGCAAAGTTCAACTGGAGTTTATCAAAAGGCAAGTTGGAGACTAAATGGCCAAATGGAAGAAAGTTGATTGGAGCTTTTTGACCATCAAGTAGGGGTCATGTTTGACGGACATCAAACACGGACATTATCATAAACACACCACGCCTACTGTCAAGCATGGTGGTGGCGGCATCATGCTGTGGGATTCTTTCTGAGCACCTTGTAAAGCTTGTAAGGGTAGAAAGAAATGTAAAGAAAACGAATGCAACAAAAGGTAGGGAAACCCTGGAGGACATTTTGTTTTCATGAATAAGAGGACTTTTATTTTCCAGCAAGACGACTCAAAGCATCCAACTAAAGCTACATAGAAATAGCTTAAGCGACAAGGTGGAGTGGCCCAGTCAAAGTCCAGACCTCAATCTGGTTGGCAGCTGGTCTTGTAAAGGATTGTTCACAGCCAATCTCCATGTAGCCTGACAAAGCTTGAACAGCAATGAAGAATAGAGTGAAATCGCACTGTTTTAATGTTCCTCGATTTGAGGCACGTTAGAACGTGCTTTAACGTGCCGCAACTTAATCCTGACTTAAAGGGATGAATATGCTCGTGCAATCCCTTATTATGTCTCACATATTTTTTATTTAACTATTATTTTGTAGAAACCAGTCTTCACTTTGATATTAAAGTTATTTTTTGTTGTTAAAGAAGGCCAGTTTTGTTGATCTTGATTGATTTGTAAAAGCAATAAGAAGAGTAAAACTTCCCAGGGTGAATACTTTTTTAGTGACTGTCCTTACCCATCCATCTAATGTGAATTAGCTTTAGCTACTTCAGAAGGACAAATGTCCGAAATCCTCAAACTGTAGTGGTTGAAATGCACACCACTCAGATTTTCATTTGCATTTTTGAGATGGCAGTTTTAGTCTAATTTGTGTTGCTTCATCATGTGAATCTCCCAAAATACCCTTTAAGTCTGGGACAATAAATGCAAGGTTTCCATGGCAGTGAGGCGCGCGGAGAAAGCTTTTACTCAATCCATCTATGATAATTAATGTTATTGTTACATTTAATTACACTAATTGCCCAACGCGGGGTCTCGCAGTTAGTCAAAGGGTGACAAATGCATGTGAAAGTGGTGCATATGACCAGGGGAGGCTTCAGGAAATTGGTGGTAAGTCATAATGTGATGTCCTCTGAAGTGATGCAAATGCGTGCGTGGGTGCAGGAGGGGGCGTGGGGTGGAGGGGAAGGAGATCTGGTTGGCAATGCGAGGAAGGCTCACGTGATGATCTTTTAAAATTCCTGTTTCCCTGCAGCGCAGTTTGTCAGCCTCATCTATGTGTGTGTGTGTGTGCGTGTGTGCGTGCGTGTGCGTGTGTGTGTGTGTGTGTGTGTGTGTGTGCGCGTATGTGTGCCTCTCTCTCTCTCTCTCCCTTTCTCTCTCCCTCTCTCTCTGCGTGTGTGTTGTCTCGCTGCTCGTACGCATGTCTGATGCTTCGTGCCACAGAAGGACCTGCCTGACTGCCTGAGACCTTCAAGCTCCGCTCATTCTCCTCATCACAGTCCGAAGCTCTTTTTGTTTTTCCCGCTGAAAGCCTTTAAGTAGACGCGAAGGAGGAGGAGAAAGCAGGAAAAAAAACAACAACAAACAAAAACAAACAAACAAACAAAAAAAAACAAACAAACATGCAGTACTGACTGGACCGATGATCAAGTGCTGTGTGTGCACTGATTTCAGGACTGCAGGACTACAATAGCGAAAAGCCCTCCTTGCCTTTTTAGAGGCCACAAGAAGGGGCGGAGGGGGGGAGAAAGGAAAAAGAGAAAAACGGAGGAAAGGCGCCGCAGTCCTGCAAGTCGGAGGGGGGAGATCGACACCGAAGAGAGTCCTCGATCATCGGGGGTCTCACCCTGAAGCCTGAGGAGCCATGTCATCCACGAAAATCAAGAAGGATAAGGAGATCATAGCGGAGTACGAGACCCAAGTGAAAGGTGCGTGAGGAATCCGGTGTTATTGAGTCCTTGGTGCTTAGTTATTACGGGCTGAAGTGGCACCACCTTTGTACTGTGAAGCGCTGACAGACCGATCCAGTCAGGTGACAGGTAATCCGCGACAGCCACTGAATGCACTCTTGAGACTGACATGCCTTAAGAGTGCAAAAAACCCCCGTAGCTGTATTTCCGTGTCTCCTTCTCCTTTCACTAATTCACCAGCAGCCGGTGGGGTGGATGTGTGGATGTGGGCTGAAGGTGGCTTTGCACGCTTTGTTGCTGGGTGAAATGATCCCTGTGTGGAAATGACTGCAGGATGGTGATCTTTTCTTCTGTCAGTCTGGATTTGGCTTGTTGTTCTGGTTGCTTATGGTTGATGGAAAAATTGGGTTAAACCCAATTAAATTCACACAGTGACATAAAATGCTAATTATTGCAATTATAATGGATGGCTGGTTCCTTCCCATGAATCCCATTTGCGAGGGTTACCTCTACCTTCAGCCTTTGACACATTTATGCTCCCACAACAAGCTGATCAGTTCTCATGGGTGTCAAAGCAAACCAAGGATTTAACACAGTAACTTCTTCAAAATCACCAACATTTTCCGCCATACTCTTTAAATGATCCCTGGAGCGACTGATGTTTTCTCTGGCTGCACGGATCGTTGCCCCTACCCTGTTTGTTGCTGCACATTGCCAGCCAGATGGCTGAAATAAGTCGACTACACATTGTCTTCAAGATATTATACTCACTGTTTGGAAATATCGCTTGTTAAAAAAACATCAATAGCTATAAGGTCAAAAATAAATTTATGCCGCCCAACATCCTGTTTATATTTATTCAGAGATGCTCCACAAAGTCAGTGTAAGTCTGTGTAAGTCTTAAAAAGTTATGGATTAAAAAATTCTGCCAATCCCATGGCTGAAAGAAAAGCGACAACACACTGTTATTTAATTTAGGGTTCAGTAAGCGGTAAGGGTCCTACATATCAATATTATCCTGTCACACATTTTACTGCCTTGTTCATGTTATATGATGGAACAATTCGACTTTCCTGCTTGGTTTTTACTTGTTTCCTTTGATTATAATATACTTTAATCGCTCCTTATGAGATTTTTGCCATTGAAATGCATTGTGAAATGTTATAACATTATTTGCCCTTGGCACTTGAAAACTATAACTTTGTGTAAATGTATTGTTTTGTTTTCTTGATTCTTTGTATCAATGTTTACTACATTATTGTAACTCAGATAATCATATTTTCTATTTTTAAGATTTTGCTGCTTTTTGAATCCTGTGTAAATAACAGAATCAAGTCAAGTCAATTTATGTTTATTTTTAAAGCACATTTCAGCTACAGGGAAGTTCAACGTGCTTCAAACATTTTTACTCATGTTTAGCAAGAATCTCAACCAGCCCATGCCTGTACTGGAACACCAAATTGGAGTTTATGGTAGTTATTGGGGCATTAAACCTGTGCTAACTGAGAAAACATTTACGTTTTTGAGTGGATTGGCAAGAGCAACTTTGATCACCTCACTTGGAAGTGTTCCTCTTGAAAAATATAAAAAATTTAGAGCTCTCCAAGGAAGCTATAATTGAGCCACCTTTCTTTGTGTTTAGAAAATAGGCCCCTGTAAAAGATTTGTGTAAACATGTCACTGCTCATCTATCCTGTCTTGCTAGGCGGCTTTCTGCAGGCCACTTCTGGTGACTCAGGCATCATTTATTCAGCTCAGACCCGACGGTATTGTGGCTGAATTGCTCCCGTGTCGCATATCCGGGCCCCGCTTGCAGCCTCTTTTTCGTTTGGCAGCACCCCTTCAAACTGTGGACGTTAATTCACGCGGACTGCTGCTTGTTTCTCATTCACAGCTGGTGTGTTGTATATGGCCTGCGGGCACATAGAGCGCCCTTGCTCTCCACAGCCACCACCTCACAAACACAAAGGCGACGTTACGAGCCGGAGCAGGCAGAGAGTGAGCCTTAATGATATTCAGATTGGAAATTGCACCTGTCTCATTGTGAGTTATTACTTTATGGTTAATGTGCAGTCAACATGGCAGATGGGGCCATATCATCCGAGTGTCACTGATTAGGTCATAACAAGACCAAGCTTTATTATGTATGAGCCTTAATAGACAAGTGACAGAAAAATAGTTGGTTTCAGCGATACAACAAAGGATAAAAAAACTGTTAGTGCATTTGTCAGGGATAAATAAAAGACTTGTTTGAATCCAGATGACATGAAATGAAGCCCCCCCCTCCCCTTAGAGAGCTGCAAACCGCTGTGCTAAAATTTTAACCCCCTGCCTTGATGAATTCCTGACTCCCGGGACCGGCTGCCTAAGCAGAGACTCTTAAAGACCCTGGGTGAGGGTGTTCACTTTGTTCAAGCTGTTCAGCTGGCTGATCTTTCATTTGCATGTCAATAGAGGAGGGCTCCAGGCCTGAACAGGGAGGGAGAGGCAGAGTGGCTCAGGAGCTTGGACTCTGTTTTGTCGCTCACCACCATGTGGTTGCTGGACTGCGGTGCTGCCTCCTCCTTTTTGCCAAGTTTTACAGGAAGCTTGTGAAGTGGGCTCAACTAACAGCAGCTGCTTGACATTTACGATAAAATCGGTGTCCGTAAAGCTATGCTCCCTCATTATTATACACACATATGTGCTTTAAATGTTTAAAAAACTGCATAAGAAGTGGAAGCTTTACGCCTGAATAAAACACCTGAACATTTGTTTCAGCAGGACTCTTTTTTTATTTAACTGGTATGGAGTTTATTTGTTGTTGGGTTTTTTTCCCCTTTTGCTGCACTTTAAATTGGCTTAATTAACTGCAGGATCTGTTGGCTGCGTTTCCTGAATCCTACACAGCAATTAATCACTGATTCCATCCACTGGATGGAGTTCAGTAGAACTTCACCCGTACTGTTTTCATCTGCATAATAGTGTTTTTTCTTATGGTGTTTTAGATGCAAAGCTCATGTTTGCGTTCAATTAAATAATTTACAGTATCTTGCAAAAGTTTCTATATCTCAGTTTTGATATCTTGGCATGTTACAGACACACACTTCAATGTGTTTTTTTCAGAATTTATTTTGAATTACACCAAGAACAAACAGAGCCTCGTCTTAAAAGAGAAGAAAATGTGTTTAAAACGATGCTTAAATAAAACTGCAAGTTCATTGACAGTTTTACATTGGTGCCTTTTCTTATTCGCCAAATAACTCAAGCTCAGTCATATTTAATTCAGTGTTTTTGATTTGACTTCGATGCAAACATATAAATGGGCTTTGATCTGAAACTTTCCTTGAAGTCGGGTTGTATGTTTTGACTTATTATTCTGCTGGAAGGTGAATGTCGGTTCTCAGTTTTTCAATCAGGACAGCGCTGCATTTACCTCTGCCCATCTTCCTGTTAGCTCTGAGCAGCTGCTGCCACATTTTTTATGAAGATGATGTGAAGACGATCACAGAGCGATATCTTGTGTCAGTTCTGCACCACACATAGAATAGCATAAGCTGACGCCTGAAGGTATTTGGTTGCATGGTATTCTATTTAGTAGTATAAAAATAAAGGAGGTATACTATACTTTTTAAAAACCAAATACCGTTTTCCTTTAGCTTCACAATTATTTGCTACTTTCTGTTCATCTGTGACATAAAATCCCAATTGAATATGTTTGTGCATGTAATTTGACAAAATATGAGCTTACAGTTTCAAAATGATCTTATCTGGCCTACTTGTTCTCCCAAAGAACTGCTTTGAGTTGGTAAATTAAGACATGAAACAACTCATGAAAAATTATCAGTGTCCTCCAGCTGTACAAAGTTATGACACCTTAAGTCAAAAATGCACGCTTCAAATGAACAGGAGGTCAAATTTTAATACCTCTGAGTTAAGGCTTCAGTTTGAACTTTTACTGCTTAAATTTACAAAGAGAAGTGAAAAATAAAACACAGAAAAGCAGTGTTTTTACACTCATAATGTTGCCATCACCTGTGATGGTGTTTACTGAGCATTAATGGCTTCTGCCACAGAAAAAGTTGATCATGTATGTATCATGTAGCACCTCAGTGTAATCTGACCAGAGATGCCACATTTTAAACTTCATCCCTGACCTTCTGCTGTTTTTGTTGGTCTGTTTAATTTAATAATTAAATAACTGCTGTCAAACTAAAGATTAAGTGACATGTAGGTGGATTCTGCGTACCAATAGGCAACATCAGAAGATGTTTGGTTGCACAGGATTTTATTTATTCACTTACTTAGTGTCAAAGTAAAGGATCCTGTCAAAAAATAAATAAGTAAACACAGCTTCTATGATCTCCAAATTTGTAGAAAAGTTGAGAAATCTAGTTTTCTCTCTAATTCAGCATTGTATGCTACATTGTGTTGTTCTGTCATACAAACCCCCAGTAAAGTGCATTAATTTGAAAATATTCCAGGGATACTAATGGTTTTGGGAGTAAATTTGGTCCAGTGTTAGCTGAACTCTGGGTTTTTGGTTAGCTGGCTGTTGAGGTCTTGCCAGGCAGCAGGAAGCTGCTGTGCAGGAACAGACAGAGCAGAGGAGTTGGTCGCGCTGAGTCACTTAATGTGGATCCTCCAGCTTCCTGCTTGTTGGGCAAACCTGCTGCAGACTAAGTGAACATTGGCAAAGGAAATTTAATTAATTTGCTGTTAGGGCATTAATCTTGAGTGGGACAGCTTGTTTATTGTACGGCCCAATAAATTCACCTCCTCTCTGGGCCGCTTTGGTTTGTGTGAAACTGCAGTGAGTTATTAAAACATGACAAAGCTGGAGATTGCTTCTGTTGGATTGTTGGATTCCCTATTGTTAATCACTAAGAAACATTTATTAAATGAACTTACTTTGTTGTTGAAAATAAAATAAAAAGATTGATTATCTTGATTTGTTCATAATACAGACTTTTAGGGCTTTATTACAAGCACCACTGAGGCTTTGGGAAATCTGTTTCCTGATATGTGCATCAAAGTTATATATTTTTCTTCTTTTGCTTTTCTAAGCTTTATGTTTTTTATCTAAAAGTGTCTAAGCAAGTGATAGTTGACTGAATGAAGGGTAAATCAACTTTCAGCATAGCAACATGTTCTAAATGCAATGACTGGTCTGGGCTGGATTTCACCTCTCATTGCAGAGACAGAAGGCTGCAGCAGGCAAAACATAAACTTTAACGAGTTACACTAAATTAGCAAATGAACTGTTAAAATAAGCAGTGATAGGCGTTTTTAAAAGCGGTCTCAAATATTCACAGATTTTTGTGTTAGTATTTGTTTACCCGAATGTGCCTGAAATTTATTAAATGCCTTAATAAATGTGCTGAATACTTAAATCATCCATCATGACTTTAAGTAAAAAAGATTTAGAATTATTTCCATAATTATTCAATTAATTCATTGTCCTGTGTTATAAATTAATTATGGTACATTTACTTTAACTGGAAGCCTTAACTGTTACAGTCAGTGGTACAATGGCTCGATGAAATTGGCTACCAAACTTGATAGGAGTAGTTGGTGTTTTTTGTTTAATGGTTTACAGAAGACTGTAGCACCTAAATTGTAAAATAATAAATGGGTTTCCAAAGTTTCGTTCATTATTCATTTTTGGAAAGCAAATATATTAATATTTAACAAATTATTTCTTATCTAGAAACTATCTAAGCTTTCAGCAGCACAGAAGTTGGTATCGATCAGTGAAGTACTATCATTTATTTGTGTTTATTGGACTTGTAAAATAGGATTACATCAAGATGTCTTCACTCATAACTGGAGCCTTGATAACCTTTAAACGTTTTCCAGAGGAGATAAATATGTGAATTCAAATGTCGGCTTGCATAAATGTATTAATAATAACCGATAAATATGCATGGGAATCAACCAACCGTACATGCCGCTAATGTATTTTGCTTTTTTCTTTCATCTTGTCATTTTTATGAAGTTTATTTTTTGAACTTTAAACAGTGCAGACATAAAATCAAGCAACATTACAATTACAAAGGGAGACCTAGATGTTTTCTTTGATGCATATGAAACAGTGTGTCATGTCTTCTCACTAGTGAGCTGTTAATAATATCCTTTTATTCCTCACTGTATGTCATCTTGCTGCTAATATAAATAATAATGACTATTTACAGCAGGAAGGCTTCAAAAAATGTATTTAATGTTGTTCAGTTTCCCCCACAGTCTAAAACTATGACTCTTAAGTTAATTAGTGTCTCTAAATTGCTCTTCGTGTATGCGTGTGTGCGTGTGCGTGTGTGTGTGTGTGTGTGTGTGTGTGTTCATTGTTGTGCCGTGTGTTGCTCTGTTCCCTGCATAGTACCCCCTTAACCCTGCTAGAAAAGCAGACAATCAGAAAGCTGGTTGAACCTTTGGAAAACCTAAAGATTGACCTAGGAAATTCTGAGCAGAGCACCTTTAAAATACACAACCGAATTTTACCTTTTACAAAACATTTTTGACTTGTCATGCTAGTGTACTGTATCATCCAACTCTCTGTTTTGCTTCAGAGTCAGAATCAGCTTTTATTTGGTGTCTTAAAGCTCAGTCTGATGAATGCAGCTGTGACTTGATTAACAGAGACGTTGTTCTGTCTGTTTCACAAGTTCTCTAGATATAATTAGCCTTTCAAGAAAAACGCAGCTCTGCCAAGCGTTATTTATCATTTAACAGAGTTTGAATAGTTCCTCAATTCATGTGTTGGCATTAATGAAGCTAACAAAGGCCTTTTGCAAGCAGACAAGCAGCTTCGTTTTCATGGTTACTCAGTGCCAGTCAGTCCAAGTGTTCCCTTCTCATTTGAGCCATTCAATTTGTTTAAAAAAAAAAAAAAAAAAGTATCAGCACTTCCTGTAAAAGTGACCCTTTTAGCCCCAGTCCAGTAAGAGACTGCAGTGTACTGGGAAACTTGAAATTAATTATAAGCAATTTTACATATATTTCAGTTTAATCCTATAAATGATTCGTAAAAACCAAAATTACACTTGCTCCACTTCTCTTTTATTGCCACCGCTGCACTTCTAAAGCGAGGAACCTATTTAGGTTTGATATTTGCACCATCACCACTGATGGCTGTCTGTCCTTATCTTTCTGTTGTACAACCAGAAACGCATAACAAAGCCAAAAAATAAAGCTGTAAAAATGAGATTAACATGTCCACAACCCGAGTGACAAGAACGTTAGTGATAAAACAAAGCGTGTATCTCAAAGGTGAACACTTTTTCTAGAGAAGTTGAAAGGTAATCTTTACGTGTCCCTCAAAATGCTAACATGTAAGTGAAGGAGGACGTCGGTGTCATCGTGATAGTTAAACACGCACTCATTTCCTGTTAACACGTATGTATTTTAATCTTTGTGTCATATCTTAAAGGACAGCAAAAGCTCCTTTTGCACCAACAGCAACCAACTGCAAAAACATTTTTTATAAGCAATGGTGTTGACAAAAATTTCAGTTTCAAATGAATCGACACTTGCTCCTGTTTGTGAGCACAAGGTAATGTTTGCACCGCATCACAGGTGTTTGTTGCAGGAAATAAGGAAAAGCAATAGTTTAAGTTTTGATTAGCCATCTCTCCTGAAGTTGTTTGGTGATTAGTAATCATCATAATGGAAGTTGCACTTTGACGTTGTAAAAAGCTAAAGCAATACATCTGTGCGTGAGACATCTGCAGTGGGAGATCCTTGTTAATTTGAAATTTGCAATCAAAATAAGATAAAACTGAATATTAACTTTTTTGAATTGTTCAACATATATTTTTTTTTTTATCAAGAGATAAACCGTTAAGTTCAAATTAAACCATATTTCCCCCCCACTGTGGCCGTTTACATGAAAACTGGCTGCAGTACAGCTAGCTCCTACACAAAGGTAGAAAAGTAGTAGCTGAAAATTGACAGCCAATCAGGCAGAAATTTAATGCACTCACCGTGTTCAGTGTTTTGTAACAAAGATGTTGCTGAGTACAGCTCTCATTCGTGCTGCCACCATTCCTAGGTTGGAAAAAGCTAAAGTAACAGACATTGCATCAAAAATCTGTGAAACAATGTTTCCAAATGTGTCCATATATGGACTATCGGGGAATTATCGCTCCCCCCTGCAAAGCATGCTGCTTTGAGACTAAAGGAGATTTTATTTCTCTCTCTGTTTTCAGAAAATGAAACTGCCTGTGACAACGCCACTGATCTGTTCAAATTCAGATCTTCTGAGAGAACATACTGGCAGCGTAACCATAGCAACAGATACAACAAGAATGCTCAGCAGAAAAGAAAATGCAGAAAGTCTCTCAAAGCTCACTATCTGATGAAGCAATTAGCTAAGTGGTAATATTTTAAGCTCCAGAACTGCTAGATTAACTTTATCTTAGCATGTCCCACAGAAGACGTTAGATAATTAAACAGTCCACCTATTTGCAGCTCACAAATCCCTCTTGGACACTAAGGAGTATAGAAATAGGATCAAAAGTGGCACAGTCTAAGGAGCTCAAAACTGTGACATTTCACTCTACGGCTTCTAAGATGTTAATTCATATTTTAACTTTGATGGCGATTGCATTTGTTTGGCTAACACGTTTTAAATTTGCTGCAAGAGCATTGATGTACGGCTTTGAAAACAGCGGAATAAAGTCAGAAAGCTAAACTACTCAGAAATGTATCGTTTCCTGAAGTCAGAATATGATTCCTTGACTAAATTGAAACCAGAAAATAACTGGCATTACAGAGGCTTGACAAACGGCAATGGCAATTCTGTCATCTTAGTCTTTTCCTTGTTTCAATTTTAGGCGAGGTGAAATCTATCTACTTTTAGAACTTGTGCAAGTTGTTTCACACAAATAAAATATTTATTTGAACCCCTAAAACATCAGTGTTTCTATTGCACCGCATGCAAATTGGTATTTTATTCTAATTTAGCTCAATCAAAGGTGTCTTAGGGGAAAAGACTGTTTTACTGCTGTGATCAGATGCTGCTGCATTCTGATAAACTTAAATCGTGTCCAGCTCACTCCACCTCATTCAGCGTGCCACCTCTCCACGTCCACCGGATTCAGCCCTTTCCTCCAATAGGCTTCTCCCCTGAGACTGGTTTACGCCCATGTTGCCATGGAGACACTTTGCAGCCTGGTCCTGCATAGCCGGATGCTGGATACAGCAAATGATTGAAAGCTGGGTAGGATTCTTCAGCTTATGCCTGGATTTAACCATATATGGTGATGAAATGGCCCTCTTCAATGCGGCTTAACAGAGATAGACATGTGTTCTGCCTTTTTATTACTATTGCAGTCAATACTATTTGTCTTGGTAGTATTCAATTGCAATACAAAGAGGATCTTTGAGGAGAGGAGAGCTCGGGGCAAGTCAAAATGATGCACAAGTCAATCTGATCTGTTGGGTTTTTTCTTTCAGTCTGGATTGATTTTTAGTTTAGTGGACAGAACATCCAGTGGAAAATCCAATAAACCAGCTGATAATTAGGAGGACCAACACAGAAACTGACAGCTGACATCTTGCTCTAAGACGCTCGACCGGTTCATCTCTACCCAGCTATTGATTGGGCTCATCTAAAGTTCTCTTATCTTTGAACACACGTGCTGCAGCAGCCTGGGCTAAAGAGAGAGTCCGGGTTTGATCGAGACAGGCGAAGAACTCACAGCGACATCAGCTGCACGGCCCCATGAATCCAAAATTGTGCTAATCATTAGAGGATTAAAGCTGAACAGAGAAGCAGGGGGATTTGTTCAGCACTGGGACTTGTATTCTGAGACTAGTATAAGTGTAAGGGGCAGACAGAGTGAATTGGGGTCTGGATAAGGGCTGCTTTCTTCTGTGCGTCTTCTTTTCACACAAATTTGGCTCTGAAGTGTGGAACCGAAACGCTGCAGAGCTGGAGTCGGGGATTAGGCTGGAGAAATTTGGCTAGTTGCTTTTGTCTATTTTTGTGTGCTCGTCTGGCTGCACAGTGACACTGTGACACTTTAAATGCTGCCCCCATCTGCAGTTATCTCCAAGAAGTAGATACTCTCAAGATCAGGGTCACCCATTTTCAAGAATAATTGTGGACTTCTTATTCAGTAAACATAATAATGCGCGATTGACTTAAAAGGCTAAACAAAAATTAAATGGCCAAACAAAAGATTTGAGACATGAACAGATGCTGACACATTGTGAGCATAAATGGATTTTAACATAGAAAACATGAAGCTTCCATTTAAAGCTCTTAGTCTGAATGTCTTAATAAAAAGCAGCAGATAATAGTGAAGAGGAAAAAAAATTACTGATGTCTTTTTTGAAAAAAAAAATAAAAAATATTGTGACATGGATTTGTATTCATTCCCTGTTAATTAACTTTCATTTAGATTAACGGCATTGAATCAGTTCTAGTCTGGATTATCACAGCTTGTTAGGAAGTCGAGGTCAGCCAGAATGTCGTTCCCCTCCAGGGTCAGTGACCAACAATCGCAGCCGAAAGGTGCTGGGCATTGAACCTCTGACCTTCAATAAGTCAGAGTGTTAACTGCCCCGCCGACTCCCCTCTTGAGGCAACTCCAGTAAAAACTTGAAAAGCACTGAAGCTCTGCATCTGGCAATAATTTTGGTGCCATTCTCTTGCTGGGGAGCCAACAGGAAGTCAGGCGGAGCAGCGAGAGGTAGTCTCGAATGCAAATGCTGTCAACCAGATGACTGTGCTATACAAAGCCTGCAAGAGGAAGAGAAAGAAGAAAAGATCTCGCTGCACATTTGAAAGGCCAACAGTCATGTAGAAATGTGTCAGGCATCAGCTTAAGATGTTGCAGTCAATCTCACTTAGATCTCAATATCATTTCTTCAGACATTTAACAAAGCAGCATTGTTAAATCTAGATCTTGTTTTATAAAATTTATCATCAATTCTCCCAGAATGTGGTTCAGCACTGTTGTCCCTGCAGGATTTTGTCTGGAAGGGTCAAAGTTCATGCATGTCTGACGTCCTGCTATTGCTTTTAGAGGTTTTCCTGTTACTGTACTATGAGTTTCCATCTGTTGATCGATGTACATAAAAAATCTCTTTGTGGAGCAGGTGTAGATGAGGGTGATGATGTGATTAGGACTGTGATACTGTCACATATAAATGATACAGATGTTTCAAAGACCTGGATCTCATAATTTAGTCACTGCAAAACCCCGCATGAGCTCTTCTGCCACAATTTATCAGAAAGATTGGATCTCAAGGGTTGACCACAGGATTATTGATCATTATTATTCTCCCTCTCACCTCAGATTCCAGTCGCTAATCAATGAATGCAGTCTGCTGCCGTGCTGCCAATGAAATCGCCAATAACACCTGCTTCCCCGTCCATGACTTGCTGGAGAGATTTTAGATCCAGTCTTGCCTGGGAATGCCTGGTGATTGTCCAGACAGAGCCGGAGAGGAATGTCTGGGATTTCATCTTGGATCTGTTACTTCCACAAACTAATCACGGAGAAGCAGAAAACAACAGATATTAGTGTTCAACAAAATGATTTCATGGTTTGCCTCCTCGTCACACTGTCTCCTGTGATGCATGCTAAGTAGCATTACAAATAATTTAGGAGTGTAATTTAAAAAATAAAGATGTTGCAGACACCTGTAAAAGTAACAATGATAGCAGAGTAAATAAACTGAGTAGTATTAGATGCTGCTAATGTGAGCAAAGTAGTGTTCATGCATTTTAAAAAAAATGTTGCTGGGTTTCAAAAATGCTCAACATAACACATTTACAGTTAAACATTAACGACATTTTAATTGATATTTGCAGTTTATCATTTTATCATTTTTGTGTTTGTGTAGAATATATCAAGCTGTTCATAAATGCTATGTTGGAGCAAAAAAAAAAAAAAGTTCTTTCATAAAACACAAAGATGCTTTTCTCTCAGAAAAGATGCAATTCATGCTCAGACACATCAGCAAAAAGGAACCATCAAAGTCTGTGTGGTGGCCTGATTCTAATTAGGTTGTTACAAAGGTTGTGAAAGGAGAATTTAACCAAACAGAAGTGCATCCCTCATTTGTTTGATCCCACTAGACTGCTAATCATATTTCAGATGCTCTTGCCCCCCCACCGCTAGACGGCCTCTTGTCACATCCGTCCCTGTTTCTATGAAAGAAAAGATCCCACACAAAACACGCAGCAGATGGCTGCATTGCTGCTTGGCGATGACAAGATCCAGCAGAGCAGAAACATTAAAGGCTTAACTTAACTCGTGTTGAGTTTGACGAGTCATGTTTTTGGTTGATGGCCCAGATAATCCCTTTCCAAACTGGAGGTGTGAGGATTTATCTGTCACTTATTTAATAGAATAATCAGAAGCACTGTTGAAAAGGCTAATCTTACATGAGCTGCTCCAAATGACCAAGTTATTTTAGGAAGAAAAGGATGAATCAGAGATTTGTGGCGAATTTCTCATGGATTTTGGAAACATTTGACCTGCTGATGTGAGATTAAGTCTTTTTCAATTTACTAATTTCAACTGAAATTAAAATTCAATATTTTATTTGCCCTTCCCCCAAAAAACAATAATGTGTTGGTGGACCTCTCATCGTTTAAGTTTCCATCTACTAGGAACTATGAATAGCAAACTATGAATAGTTTTTAAGTTACTTAAAAACTGAAAGTACTTTATATTAATTATAAAATAAAAACACTTCTTTAAAAAAAACACATCTGTCTCTAAAAAACTGGAAATGTAGAAAATAGTTCAGGTATTTACACAGATTAAAAATAATATCATGTCAAAACAAAGAAACTTTCTAATCCAGATCATTTTGATAGAAAAAAAAAACACTCCTTTATTAATTTGGTTTAACTACACAGAATAATTAACCCTTGGTCACATGGCTGCAGGACGTTCGTTTCTGCACACACTATTCAAACTCCACTGAGCCAAACTCCTGAAATCCCTCTGCAAGTCAGATAGTAGGAGCTGCTTTCCACATAAACAAACGTGCAACCGCTGAGTTTACAGTGAAAACTGATTTCAGCACATCAGTCAGATGAGTGGCCATTAACTCAGTGGCGCAGCGTGAATGGCCAGCTTGGATCCTTTCCTCCCTCTGGCTTCAGCGGTTTGTTCGTTCCCACAGCAACAACTTTTTGGTATGATGAGGTCACTGATCTGAAGAAATGATTTTGATTAGTTGACTTCTGTCAAAATGAATACTTTCATGCTTACATCTGCCTTTATCTATAATTGACTTTGATTTGGATCAGCTGTATTGAATCCACATGATTTATCTATTCTTTAATTCTTTGATTATTTTTTTTTTTTTTATATAGAAGTCCAATCTAATTTTACACTTCATTAAGATAATTCTTGTTGAAAACTGAAGAAGACAGCCAAAGGCAGATTTACAAAATATCTTGTAGATGCAATAATGTAACACGTCACTTACACTGAATCTGGATTCTTCTGACAGCTGCATTTACCGAAGCCTTGTTGAATCTCCCTACTCGTTCACTTTCTTTGCAGAGACCATTAAGCAAAGCAGTAAATCTTCCTCCTGTGAATGGAGAAAAATAATGACAGAACCTGCTTTGATGGTGTTCAACAAGATAAACATGCATAATCAATTTGACCGCAGACATACTTCCACAACATTTCTTCTCTTCAAAGACCGAACAGAGGCACAGAGGGGTCGCTCTCTTTGAATAAGCCGCAGCGAATGAGGCTTCTCGAAGGGCTGGGAATAGCTGGGGAATAAATCTCCAATTGCTCATGGTCTCTGAGAGGAATGGGCACACTTTTGGTGAGTGCATGCGTGTGTGTGTGTGTGTGCGTGTGTGTGTGTGTGTGCATGACCTATTTCTTTCTTCAATTCTGTTTTTTAAAAGTGTGGCTGCAGCTTGTGGTTCAGAGTTGCCTTTTTAGAAAGAATGTTTTCAGAACTAAATCCTGTCACTCATGCATATCGGTGTCACATTTTTCCTCTTTGCTCGCTTGCTTCGCCTTTCTCCTGGAAGAAAGAACACAAAACGGGGAACACAACGGCACGTCTGGCACCACAAGTCCTGCAAGTACCGGAGTAGTAAAGTGGTGTCTGGTTCCGAGCTTTCACTTTAAACCGGGCTTTCAGCTCTTTGAGTCGGTGGGAGAAAAGGAGGCCCCTGGATAAAGAGGAGGGCAGGAACAATGGTTAACCACAGAGTGGAGTTCAGCGTTTAGGGCTGAAGCCAGGCGGCACGACATCATAGAGGCTGCTGCTGCACAACAGCACTGTTTCCTCGTCACATATCTATGATGAGGGCTTGGCTCTGACCAAATTGCACCCTCAACAGCACAAAAACACAGTCTGTGTGGTTTTATCATTCAGCAAGCAGCTCCTCTCCCTGCCAAAAATCACCCTGTTCTTGTTTTTTTTTTTTTTTCTGAGGCTATTACTTGCAGTGACTCACTCTGCAACAGAAGGGTGTCGCAACATGATGTGACTTTCATAATGAAGTTCAAGTTGCTTTTGGTAATGTTGTACAATTTAAGGCAGACTTGTTAAAGACAAACATAGCACAAGAAGGTGGAGTTCAGGGCACAAAGGATATTTGCGAACAAATAACCATTAAACTGATTTTCTGTGTGAATCCGCTGCCTCGCGTGAACTGAGCTATAAAAGGAAGATTTAAAAGAGAAAAACAGCTAGTTCATGCATCTTTCATTTTTATTCAGTTTTGCTTGTACGTTTAATTTAGAAACCCAGATCAGATTGGGAAACGTCTCTTATCAGACCTGGAGGCTTCCTTCCTTCTGTGAAGTGACACCGTTCTGCTTCTGGTAGATCCGCCTCATTGCTCTCTCTCTCTCTCTCTCTCTGTGGGATATGTCTGTCTCTGTTCATGAGTTGAGGCATCGTTGCTGCTGATGACAGCACTATTAAGCGGAATCAGGTTATGCTCGTGGCTCCCACAGGCACGAAGGATCCTTGCTCTGCCTCGTAGTGTCAGGTTCCTCTTGAAGAGAGATGTGACTCGTCGTCTTTTAAGAGTGTGGGAGTGCATTACCTTCTCATTAGATCAGCCTGATAAATTCATAGGGACAATTATGAGAAATCATTGATGCAGGTCATCCGACTTGCTTTTGCACTGAGCCCAATTTTTATCTGTACTTTAAGCAGACTCTTTATAACATGCACGTCTTTGATACTCGAAGATCAAAGTGATTCGGAAGGGTAAATCTTTGATAATATTACAGTCTTGCACTGTTTGCTGTTTTATTTCTCATAAATATTTCTTGTACAAAACCTTTATAAATCACTCTCACTTGAATATCTCTTGTATTGCAGAGATATGTAGCACTTTTCTGTTTTGGCAGGTGTTTTCCTCAGCTTTTTAAAACATCCTGTTGTGGAACCGTGAAAAACAAAGAGCAGTTTATTTATAACAAACGTCTCCCTTTTTGGATTAATTATGAGTCATAACAAATTTCAGTCTAGTTTCCATAAACACCACTGACTAGAAAACAGTGGCATGTTGATGAACCTGGAATGTGTTTTATATTATTTGATCCGACGGCTTTATTTGAGTCCAGCGGTCATGATATTTTTAATTGGCAGTCTGTGCATTACTGTAGGGAAATCTAGCAAAGTTTTCCTTTACCTTACTGTCAGAATATGCATTTTTTGCAAACCAGTCAGAAGTGTTTTATGTGGAGTAGCACAGGGTTCATACATTCTTCCCCCTGATGTTTCTTGACCTTATTATTCAGATAATATTCAGATTTATTGCTAATTTAAGTCCACTGCATGTCAGAAACAGTCTCTGACCAGCAACAAACAATAGTTATGTGACCCTATCTGTAGTTTAATGCAGAAAAGACTGAACACCTTATTACATAGCCAGTCTGACTGCATGCTTTAGCTGTTAAAACCTGGATTATTGCAGAAGCATTTTTACATGTTTGAATAAGAAGAGGCTCTGCAGTCTGTCCAGAATGCTGCAGAAAGGCTTTTAACCAACACAGGAAACAGAAAACATGTTTTACCCCCATCTGTATGATGATTGATGATCTTAATGACGGCATTTGACAAAATGCTTATAGCTTCTTTCATATGTCGCTGAAATTTGCTATACAAATACATTTGACTTGACTGAATATGTTAGTCACATAGCACTTTTTTTTTTTTTTTTAAATATTTTTGAGTCCATTATAAAAACTCACTTTTAAAGCCCTGTGTTGGTCTGCTCCTGTTTACATCTCTCCTTCTTGGAGAGTCAAATCTGACAAAAAGAGTCAAATTGTTTGAAATGTGTTGCTAATCCTTTTATTCGCTTAAATCTTTTCAAGGCCAACTTTTAATTAAGGGGTTATTTTTATGTTTTTTATTGCTTTACAGCGACACATATTTGCTTCAAAATACATTTTACTTTCTTCATTATTTTTCTTCTTACTAATACTGCATGTTTAATTGCGTTACTGTATTCTGTGTTACATCTTTATATCATCTGAATGTGCTTTGGAAACAAATCCTCTTCAACACAGGCTTCAATTATCAGTGCCATCATTTTTGTGTAATTTGTCTATTAATGTCATTTCTGTGTTGTTTTATCCTGAACAGAGATCCGTAACCAGCTCGTGGAGCAGTTTAAATGCTTGGAGCAGCAGTCAGAGTCTCGTATCCAGCTGCTGCAGGACCTGCAGGAGTTCTTCCGGCGCAAAGCTGAGATCGAACTGGAATACTCTCGCAGCTTGGAGAAACTGGCTGAGAGATTCTCCTCAAAGATCCGCAGTTCCAGGGAGCATCAGCAGTTTAAGTGAGTTTTCCCCTCACCAGACAAAATGCGTTACATCTGCCATTATAACAGCAAGATGTTTTTTTTTGTTTGTTTAACGGAAAACTAAAGATTTGACATGTTTTTCAACATTATTTATTGAAGCAGTACTTTGTCGGTGTGCACTTTGAGCTTGTTTCTAGAATTTATTGCTTCCTCTCCAGTGGCTTTAAACTCAAATCATAGAAAGCTTCATGTGTTTTATTCTCTATTTGGGAAAGAAAAACAAACAAAAGAACAATGTATTTGCAGCATGCGGCTGTCTAAATATGCAAGATATTACGTCAGAAAACAATGAACATTCATAAGAAATTTTCAAAGGCAAATATTCAAAAACTATTTGTAATAGATTCTGGACTTTTTTAAAACGTAAGGATCTCGAGGCTGTTTTCGATTCTCAGAATGCGAAAATCTTTGATGTGATTTATTTATTCTGATTATTTTTAAGAGCCGTAATAAAAATATTTTTTCTAACTTTTCCACAATAATAATCACAGGAGCAAAGGGAGGGAGGTTTTTGTGCTGAGTATTTTACTATTATTTCAAAATTAGAGGACAAAAAATTGCATTTCATATTTTCATATTTTTCTACACAGCATTTCCCTATTTTTTATCTATCGAACAAATAACTCACTGAATATAAATTTAAACGGGCAAAAACGGCTTCTGAATGTTAGGTAGTTTAAATCTGATTTTCTCAGACTTCACCCATTTTTATTCCTCTGCTCGAAAATTTCAAAAACATGTGCAAGTGTAGAAATCTGGCACCATTTGCCCCGAATTTCCCACCAACTCTCGGCTACATGGCTCACGCAGGGCATGAAATTAAGCTCCGCTGCTCTCCAAATCAAATACCTACGGCAAGCAGAAGAGCTTAGCTCAGTGTGCTAATGGGAGCGCCGGAGCAGCTGTGTACTGGCAGCAGTTCTCAGGTCTGAATCTGTGTTGGCATTACGTTGCCATAATGTCTGCTTGAATTTTGTTTAGTTTTTTTAAATTAATGCTGCAGGACTTTAGGTGTCCATCTTTTTTTGTTTTTAAATCCTCTTTTAAATTTGATGATGGGAAGAGGCGTTGAGGTTTTGACCTGCTGGAGTTGTTAATAGAGTTACAGGTTAACACAAGCAATTATTTAATGGGATGTTTAAAACAACTGGCAGATTAATTGGAAAGATTTGAAAATGGTGTTTTATTGTGATGTCTAAATATGCCCTAACAGAAGCAAACAAGCAAACATAAATACACCTTTCCAAAATAATTTACTAAGCCTAGGCAATTTAAATAAATATCAGCTGGATACATAATTTCCAAAATTATGCATTCAGAAAGATGAAAAGATTTCTGAAATGTAACAACAAACAAGCTGGAATTTTGTAATTACTTCTGCATCTTGCATTTTAAAAACAGACAAAAGATCAAAATAGACTCTTCATTAATCCAACTGACTTTATTTTATCAATAATATTTGAACTTATCTTAACTTTGAAGTTAGAAACTCAGAAAACACTGTCAGGTCAAACATGTTTACCACTGAGTTACATCACACTTCCTTTGAATCACATATTTTAATCATTTAGGAACTGAGAATACCAACTGCTGCAGTTTTGCTTCAAGAAAATGAACACATTTTCTTTCAGCTTTCAGCTTTCAGTTACTCAGCATTGTGTGGTTGCGGTGTCTGATTGTGTTCCTCATGAGGCTGCACACATTTCTATGAGGAGACAGATCTGGACTGGTTAATGCACACTATAGTTCTGTAAGTTATGCAGGATTTGTTCTGCTAAGAAGAGCCGTTATAGAAGTCTGGGTTCTCTCAAAGAATCCAACATAACCCTTTGCATCAATTATGCTTTGCACAAATGCATGCCGCTCATGCTTCATGAAACCTATGCATTCATTGCATAGGTTTTAATGACCTTGTGTTGATCTTTTCTATTTGGCACCCAGAGCCATCTGTGCTTGCCAAAAGCATGCTGATGCAGATGTAAACTCATCTGACCACAGAGCATCTGTCCGCTGACTTTCGGTTCTTCCTTTATGAGCTCATGTGTGGAGAAATTACAAGCAGACTGCTGCTGTTTGTGTGAAATTCACAGTGATGTACTGGGATAATTGATCCCATATGGTCTTAAGGAATAAAAGCTCGACTTATAGTAGATATAAATGTCCTGCAGTTGACTCATCACTGTAGTGAACCACTGGAGTCTACAGATGATCTTCTTCAATCAGCAAGAGATTTGACAGAAAAGTACACCTAAAATAAAACTTTCCAAATCCAAGATCATAGTTTTCATGAGCGTCAGACACATTCACATTTTCTAACGTACAGATGACCATTTGGCAGCTCTGGTGCCAGTTAATCTCACTTCAGGCGTTTTACTATGTAGCTTCACAAGTAATAATAATAATAATAATAATAATAATAATAATAATAATAATAAAATAGAAGTACAGCTACGTTATAGCTCTGTAGGAGGTGCAAATATCTGCAGGGTTGGTAGAAAGCGCTCTGGTCACATAATTTAGATCAAAATATACATATGTGATGGCATAAATCAATCAAACTCCAGGCCTACATCTAGTTGACCTTTCAAAAATGAAATTAGTAAAAGAAGATTAATGAATTTTAGCTTTCATTAAATTCACCAATTCCATTAAGAATTTGTGGAAAGACTTGAAAAATACTGACTTGAGCTTAAGCTAATTTGCAAAAGGAAAAAAAAACAAAACATGCAAAAATGTTCTTCACTAAAAGAGCAAATCTACCACAAAATACTTGTGGTTGAGACTGTTGAGAATGATTTATAAAGAATTGACTTAGGTCACACTTTTAAGATTTTTATTAAATAATAAAAATAAATAACCACGAATGCCTTTACTTCTCCTTCTCCATTCTGCGCTGTGTTGTGTAGAAGTATCACAAAACAATAAAATGCATATTGGTTTATGGCTGTAATGTATACATATGTTCTGGCATTATGAATAGTTTTTGTGTGGCTGTGAAAATATAACATGCCTCTGAGGCCAATTCCTCTTAGCAACTCATCAAAATAGGAAAGACAAGCAAACCATGGAGTTTAGTAGACGCATTTTCATCTTTACATTGAATGACTTCAAAACAATATTAGACTTAACTTGCCCACACTGAACTTACGGTATAAGATAAAAGCAGAGGTAGTAATATCTCAAGATCAATTTCACAGAGCAGCAGTAGATTTTTCAGTTTTGTTAGAGCAATGAAAAATTCATTTATTTTAAGGTTTTTGAGAGTAAATCTGGGGGACCATTATGTTCAGATTTAATCTGGAGTTATGTTTCATTTGTAACCAGTGCATATTGAACTGCATCAGATTGCCAAGACTATAAAATTAAGACTGAAAAGGGTCATCACCTTCCATTTTTGCCACGTTTGCATATATTATAGGCACAGTTCCTTATTTTCTACAGTATTATGACCTCTGTTTCAATAACTGACTCCTGTCTCCTCAGTGTGTGTGAACTTTTCACACTGCAACAAAAAAACATGCAAAGCAATGTTTCACCTTGTGTGGACGCTAGATGCTTGTAATCAGCAGTGGCACACCCTTTGCTGTGGTTTTCTTTCTGCTTACGAGTAGTTAGGATAATCACAAGCCGCCAAAAACACCAAATGAGCCCAGACTTGAAAACCACTTGTGTTTGTCCAATCAGAACAGTTAGGAGGCAGAAAACCAAAACAAGCTGTATGTATCATCGGGAAAAAATGCAAAGCCTTGAATTCTGACATTTTAATTTTCAGAGTTTTGTTACGAACTTACAGCTTTTTCATGAAGCTTTATCTCGGTGTCCATGTAAATTAACAGGAAAATTGTTTTGGCTACAGCGTTTCTCGTACAGTAGCCGTCACTGCATCCTATTTTGTGCATGTAGCTGTGTTTTCATGCTCAGTAATTAAATATTTTTAAAGGGACAAAACAATAAAACAGCACAGCAGAGTCATCCCAACCAGGATGGACTTGCGTACGTCCTTGGATCCAGGCCTAAAGTGTGTCGGCTGAACCCTTTTCCCTGCTGATTCATTAGCAAGCTGTAGCTTCTTTTGATTTACAGCTACTGCAGCTACAGCCACACCGCAGCGAAACCAGCCAGGAATCATTTTGCTCTTCCCACTTAACCTCACTTGCAACAATGAAACCTAATACTTCAGGAGAACGTGCGGCCCTATGCGGCGCTTTTTGGTTTCTGCAGCTGAATCCAGTTTTCGGCGCGAAAACAAGACAAGAGTTGTGAAAATGCAGCACGTGATATCACTTCAGAAATAAAAATTAGGTGCAGAAGTCTGATTATATTGTGGGTTTTCCTTCATTGCAAAGAGTCATAAATATACATGTAAGGTTGATATACATACAGTTAGACACCATCCTTGCCTGGGCATAGTCCTGCCAGGATTTTGACCACTCTTTTGGTAGAACCAGTAGAAATCATTTGAACTGGTGGCTTCCTGGCACAGATCCAGTGTTTGGGATCACTGGAAATCATCCAGAGTAAACCCAATTATGTCAAATTGAAGAATCTGCGAGCAGACATCTTTCTTCATTATTTCACCCACTGGTAGATGGAAAGACTAAACATCATACTACCAACACCATGTTTCACAGTTTGGACAATGTTCTTGTGTCTCAAAGTCTCTCACTGACTTTTTTGAAGGCACTGCTTGTGGTTGTGGTCAGGTAGCTCAATGCTTGTCTCATGTAACCCTGAACTTTTCTTCAGAAGTCTTGTAGTTTTGCTATGTAGGAAGGTTCACAGTTCAATCAAGCACGAAGAGGAAGTTTTTGGCGAGCCACCTTTCTGACGCCCTCATCCCCGGAAAGGGAAATTTGGGGACAATTTTGGGTTCTAATTGACAATGATCCTAAATATATACACATTTTGGAACAAAAGAAAGCAGGATAAAAGTAAAGTAATCTTATTGAAACTTTGCAGACTGTGATTTAAAGCTATATCCTAACTGCCCCTGTTCTTCTCGTGATAGTGGGCACATATCCATCTATTCCAGAAGGTTGTTAATGGCTACAAATGCATTTGCTAAGGGACATTCAGTTGAGTAGCTTTAGGGGTGAAGTTATATATTTTAGCATATGCATGCATGCAAAGGCGAGACTGCTCAATAAATCCAAATTGTTCCCTTTAGTGCTTGTTTTACAAAATTATTAAACATCCATATTATATAATCACCATGCCCAGAAAATTAAGTCTTCAATAGCATAATTAAAAGCACCAGATTAATGTGGCTTTCATGTCCATGATGATAAGTAGATAAAAAACAAGATTGAATTTTTGGCTTTTTGTTAATGGTACCAGTACAAAATAATTTTTTGGTTTGTTTTTTTGGTATGCAGTCCTTTTCCCACTGAGTTGATGTTTCTCTGTGTGTCGCATTTATCAGGAAGTGGAGTTATTTGGTTTGAAGAGATTCTTGGAGCCGTTATCCCCTTTAGTTACGATGTAACATTGCAGAATGATGTTTGCTGCTGTTGGATGGGTATAAAGCTTGTACAGCTTTATACCCATTGAGTGCAACTATGTTCTTGAAGTAAGTCTCCTTTCTGGCGGCCTGCAGGGCAGAGGGTAAAAGGTTGAGCTAAATCTCACCAGGCTTTGTTTGTTTGAACAGAGGAGCCGGTACTCGGCTCTTGTCAGGTTGACGAGCCCAGCTGGCAGATGTCATCTCACAGACGATGAATAGATCAGCTGGTTTTCAGCTTGTTTTATGTTTTTTTTTTTTTTTTTTGTGTGTCTTTTCAAATTCAATCTTGTCTTCATCAATGGTGCCCTGCTTTGGCCTGTGTGTCTGTACAGCTGTGCGACGTCAAATTATGAAACTCTTAATAGAAAAGACTGAAATGGTGACTGGTGTGTCAATGTAGAACAACAAAGAACGCGTAAAATGGAACCAAAGTGAATTTTATTCCCAAAGCTTGAACGTGTGCCTCCTCCTTGTCTTTAGAAGCTATTTGTCTCTTTTTTCCTTTTTCTTTGACTGTTTCATGGAGAAGTGGAAGCAAAGCAGTGTGGAAGAGATTAAAGGCTGCACAGAGCAGAGCCCTGAGTTGATAAATACAGACTTCCTTCTGCAAATCCTGGCTCAGACGCATCACAGGCTCTGAGGGATTGGATGGTGGAATTCAGTACAATTATAAGTAAAGCAATGACCCTGTTTTATGACTCTCACTGATGTTGGTTGCATGCATTGCGAGGGGAAACTTTATTTTTGTTTATCATTGTGTGAAGGAATTATCGCAATGTGTTTCAACTTTAGAATTTAACCCTCATATAGAAAATTGAAGCATGTATGAATCATTCTATGTTGTTCAAAGTATTATTGGTTTTGATGGCTTGGTGACTTGTGTCATTTTCAAATTGAAAGGCTTTGTGTCAGATGTTTTAAAGCTTGGCATGTTGTTTTAAAACATAACTCTGCTTTAAACTTTCACACATCTTTTTCCCGGGTCTGAGGAACACAGCAAACATTTCTAATATTCTCTGCTAAATCTGTGAACCCTTCACAGCTCAGCTGTATCAGATAAAACCCCAGCCCTGTTTAGTCTGCTTTAATCGATTTCTAGTTTGTTTGCCTATAAAGACTGTTCGTTTGGGGAGGTGTGAGCACGCAATGCGGCCAAAAAAGTGAACTTTGGTCCGCCTAAAAACGTTTTGTTTGAAGTGAACTCTGGTGCAGTCCGAATGCACGTGTGAATGCCAGGCGGACCGGAGAGCGCTCCAAAAGCAGGAAGTGACTACAGTGCAGGGATTCTGAATAAATACATCCAAAGCATCAAATAGATTGTGGCCTTTACCAAAAACAGAAGAGAAATACTACCGCCACTAGAATCTGATGCTACTTCATTTTGGTTTATATTTGGAGAAGAAGGAAGTTGCTCTCATTATCTTTTTTTTTGTGGTTTTCATGTTTCTCCAGTGGTTCTTCGTGCAGCGCCATCACAGGCGAAGAGGTCAACAGGTTTTTGAAAGGGTTTCGTTCATTTGACACAGTGCAGTGCACAGCAGCAGCTGAAAATGTAACAAATGTTGTGCATTTGGTCCCCAATTGAACTCAGTTTCCCAGACTACGAGGTGAGAAAACACCCTAAGTTACTAGTTATATGACAAAATGGGAAAAAAGTTCAAAGGATATAAATAGTTTTGCAAGACTCTGTGGTCATTTACTACTGTTTGAGAACGATGCAGTAGAAGCAAAAACTCCTTTTTTCACCCCAAACTCCTACAGAAACCTTTCAGCTCAGTGTTTAGCCTTTTCTTCTTGTTAGCGATATATCTTGGTTATCGGAGGGCATGCAATCTGCAGGTCCTTTGTAGGAAGATGGAGGGAAGTACAAAGAAAAGAATTTATGGTGCAGTTTGTCTTTTGTGATTGACAGTCCCCTGAAGACATAGAAACTAGTTTGTGTCAGTGCCATAAAACAAGCCGAAGAGCTACAATTAGTACAGTGTTAACAGACTCGGCTCCTAGAGACGCTGCTGGTGAAGCACTCCGGCCTAATTAACGGCCCTCTGCTCCTCATTTCTGTGAAATGAGGGCAGCAGCGAGGGAACAACAGATTTTGTGTCCTCTGTTTCTTTCAAGCCTTCACTGCTTTTGTCCGCCATATGAAGCATTTGCACTCTTCACATTTCAGGCTCTCTCATTCAGCCACTATGTTGAATATGTTTCTGTTTTTATACTCACTTGTCTTTTTGTTTGTTTTTAGTAAGTATTAATAGGCACATCACTAAAGACACACAGTGTCTTCGAAATATTGGATAATTGATTTATAAATGCTAGATAAATACCATTATTTCTTATTTGCATAAATTTACTGTAGATGTTTGATAAAAGAGCAGTATTCTAAAGGCTAAATTAATGCATGTCTTTTAGAGACAACCTGTAATGAAACACTTGTATTGAACAGTTAACAAGCTAATGAGGGTAGTTTAATTGATACACACATCTTGTGTTTTGAAGAGAATGAAGCAGGAGGAGCAACAAGCCAGAACATTTCTGTGGACGTTTAAACGGGGCCTGACAAATTGTTTGAACCCATCGTTCTGACGCTAAAAATTAGCATCAATGCTAAAGTAAGCTACAATGTTCTCAATAGCATCGGTTGCTCGTCTCTTAGCAACCGATTAACAACATATATTGTTATTGTTCAAAAAACATAAGATTTCTTCTGCTCTTTTGAAATACTACTTGTCTTTTATTACATAACAATAATTGTGCAGTTGGTGAATTTTGCAGAAAAGTGAAAATGTTTTTTTTTTTTTTTTTTTTTTTTAGTCATTGGTTGCAAATGTATAAAACAGACATTCAACACAAATGTAAAAATCTGATTTATACTCCGTGGCAGTTTTTTCCTGAAAAAATGCTAATATCTCACCGCTATATTTGTAAGTGATCTTATTGTTTATAAAACATAAGCTCTTTTGAAATACTGCTTATTTGCTCAGACGCAAGGAATTCACAACTGTTAAATTTTGCAAACGTAAAAATTATATGTTTACTTCGTGGCACTTGGTTACAAGAAAACTCGTTCATCTCTTAGCAACAGACGAACAACAAATATTGTTATTTTTCAAAAAACATAAGAGTTCCTCTGCTCTTTTGAAATACCTGCTATCTCATACGACCTAACAAGAATTGTGAGGTTGATGAATTTAGAGGAGTGAAAATGTTTTTTTTTTTTGTCATTGTTGGTAATTATAAAACAGATATTCCACACAAAAGTAAAAATCTGATTTATACTTGGTGAGTGTTTTACCAGAAAGAAAAACGCTCATCTCTCAACACTAAATTAGTAATATCATTGCTTATAAAACATAAGTTGTTTTGAAATACTGCTTACCTGCTTAGACAC
>VMRN01000024.1:1071380-1113731 GCA_010277015.1 Poeciliopsis turrubarensis | reverse complement strand
CATAAGTTGTTTTGAAATACTGCTTACCTGCTTAGACACAAGAAATTCACAACTGGTAAATTTTGCAAAAGTAGAAATTATATGTTTACTTTGTGGCACTTGGTTACCATAAAACATGCTCATCGCTTGGCAACAGACTAACAACAAATACTGTTATTGTTCAAAAAACACAAGATTTCTTCTGCTCTTTTGAAATACCTGTTGTCTCCTACGACTTAACAAGAACTTTGCATTTGGTGAATTTTACAGAAAACGTAAATGTTTTGTTTTTTTCTGTCACTGGTCGTAAATATGACAAACCAGACATTCAATGTAAAAGTAAAAATCTGATTTATACTTCTTGGAATTTCGTTTCCAGAAAAAAAGCGCTAATCTCTTAACATTATAAGGCTACCAGAAAACGCGCAGCAGATTAAGAACAAATATTATCATTGTTAAGAAAACATAAGATTTCTTCTGCTCTTTTGAAATGCCAGTTATCTTATACTACCTAACTAGTAGTGAATTTAGCAGAAAAGTGAAAATGTTTTTTATTTTCTTAATTTGACAGGACGCTGGCTCCGCCCCCTTGAGGAAGTAGCGCTTTCCTACAACAAACAAACTGTTAGTAAGGCATATTAAAGGACTGCGATGTGTTACCCCAGACATTTTTTGAGTCATTTTTGCCTTATAAACCAACTTTGAGGCAAAGATGGCAGGCAAGAAAATTCTGTAACTAGTCGTATGTCAGGTCTATATGGTTATTAGCGGGGAAATAATGTAAAAGCCCAAAAGGAAAAATTAGGAACAAAAAAAAAATCTGTCAACGTTTTTTTTGTACGTACAAAATGGGTGAGTAATTTCTTAAATAATACGGGCTTGTGAAAATCTGCCTTCAGGAAAATGCTTAGAAATAAACAGTAGCATGGAAAGATGCTTAAATGTCAGTCTAGCAGTTACTGTAGTCTGTTTTCATGCTGATATAGAGCTACATGCATAAAATCCAATATAACTTCCTTCACTTATTGATCTGGAAATGATTAGCATTGTTATTTTTAATTTAACTGACTTGTGCATATTTGACCCTTAGCAGTCAGCCGTGGGTTACCTTTGACTAACTTGGTAGTTTCTGTCCAGTGAGATGGGCTGCGGTCCAGGATCCATTAGTCCAGACTCCTTTTTGATTTACAGGTCTGGGTAACGGCTGTCGGGATTATTATATTCCTCAAAATCTCTCTGGCTGCAGCATGCTGTACTTTTAGCTGATTGGTCAGTTTGCTCTACGGCGTAGTGTGCAGTTGGTGAAATTTTGCAAAAAAGTAAATGTTTTTTTCTTTTTTGTCACTGGTTGTAAATATATTATAAAACAGACATTTAACACAAAAGCAAGTCAGTTTTGTGTCAGTATTGTTGGTTAAATTAATTGTGAAAATTAATTATAAATATATACATGGGGCTTTTAATGATATGGCAAAAAGAGACCTAGGATTTTACCCCTCATGCTTTGCTATTATCCATATTTGTGGTATTACGCGAGAGCACAACAACAGCATCTGTTTTTAAATAATTTGGCTAAGAGTTCAAATCCCCTGACCACTTAATAAAAATGTAAAATTGTTGAAAAGAAAACCCTGATCTGTGTTTTCTGAGGATTATATGTCTTTTGTATCTTTGTTCACTTAGATATAAAAATGAACCCACTTCATTTGCCACTTATCAGCTTCATTCAATGTGATCAGCATCATGAAAGCTCTCTGCAGAGGATGCCTTTGATGTTGGTGGTGCTTATCCATTTCTCTTCACAGTGAAACCCAATTCCCCACCCTGTCCTGGTTCTCTTCCTCCTTCACTCCCATTTCCCCCTTGCTCTGTTTGGTCTAAGCCCCTCCCCCAGGGTTGTTTGATTGATTAAAACCCCGATGTGGTCGAGACAGGTCTGAATTGGTCACGTGTTTGCGTATGCATCTGTCTGGATAGATATAAATGCACCTTGCTGCCTCTATTTGAAACCACCCAAGGCAAAGTATAAACTGATTATGCAGCAATAATGCTCTTGACTCTCTGGATTATTATGGTCACCCGCATTAAAAATGTATCCTTTACTAACCAGGATGCAGTTTGGTGAACGAGGAAAACATTCTCATTGGGGGGGGGGGAAGCCTACTCAAAGTTCAGGTTATTCCAACTTACAATTCCCAGGAACACTTAGTTGCTCTGGGTTTCATTCTTGTGGATCCTCTGACACCCGCGTATTGCTGTTGTTACCATTCCAGGAAAGACCAGCACTTGCTGTCCTCCGTAAACTGCTGGTATCTGCTGCTGAACCAGACAAGGCGTGAGAGCCGAGACCATGCCACGCTCAGCGACATCTACACCAACAACGTCATCGTGCGCTTGGCTCAGATCAGTGAGGACGTCATCCGCCTGTTCAAGAAGGTCAGTGAAACTGTCACCACATTGATCTTAGTGTGCTACAAGTTCACAAACATGTTTGACTACTAAGCAAGATATAAAGCACAGCTAGGAAACTTTGAGTGTTTGTTTTTATCATTGTCATGCTGTTCATGTGTGTATTATTTTAACATTCTACACACAGATGTATAGTTGAGCGAGTTTTTCAACGACTAAACCCATTTGCAGATATTTAAATTGTGAACCTTACTATTACTGTACAACCTATAGAGTTGTATTTGTCTGGATTTGTTTATGTATGTTTGGCTTTGGAGACTGACAGTGAACATGTCCAATGTTTGTAACCTACCTGATGTTTTATGGCCATTTCGGGATTAAAAAAAAAGTGTTCTTCCTTATCATCCTAAACTCTACATCCCCTATGAGTGTGAGCAACATCTGGCTGACCGTCAGCACATAGCAGGAATAACTTGGGTCTTATCCAAACACCAGAATGATGTTTTCACCTTGCGGGCTTTCCTGTAGGTTAAAACTCAGATATGTGTGTCGACACCTTTCCAGACCTGAAAAAGAAGAAAAACCAAACCAGGTTTAGACATCTGTTTCCACATATTAAAGGATGAATGGATGGCTCTGCTGCGGCTATAGTTGGCAGATATATTACACAAAAATAAATTAATTAAAACAAACATTTAGCTTTCACCACCATTAATCATTTTGGTGTCAAGCTACAGTATTAATGAAATTGTTCATACAACAGTCCCTTTTCTCTCTTTCTTCTTTTTTTTTTGTTTAATTACAGGCTTATTGCCAAATAGACTTGGGATTTATTTTTTGAAAAGCTACTTATAATATTCTGAAAATATCCAGCAAAACAGTTCTTTAGAGAAATGTGCAATAATTTTTAATTTAATTTTTTGATGCAGACTAGTCATGACGTTCCTGATGCAGAAAATCAACCCCACAGCATGATTCTGCCACCACTGCTCTTCACTGTATGGATGGTGTTAGCCAGGTGATTAGCAGTGCCTGTTAGTCTAATAAAGCTTTGAGTTTAGGCCAAAGAATTATATTTTGGTTTTATTCAAACTGAAAGAATAGTTTGATTATGAAAAACATTGTTTTGATGTGTTTAAGGTGAACAGCAAATAGTTTTTTCCAGGTAAACAAAATCTGCATTTTTATATCAGAAATGTCTCACAGCTTACGGAGAAAAACTATTTTTTTTTCTATGTGAAAAAAAAACACAGAGAAAGCTATTCTTTTGCAGGCCATTTTCAAACAATTAAAATAATTGTTTTTTTAAAACAATTATTTGACTATGTTTGGTTTAGGAAATGTGTTGTTCTTAAATCTGAAAGTTTTTGATTTTACTGTTTTTTTGCTTATTTTCTGATTCCGTCCAGGAAGATAAAACACTGAAAACATTTTGTTATACATAGACATTAATAATTGTCACCTTGAAACACAATCATAAACTAACTTGTAGTCATTAAAAAAACATTACAGAAAGGATTTTAAGACTTTTTGTAGATTATTGACTCTAGTGGTTAATGAGTGTTTTAACCATGTACCAATTTTTTAATCAGTTCTCTTGTTTTATTGTGACTAGTTCAGTTTGTAATTATCCAAACTTAATGAAGTAGCTTCCTGGTTTGAGTGAGACTAAATCTTTTGGGGAATTCATAGAGGTGTTTTTAATTTCCCAATTTTACTGGCTAACTGTACCTTTGATCACAGTTGTGAAGATTTTATGTCCCACCTGTTTGCTTCTTTTGTCTCACTTACAAAAATATAAAACATGCGAAGCTTCTGTGCAGCTACATATATCAGATTACGCCTTTAAAAAATATGCATTTGCAGGCTATTACATCCCACCTGCCACGGCTCTAAGTGTGTGTTGCATCATGGTTGTTGGCTTGCTGGGTGAACCCTCCCCACTCATAAACCTCTGCAGTGCATGCTGCAGTCTGTCTCAGCTCAGAGCTACTGATGCATACAGATGCTGCTCACCAGCTGCTAGTCCCCTCAGAGGATGCATCTTGTTTATTGAGTTCAGAAAAGCTTTCTTAAACACAGCGTAATGCTTGCACTCCAGGTACATTGCTCAATTTTGCAACCAGTAATGCAATTCTTTTTTTTTTTTGACACAAATTTCATGTGCACATGTTAAAGTAGGATTCTGCTAATGTCAGACCTAGCAGCCTTAGTTGTTTCCAAGCCAGGTCTGAACAACTTTCACCTTCTTTTGAATTTATCTCTCTGGTTCTGGTTTCTGCAGGTATTACTCATCTGTTTCTACAACAGATTTGTGTCTCCCTTGTGCAAAAATAAAAAAGCATTGCTCAGAGAAGGCAAGTATCATCCTAACAAAGTCAGGATGATACTTGTTTTGGTCACGTTTCAAGATGGTTGTCAACTTGCCTGGGGAGACGGATCAAGACGTTTTCAACAGTCATGGCTTTGACTGTTGAAAACGGTTTTGTGGTTATGCTTTGAAATTATTCATGGAATTTTGGGAATTTAAAAGATTTCGGAACATAACAAAACAAGGTCATTTTATATTTTATTGTTATAAAATGACCTCTGCGATTTTGTTTGCAGAGGTGGAAATGATTCATCTCGTACAATTATAATACATTTAAAGAAATATTTAGTGTACAAAGCAATAGCAGATTGGTGGTGAGAAGATGTTGGGGGGGGGGAACGTGGGCAACAATTTGTAATTTGTATACAAATGCCTTCTGATTGCTCAAATTAGTGCTTCTATATAAGTTACATGGACAAGTATGATTCATGTTCTTTCCTTTAGTTGTTTTTGTCTGTGGTGTCCAGTGTATGTGTTTAAAAGTATGCTTCATGTAAAAAAAAGTTGATTAGTAAACAGTGCCAAGTAAGAGAGCTAATTTACATCACATCACAACAAGCTGATATTCTCAGCATGTTTGCAGAGGTGATGCTTCCGTTACGTCTGACACAGTCGCACTGATGTGTCCTGCTGTTTGTGCATTTTCACACGTCAGAAAAAGGCTTTCCATCGTTCCTATACAAACCATTACTGTTTTCAATGTAAGAGGAAAATCTCCCACTACGCAAGCTAGCGGGAGAAAGCTAAACTGGCTGTGTGGTTTGATTGCGAGCAAGTCAAAAGTTGTGACGATTGTTATGTTTGTGTGTTTGGGTGTTTTTAAAGGGTATTTAGGCATTTGGTTGGCTAGTAAAGCTCTCCACCTTTTCCTCCTCCACCACCTCCTCCTCCACCTCCTCCTCCTCCTCCTCCTCCTGTTTGCATTATGATTGAGTTCAGTGTAGGGTCTGCAGTGAGATTGCCCTGCAAACCCCGCCACTGCTCTTCCAGCCTCGTCTGCAATCGTCTCTGGCCTTGCTTTCATCTTGTCCCATTTCTGTTTTCCTCCAAGAAACAGAGGAAAACAAACTTTGATGGGATCTTATTAGCACAATGTGAGCTACATGTTGAGGATATTTTTCTAGTTTTATCAGTTCAATCCCATGTTATATGTTAGCGCAAAAGTTGGAATTTTGCGACATGCTGTGCAGATTTGAGCTGCCTGCCTTGTGTTGAGCACCATATATGCTGTTCTTTCTATTATCAGTTCTGCACTTGACTCTTCAGTTTTCAACATGGGTTAAGAGAGTCAGGCTTTTAAATTGCAGTAATATCAATCGCACTAATAGTGCCTATGATCACATAACTCAACAATGTGCCCCTTTGGACCACTGAAGTGTTTCCTAACAAAGTCAGGATGATACTTGTTTTGGTCACGTTTCAAGATGTGAATGGTTGTCAACTTGCCTGGGGAGATGGATCAAGGCTGAAGTTTTTTAAGGAGAATATGAGCCATTGCTCCAGTGAATTATTGTTGACATTTTTTGAACTAGTTATGGACATTAAACCTGCTGTAGTAAAGTCATACCACTGGGACAGTCGACTGTGCTTGTTCCATCAGCTCACGACTGACAAACCTTTTTCCCATCTTGTTGATTTCCAGAGCAAAGAAATTGGGATCCAGATGCACGAGGAGCTGGTGAAGGTGACAAATGAACTTTACACTGTGAGTAATAGACTGCGTCTCCCGCAGATTGATCTCTGACACCTCATCTCATCGCCATGCCAGGACAAAGTTTTCATTCTCACTTAATCTTTCTGACGTCTTGTCCTGTTTTCCATTTCATTTTTGCATTTTGCTTCTTTACTTTATATTTCTGTGCATCATTGAGGGCTCTGCCTATTATGTGATCGTTCTTGTTGCCTTTTAGAAAATCCTTTAGATAAAAAGCAAACGCATGCTTTGCTGTAAGAATGCTAACTTTGTTGAAAACTTTCTGCCATATGCTTGTGATTTTTTTTCTCTTGATTAGTTGCAGAAGTTGTTATAGATCATTGGTTTTTAAACACATTGATTTTTAAACTTTGATACAGCAAGGAGGTTTTTCCTTCCATTTTGTTTCACTAAAATCTGTTTAATATTGGATTTGTACAACTGAGTTGATGAGAAGAAGTCCAGTCGCCTTCAATTTAAATGGTTAAGGCTGCCATTTCCTGGATGACTAAGAACAAACGCCAGCAGAATGAGCTGATGATGAACAATGATGACGAACAGCAGCAGAGAGATCAGGTAGTTGTGAATGACTTAAAGGAACATGTGGGACAGTTTGTAAGCTGTAATCACATCCACATCTGGAAGAACCATGAGCTCATACCAACTTCAGGTTGCTGGGCTGAAGAAACACCTTGAATTCACAGATCGCGTGCTGCCACACTACTTGCTATCTCGTTACCTATAAAGCCCATTTATGTGGGTCTAAATGTGAAGAAAGTCAATGTATTTTCTGAAATACTATCTCCTGTTATTGACATCATATCTCCACAACTTATTAAGTAGTAAATTGTCATTGCAATACCAGTCACAAGGAGCTGCTTGTATGCAATGTTATGTAGTGTGTAATATTTCACGTACAATAAAACTCTGATCGTCTATAAATGTTTGGTCTCTTTGATGGACTCTCACTGTCCATACAAATCTTTGTAATAACGATGAGCAGAGAGGACATTTTTAGTGTAGAAAATTGACATGGTAGTAAAGCAATATTTGCAATGCCTTGTTTTCCTAAAGTCACCAAACTAAAGTACCAGATGTGTAGAAAGGCAATACTGAAGCAGCACATCGAAAGGCAGATATGCAGAAGTGTGACAGGGGAATTAGGGCTAAGTCATCACTTGGAAACCCTTCCAGCCAATAGTATTCACTAAGTCTATTCTAGATGTTCATGCAACATGTTGACTAAGATGCAATATTGCGTGTTGGGAGTTTGTAAAGTTTGAAAATCTCGTAATTTTTCTGAGACTGAAGGGGACCAATAACAGCTTCACTAAGACAACGGGGTTTTTTTTTCCGTCTGATCTTTTGAAGGTCAGACAGAAACTTGCTGAAACTTGCTGTGATGGAAAGAAGTGACCACTAACTCACTAGTTCATAAAAACAGTAACTACTTCTAGGTTTGAGTATTTTCTGTATTTTTGTGTTCTTAAACGGTGTAATAAGCCATGTGTTGTTTCTCAAAGATACAATTGTCATATTTCCAAAAAACTTAGATTTCATTTAATATATATACAGTATTTTGATTTGCAAAATCTACCATTAAAACTATGATAAAGACTATAGCTTTGTCAAACTGGTTTTGTTTGAAGTTAATCAGCAGAAATTGTTTTGGGAAAGTAGAGGAATGTGCCATCTGAGTCTCATGTAAACCCACTGAAGTTGGTTTTCATTTAGCTCTGTACTTTCTGGTTTTTGAACATTGCTCTTTTAGATGCTGTCACTTTGTTGTATGATTCATATTTAGGTTATTATTATGACCAGTTTTATCCCCTGGTATAAATTAGTTAGGTTGTCTCTGTTACATTCTTTCTTGCTTATTTCCTTGCCTACTTTATACCAATATTTTATTCTTAATACAGAATTTAATATATCAGCCCACTATTTGAAGCTGTAACAGCTTGAACTCTGTGTGTTTATAGGAATTTCTCCCAGAAGTGTTTTTGTGAGGTCAGACACTGATGTTGGACAGGAAGTCCTAGTTTGCGGTTTCCCCTCTCACTCATCCCAAAGAGGTTCTCCCACGTTGATGGCAGGACAAAAATAAGTCCATAAAGACTTATTTATGGACCACAACATGGTGCACTGGTGTCCTGTCATGTTCAAACAGGAAAGGTCCCTCCCCACACTGTTCCACAAAGAGCTAGGAGCCTAAAATTGTCCTACATGTCTTGCTATGCTGATGCACAAAGAGTTTCTCTCACTGGATCTAAGGGGATGAATCCACACCACAATTGACTCTGCACCAAACGTGTTACTAGACCTGCTGCAATGCAGTCAGACGAGTTTCCCTTCTCCTGGCAACTGCAAATTTCAGTCTCATCTTGGATTGCCAGATGAGAGACGTGATTCAACGGTGCAGAGAACCTGTCTCCTCTGCTATGGAGTTCAACCGTGACCTGCTTTACACCACTGCATTCAACGCTTTGCGTTGCACTTGATGATGTAAGTTTGGATGCAGCTGTGTGGCCATAGAAACCCATACCTTGAATCTCTGTTCATGTTGCTCTTCAACTGATATAAATGTCATACAAAGGATTTTGTAGAGGTTTGTGTCTTTTAACTTTCTAAAATTTCTTAAACTCTTCACACTAATGCCTCAGCATCTGCTGACCCTACTCTGGTTTTCCACGACCTTTCACGCTGAGTGTGATCTGCGGTTGGAAATTTAATTGGATTGGGTGAATCCTCGCATGGTGTCGCACTTGAATTGACTGAGTTCACTGAGCTCACCCATAATTTACCTGAGATTTTCCAAATGTTGACAAATCCAGGACGTTCCATGCCAGGCAAAATGCACAACAGAAGAAAATTACTGCAATAAATGAAATAACTTTGTAGATAGATCTGTATTTACTTGACAGATTTAACGTATGGATTTTTCATACAATAGGTAATTTATTGTTTTAATACTCTGTAGAAAAATAGTCACATATGAGCACTTCATAGTTCATCAACAACATTAATGGGAGCAATCAGAGACTTTTTCTCTCTATTTATTTTAGTGTCGAACATGCTGTGGTATTATGTCATCATAAACAAAATCACATTGTTTTGTTCGATCATGTGAAGTGCTTCACATATTTTTGCAAAGAAATTGTTCTCAAATCTAGTATTGTTGAAAATTAGCTTGTAATCAGTGGAGTTTTCTGCAGGGGAATCCACACAAAGTTAACTGTAGCACAAGGATAAGAGCACTGGGCACTTTTTCTGCTCTGATGCGTTTTTACTGAGAGAGGCTTAGTGTCTAAAACTGGACGAGCTCCAAGCACATTCAGCAATCTTCTGCCCCCTGAGGTGAAACAGAAGACAGGGCAGCACTGACTTATATGACTTATTCATCTTAGCAGTGTGATTAAGAGTCGAACATATCAAAGGGTAGCATTGGGAACTTTCCCCGATCGAGTTATCTGTGGGTTTGAGTGTCACAGCAACAAACAGGAATATCAGATGCATGTGCCCTCAACAAGTATCTTTTAATAGCTTTCATTGTACGAGGCTGCTCTGCTCGCTATATGTTGGCTGCTCAGACAGCTTGTAGAGAACTATTCATTCAGTAGTTTTTTTTTCTGTATTACAAATTTGCTTTCTCCATTTTCCTCCTTCAGAAATGTAATAAAACTCAGATGGCGCCTCTTATCATAATCTACTTGGCCTCTGCTAAGATCTGGGAGATAATTAAGCATCCAAATGTGGAGATGGAGCCTCATTCCTTTTAATTGTAACTCTTTATGGAGTTACGTAAAACTTTGCAGCTCTGATGGAAAAAAATTTTTTACATCAACAAACATGTCTGTCGTTGAAATGAATCGTTTCTGTGCAGAAGCCAGTACATTTTCGCACAAAGTACTTTTTATGAACTTTTTTTTTTCCTATTTGATACACTTAGTACCAAAGTTGGTCCTGGAGGGCCGGCGTCCTGCGTGTTTAAGTTCTCTCCCTCGTTTAACGCACCTGGATCAAATGATGGCTCATTAGAGGCCTAAGAAGAACACTGACATGTTGGGAAGGTTGTCACTACCACCAAGGAGAGAATGAAACATGCAGGATGCCGGCCCTTGAGGGCCGACCTTGGGCACCACTGACTTAGTGCAATGAGTTTGTGCTTATAGTATTCTGTCTTTTCATTTCTGTCAAACTCTCAGTCAGTTGTTAAGTATTTCCAAGTTTTGTGCCATTTTGTCTGCACACTTTACTTTTCAGAAGTCCAATTAGCTGAACAAATTACATCTGAAAGAACTTCTTAATCAGTTGTCACATTTTATAATATTTGTGTACCCATCATGTACCTTTTGATACTTTACATCGGTCTTTGACATGAAACTGGAAAAAACTCGAAAACTGTGTTTCTGTACCAACATATTTTTCACAGCTGAAAACCCAGTAATGTACATGTCGACCCCGGGGACTGTTTACTTTTCTCTAAAGTAAAAGAAACATTTAACTTGATATTAGCACTGGATC
Organism: Poeciliopsis turrubarensis; assembly: GCA_010277015.1. Taxonomy (NCBI): domain Eukaryota; kingdom Metazoa; phylum Chordata; class Actinopteri; order Cyprinodontiformes; family Poeciliidae; genus Poeciliopsis; species Poeciliopsis turrubarensis. The sequence continues at coordinate 1,102,758 of VMRN01000024.1, read as the reverse complement.
TGAGTTGAGAAAATGAGGGAAAGTCATGAGTCGGCACTTCCTACTGCTGGTGTCATCAACAGAGATCAGAGAAATATTGCTCTCTTGGTTTCTACCTGAATTAATATCCTGCCATACCGACAACGTTTCCTCCCGGGATCAATAAAGACTCAGCTCCTCTTATCTCTCGGATCCGCCACCTTGAGTCTCATATCTGCGCGTCTGTCTCACAAACAGGTGTTCTTTTGTCAACAACTCCAGTGTCAGGTTTTGATGTAGCTTTATTCTTTTGGTTTGTGATGTTCCTCATTCATTGTTTCTGTTTAAGTCTTATTAAAGCTGCACTGAATTTCATTTATTTTCTATGAATTTGGTGAAACTCGTAGGCCTGTGATGCAGATTGTTTTATACGGTCTGCTTTCATGAACTGGTCCAAATTTTAAAGAGATTTTTTACCAAACTCTGAGCTTCTGTACATAGAGACATGCGTACCATCCATAACCCTTAATAGATAAAACCATTGTTTCAAAATAGTTTATTTAATTAACTCTGGTTATCTGATACTAAAATTAGTCTGACGATCTCAAACGTCTAAGAGTGACAAAAGGCAGAAACAAATGAGTTGTATGGGGAGACAGGCATATTTTTACTGCAGTGTATTAATTAACAGTATGTCATTTATTTCCAAGTTATGACCATTAGGTCTCCATGAGGTGAGAGACAGCATATTCCCAGGATAGGTCATCATTCTACTGCAGCTTTTTACACCTCATTATGCAGAGATAGTGATGTAATTGCAGCAGATGACTTGAAGATAAGATGTTATAGTAAAACATATTTTTATATTCTTACCTTTAGTGATTTTATCAAATCTGGGCAATGCATGGTTTGGAAAATCTGCTTTGGATTTTGCTTTAGTGTAAGATAAGACATTGCTCGTTAAGAAAATCTCCAGCCTTTTATTTCACTGTCTTTTAAATCACAGCTTAGAAACCAGGGAGCCCTTGGCTGTTGTCACAGGACTCAAGCACACATGCACTTTTTGTAGAGACAGCTAAAGGAAAACATTTCTGCAAATTACTCGGTCGTACTAGCTGCGGGTGTTGTAGATAAGAGAGTCACTGACAACTGGAGGTTTACAAATTTTAGAAAAAGTTCATCAAAGTTACAATAAAAATGTATATCGCTCAAAATGCTGTGTATAGTGTTAGAAAAATATGTGGCTGCTCTGATAAACCTGTGTGTAATATTTGGCATTTTCTGTGAAAGATAATATGGGGTGTCCTAATTTATTTTTCACCATTGAAGAACTTATTTTAATGAATTGTATTCTGCAAAAAAATTGTTTTACATCATTTCTTCAGTTTCAATTGTTTGGTTATTACACCTGAATTATTATACTTTATGACATAACATAGCATTGGATTAAGTAGCCTCTCATTTGGGTCGTTGTTACGTAACTGCATAAAGTTCTTTAGCAGTGCATTTGTTTGCCAATACTTGACTGGAAGACTTTTTGGACTTACCAAAACACCTGTGGCAGTCTGGGTTTGGTGGAGATCACATCAAGTATCCTGTCTGATCAGTTGTGTAAAAACTCGGTTCTGAAGTGTTATTGGCCTTAAGCTGCATTTTCATACACAGCTGACATGAAAGAGGAAGTCGTGGTAAATTACAGTTGTGTACCTGCAGCATCCAGATGAAAGGCATCCAGCTGTTCGATGGTTGTTTATATTGACTGTCAAACATCTTGAGGTGTTTGAAGATGCCTCTCACATCTGGACTTTCCTTTATGAGGCTTAAAGATTGAAGAGGAGAGTCTCTCCAGAAGCATCTGGGACAGGTTAAAACATATTAAGGGCACTTCTGTCTTGTGTAATGAGGAGGGTTTTTTTTTAAGTCTTGAGGAAGAAGTATATTTTGCGTTAGAATAAATCAAAGTAACTAAAATTGAAGAAAACATGTCAAACAACATCAGCACTTACAAAAAGTGAGAAAAGAGCTCAGGGTGAGATGGTAAATTGGAGATTTGACAAGTGGGACAAAACTGTAAACAACCCTGTATCCAATTAAATAATCCTCCGGTTGAGTCATCTGTGTTTTCTGGGATATTGACATCTCAAACGGATCCACCAGGCATCAACGAAAAGGCAAAAATCAAAGTAGACTTTCAAAACCATGAACTCTGGAATACAGATGATATTTCCTTTAAAGATTAATTTTTTTTCTTATTCATGCTGCAGGCTGAGATAAGGAGGCTTCAAACCAACAATAACACTGTTGCAATTCATTGCACAAGTGTGGCTCATGTGTAAATGAGGACAAGCACATATTGGTGTGTTGTAAATTTTGGTTTTAGGGCTCGAGTGACGTTTATTAATCCACCTTAGCTTGTGTTAGTTTATGCACTGGTCCCAACATATTCCACCCGCAACGAAAAAATACAAAATGACCCTTTGTCTCAGGCTGTTAACAAAACCTTTCACTTTTACATTTCTTGTTTCGTCTAAAAACGTAACTTTGTAAGAGAAGCATTTTATTTTTAATTCTGTGTTTTTTGTCTTGTCAGTGTCAGTGCACAGTAATGCACTCTCTACTGAAGATCTCAGTTTTTTTGCGAGTTTTAACTGAATTTGAGCAACAAAACAAAACTGACAAGGTGATTAGTTGTCATTAAAATACTTACATTGGTGCAAAATGAAATCAAGATACTTAGTGGTCCATAACCACTAAGTATTAACATACATTTTTTATTTATTTTATTTTATTTTTTATAAAATTGTGAATTGTGGAGTCAGTTATAGCAGTCTTACTTGAGAGAGGATTATCAACTGGACTGACTGTTAACAACTATTTAAAACCCCACATTAGGAAAAATGCAATCTACTTGAATAACTGGAACGATGTCTTTTTTGTCTTCCCTCCAGGTGATGAAGACATACCACATGTACCACACTGAGAGCATCAGCGCTGAGAGCAAGCTGAAAGATGCAGAAAAGCAGGAGGAAAAGCAGTTCAGCAAGTCCGGAGATCTTAACGTCAACCTCCTGCGCCATGAAGACCGCCAGCCGCGGCGCAGCTCTGCCAGAAAGATTGAGAAGATGAAAGAAAAGGTAAGCATGTGTAAGGAGATTGTGTAATTATCCCTTGCACTGGATTCATGCATTATATATACATTTTTAACTCTCCACTCAGGACTTGGGCTTGAAAAACCCTTGAGGAAAGTCTCATCGACTTTAAATGTTTATAGTTTGAGCTGGAAAATTGGGAGAGAAAAGGTCTTGCAGAGAGAAAGCAAATTAACATCAGACAGTCATAGGAGCAGTTTGAGGTCTTCAGCCAGATCCAAACCTAGCAATAACCCAACTCCCTCTCCAGCTTATGTAGATTTCCGCTTTCTCTGCCAGACTTGCCAGGCTCTTGTTCTCTTGAGCCTTCTGTCCTTCGGATGCGACCATGCGTTTTATATTCTGAGCTTACTTCTGGATTTCTTTATGCAAATAGAGAAACTCCTATTATCTCTGAGGAGCAGGAAATCAAAACTTCTCCTTAGCCTGCAAACTTCAGTGGCTCCACCTGCTCTGGAAGCTCCAGACTATTTATAACACAGAGTCGCAGTGAGGATTCATCTTCTTTTTTTTTTGTCTCTCGACTGCAAGCTCGTCTCTTATTACTCTGCATGGAAGTGGGTTGAATGCAAAGGAAGGAAGAGAGTTACTCATTTTTCCTTCCTTCTAAGCGCACAATAGCTTTTTGAAATTGGAAATGGAAAACTCGAGTGAATCGGGAAATGTACAAAACCAATGAGGAAGACGAGGCTTTTTTCTGATTTGCTTCAGAAGTGCATAACTTTAATCTTGCAAACAACTAAAGCACTGAAAATCCAATCAGTTGGTAAACAAATATACTTGGTACATATTCAGCTAGAGTGCCATGAAAAACACTCCACGTTTAGCCACGTTTCATCCTCAAATATCAAGGTATTTTATTAAGATTTTAGGTGATAGACCAGCACAAAGTAGAACTCAGTTAAGTGTTCGAGCCACGCTTTTGTTCAGCTCTGTTGTGAGATAAAGTTTCCCATTGCTTTCTCAGGTTAGCATACAGTGAAATTCTAGAAAGCAAATCTCAAAATGTCAACATACTTCTGTCATGCAGGGATTTATAAAGCTGTTCAGTAATATTTAAAATTGACAACTGTGTTGAGTTTCTAAGCATAGATACGGTTTAAATCTGGTCCCTTTACCGGTTCGATGCAACCACAGGAATCCCCTCAGTGGGAAACCTGTAGAGGGGAATAATATTAACAAAATGCAAAGCCAGCTCAGTTTTTCAAACTGTCTAGAGGCAGATTCTTTTTAGCCTTCCTTCAAAATTTCTAGGCCATCTCTACCTGTTTCTTCATCCAGACTGTTTCTTTGGTGTACAGGAAGACTCCTCCATTGCACTGCACTTTCCCTTCATCTGCCTCTCTTGTTCTCTTCTCTCCTCCTCAGAGGCAAGCAAAGTATTCAGAGAATAAGCTGAAATGCACAAAAGCCAGGAATGACTATTTATTGAACCTGGCAGCAACCAATGCAGTGGTGGCAAAATACTATATCCACGACGTCTCCGACATGATTGATGTAAGTATGCGCTTGGAGCATGTGTTTGTCTCTCTCAGCCGGGACCTCTTGTGTTGATTTTTCTCTGCAGCACTGTCACTTTTCTCGCCATCTGTTCTCATGTCTCATTCCCTCTCAGCCTGTTTGCTGTTTGTTTTCAAGCTGCTCTGCTGGCCTCGGTAAACGAAGACGCTGCCATTGCTTTATTATTAATTGCTGCGTAACAATCCTTGACACTAATTTTTGGTGACTGTCGACAGTTGAGGCAATGCATTTGTTCTCCTTCAACAGTGATGTGCAAGCGTGTTTCTCACTGATAAATTAATGAGGCTTCGTCGGTGTTGACAAAATGTTATTCGTTCTGCTTGTCTCTGTCATGTTCTTAATTAGTTGCTTTTAGGAGTTCTGCAGAGTGAAATTCAGGGAAATACAAATGATTTAGGGGCAGATCTGATGCAATACTGTCTTACCTGTAAGATGACAGCACTGTAATAAACTCTTCATCAGCGTTTAAGATGGTTGCTCGGCTCCTAATATATGCTTAAAACGTTTGTCTGATTGGCTGTAGTTGCTCGGCGCTCAGGGACCAGAGGAACATTAGTAGGAACTGAAAAAGAAAAAAAAAAAAATCCTTTTTAATGAACACATTGTTACTTTGTCTTTGCACACAGTGCACCTTTTTGCAGTGAGGTGCAAAATTGATTCATTAATTCCATTACTTATCAAAGTTTCCCCTCCAATTACAGAGTTTGTGGCCTTTTGCCACAGTCTAATTTGTTTCACCACAGTCGTAATGAATTGAATGAAAATGTTTATTTTCTGCCACTTTACTCTGTAATGTGGTACTTATTACAATGGATAATTTGCTTAAACAAATTATCCATCTATTTTTGCTTTTGATTGCTTCCATAAAATGTGTGTTTTGACACAGTCATGTTTTGGAGATCTGACTGGAAAAGAAAATGGAAGATGAAAACTGAAAAGGGTTCTTGATGAACTCTTTCCTTGAGTGAAAAAAAATATTGGTTTAGCAGAAATGATAGGTCGCACCATGAAAAACCAAGCAGACTTAGAGCTGATCAATGTAAAGAGTTTGGGATTACAGCTGATAAGGAAAATTTAAACTATGATATATGGGTTTTGATTTGATGTTATGTGACAGTAAATGTATGTAGTCATGTTTTGTTTTCCACACATCATTTTTGCATAAAGTTCTGTGAAAGTTTCAGTTTTTGCTTTTTTTGTCACACTAAACTATTTCAGATTGTCAAACTATTTCTTTTTAATCAGACAAAGATAAGCAGAACAAAAATAAAATCAGTCTTCAAAACAAGAAAGCTATCTGAAACAATGTTGGCTTGGGTTGAAAAGAACTGCCCCTCTTCATATCATCATAAATTAATACTGATTAACCACGTTATTTGAACTCGTCTTTTTGTGATTACTCTGGTCCTTGTCTGACACTGACATTTGTTTCATAATATGAAACATTTATGTGTAACAAAAGGTAAAAAAACAGGTGAAATATTTTTCCCAGTACTGCAGCTCCTCATATTTCAAGTCAACTTAAAGTCCAATCAGTTTAGAAGCACTGTCATGTTTCAGTGAACAGATCTTATTAAAAAAGCTTTAGGAAGTTATTTGCAGCCACTTAATAATCTAAAGATGATAGATGAACATTTTGAGAGCATTTGCCCTTTTGCCTCATTGTGTGGCTGCTGCTGTGGATCTGGTTTCTGGACACTAAATGGTCCATGTCATTGCAAATCCTGGTGAACTGCATCTATTTAAGCTAATCCTCATTTATCTTTCCACCACAGTAAGTGAGAAAAAAAAAGCATTGTTTGTCATATCTAAGTCACAGCAAGACATTATGCACTTGGACTTGATTATTTACCTCATGGAGGCAAAATGTGTTACAGGAAGTAGGTTGTTCAAATTCAGCCGATGAGTTATGATCGCTTTGCAAGTGTTTACTTATTGGTGTCAAGGCATGGAGTATCGAATGTGGGCATCAGAATATCTTGAATGAGCGACGCCAACAGTGCTTGGATTCACTGTAAGACATTTGAAGGTGGTTTAGCTTGAGAATGAAAGTCCACCTGCTGCCTTCAAAATGCCAATTCAGTCAACAAGAATACCGATTTTGCTTTAACTCAGAAATTAATGTTCATGAAGTTGATTTAACAACAAGAAGCAAGTGTCTAAACATTGTTTTGTTTTAGCTAGTAGATTAATGATAGCTCACTAATCCTGAATTGTGAATTTTCACTTAATGTTGTAATTTAAACCAAATAATTATTTCACAATATGAAAGGAAAAACTTGCCCTCACTCTAGTTAAAGATTACACATTTCTGTACTATTTTTACTCACATTATCAAGTTAAAATAACTAATTATTTTACTTAATTTAAATTATTGTTTAAAAATTCTTGTTTCAAAATACAAGAATAACATTTCTGATCTGATAATGAATTTTATTTAACATCATAGGACATTATGCTCATGATTTGCAAACTGAAAATTGGATTAAAATAAAAAATTTGCCTTAATATAAAACTCAAGAGCCAGATCCATCTCAAGGTACAAAAATGGCCTTTTTAATTGCTAACCTTGAAACTCTAGTTTATTCAACTCTTTAACAAAATTAATAACAAGTTAACACAACTTACTGCCGTACATTTATCTTTCACAAACTCACACATTTAGGTTCAAAATCTAAAACCTGCTAAATTCATTTGACTTCAAGAGAACGTAGGAGACACGACTAAATACGGCTCAAATGTTTCACAGTGTTAAAGCTTCTTCAATCATCTTCTGCTCCCAGCTGCTTCTGGATTTGTATGCACACATCCTCAGTGTGTTTGCTTGTTTTAAAAAAGGGGCCAATTTACTCCCCTTAGATTTGGGGCTAGTGAGCCGCCTTGACAGAGAGTCGAAATGATGCTTGTGCAGAAGAAGGGGCTGAGACAACTTCCTCAACGCTAAAGAGTTTTAAAGAGTGTTTGCTTGGTGATTTACAGTGCTGTCAGCTGCCCCTAGCTCCCTTTAAACATCATCAGTAGCATCCTCTGCCTAATTAGGTTACTTCATACAGCTCTGTGTGATAAGACTCTGTAATTATCCCTCGTGTAGCACAGTGCCAGCTCCTGTAATTCTTCTATTTTTAAGCATTACCATGTAGCAGGGCATGATTAGGCATTTAGTCAATTAAAGAGGCTTGAACATAAACTCTGAGGTGCTCTGAATAATGTACAGTATTGTACAAGGGCTTTCTATACTGTCATAGTGAGGAAGACTTTTATGTATACGATTATCATTGTGTGATTAAAATGTTACAGTTTCAGAAAAAAAGTACATTATTCTTATTCATTTTTGTCTAAACAAAACATAAGTAGTTATTCCAACTTTAAAGGTGAAGGTAAAGGTAATTTTATTTATGTAGCACATTTTCAGCTACAAGGTACAAAGTGCTTAAGTTCCTACTCTATACAACATTATCACTTCGTTTTATCCTGTTCATAATGGAATAACACAGTTCATTACAATAATCCTAAGGTTTCAGTACAATAAACCTTAGGAATCCCGGTAACAGAAAATCTTAGTGCTTTTGAGAATGTAGCATCATATATTATTATATGGACCAATCTGTTCTTGTCTAAACACCTAAACAAGCTGAAGACACACTATTCCAACTTCTCATGTTGTTGAAACTCTGCTAAGAAGCTATTAATCCCAAAACGATTTTTCCTCCTTTGCAGTCCCCCTTAAAGATACCTAATTATAAATTTAATTGTCATTTGTCCTTTGTATTTTTTTTCTTTCAAAGTGCTGTGATCTTGGCTACCATGCCAGCTTGGCGCGCACCTTCAGGACGTACTTGTCTGCGGAGTACAACCTGGAGACGTCGCGCCACGAGGGACTGGATATCATTGAGAATGCGGTGGACAACCTGGACTCTCGCAGTGATAAGCACAAGATCATGGATATGCATAACCAGGTGTTCTGTCCTCCGATGCGCTTTGAATACCTGCCACACATGGGAGATGAGGTGAGAGGATCTAAATGCTTTCATTCCCTGGATCTGGCTTTTTATAAGGTAACTCTGAACACTTTTCAGGTTGTTTTGCGTAACCCAATCCGTTTGTCCTCCGTAGGTGTGCCAGGTCAGCGCCCAGCAGCCGGTGCAAACTGAGCTCCTGATGCGCTACCACCAACTGCAGTCTCGGTTAGCAACACTAAAGATCGAGAACGAAGAAGTAAGGATTTATGAGATTTGTCTGAATGCTTCTCATTTTCCTCAGACTACCACACCGCTGAAGGGTAAAACACCAAGTAGAATATCTACATCGCCATCTGTTCTCTTTGCAATTACTCCCCAATTCCCTCAGCTCTGCAGGAGTCCAACCCTGTATGTCCCTGAGACTGGCTGTTTTGTCAAGAAGCCAAGGTTTTCTTTTATAAAGAGCAGACTGATGTAAATAGAGGTGGTAATGACTCTGGAGCCCTATCTTCTCGTGTTGTATTCACAGAGAAAATTGAACAGCCGCGCCATTACTGGGAGCGACATTTATTAATCAAAAAGCCTCTTTGTCAGGTCAAAAACATTGTGGTTCATCACAGTCTAATATGGGCCTGCAGGACGCTCTCAATCTATGCCTTTATTACGTTTTGATCTACCTAATTCAGGTCACTCTAGGCTGATTTATTATTATCATCAAATCAACTCCTGTACTTGAACTCCTGATTTTAACAAACCAAAACATTTTGTCATCTTCACTCCTTCTCCAAACGCTGCTGGTAACCAGGTGAGGAAGACCTTGGATGCAACCATGCAAACACTCCAGGACATGCTGACAGTGGAGGACTTTGACGTGTCAGATGCCTTTCAGCACAGCCGCTCCACTGAATCCATCAAGTCTGTGGCCTCTGAGTCGTATATGAGCAAACTCAATGTAGCCAAGAGGAGGTCAAACCAGCAAGAGACCGAAACTTTCTACTTTTCGGTGAGTCTGTGTTGACCCGTCTGCTTCCTAATGACCGTCGGCCCGCTGTGAGCATCACTCTGCTTTCCCACATGCTCTGAAAATAGACTTTGAACTACAATAAATTACATTTCTGCCATTTCTTTGATCCTGAACTGTTTAACTTTTATGACAGATTATCTACGTTTGACTCCTTTAACTCATTTTACTTCCATCTCCCCTCCTAGAAATTTAAAGAGTACCTGAACGGCAGTAACCTCATCATCAAACTGCAGGCGAAGCATGATTTACTGAAGCAGACGCTGGGAGAAGGTAAATAGGCTTTTTATTTATCACACTTGTTTTTTTTTAAAAAGATCAAAAACATTTTGGTTACATTTATTTAGGCCACATTAATTTTAAAAACAGTAGTTTCTTAGCAAGGGTTTTTCTCCAACGCAATAAATATATTCAGGTTAAGTGATTTTTGCTGTGAGATTATGCTGATTTATTTTAGGACTTTCTATTCTTCTTTAATATGGAGGCCAATCAATTTGTTTGCTTCCATTTCCACAACAGGCATTTTTTTTGAAAGGCAGCGGGGAACAGAAAAGAGAAGTGAGTTTCAAAAGACGTTATATCACACTGGAAACAGACCATAGTTACTTTGAGGTGTTAATTTCTCTTTCTGCTATCTCTGCTGGTTAGTGTTGTCTGTTGAGTGAATATATTCACTCGTCACTGCGAGGGTTTCCATTTCCAAGCTGTAGGGGAACGGATCACCTTGGCTCCACCTATTTCCCCAGGGGCCTCCTTGTCACCTCAGTCGTGATGAACAGCTTTACACCCAATCAATCAGCTGGATCAAACCAGGGCCCATTTCTGCAGCTGCTCCTCCCATCGGGGGTGCACCTAATATGAAAATGGGCAGCTGGCTGAATTTCTCACACGAACTCAGCATATATTTCAATTTATTTCACACTCAGGACCCATTCATTTATGACCTCAAATTGCCCTTTTTTGGTTCCATGCTGGCAAAATATTAGTCTTTTTACTCTCATAAACACTTTATTCTGTGGTCAAGTGTCCACAGTGGAGCAGCTGAGAGAGCGCAGGAGCAGAGCATATGGTGCCAAAAAGGTACCACCCATGTTTAATTATTTAGTCAATAAATCACGGTTGAGTCGTGCTCATTAGCTGGCTGCCTCACGCTCAAAACAGGGTGTTTGTGCATGTGCGTGGGTGGTGTCAGGATGACAGAGGGAACGGGATGAAACTGGTTAGTGCCACATGGCGTTTACATCTTGCTGTGTTTGTTAATAAAAACATAATATCAAGGTCTGGCACCAAGTGGTTCTGTGCTAAATATATATGTGTGCATTTATCTCAACCCAAGTTTCACAAGTCACCATTCAGTCGATCTGTTTTTGTCTTGTCAAAAGTTGATGACAAGAGGTGAGCTGTTTAAAAGTAGAGATGGCTTTCTCTTCATGGATTTTTTATGTGTGGAAATTTGAAGGTTTGAAGGCTACTGAGACTTGCCAACATTTCAAACAAGGTCATGTTGAAAGCAGACCTAAAGATGCTAAAATAAGTCTGCAAAAACGCTAAAATGTCAGTGGGCTCTTGCTACTCTTGATTAGAAAAGTATTAGGTTTCAGTTTAATGTGAGTTAAATAGGAGGGAAATCTTTGCTCTCCAACTTGGAACAAGGGCAAAGACCAGGACTTCTGAATTAACGTTATTTGGAGAGATGAGTCCAAAGTTGAATCATCAAGACACCATGATAGATAACAGGAAACATGTTTGGCTTAGACCAAATGCAGCAATCCAGGAGAAGAACCTCACACCAACATTGAAGTATGAAGGTGGAAATGTTGTTTGGAGATACTTTGCTGCAGTAGAACCTGTCCAAGTCGTAGAATCATTAACCGTGCATCAGAGGGAGCTTGAATAAAATTTAAAACCATCTGTAAACCTAATTCTCTGCTACTCTTTGACAGATTATGCTGTTTTAGGTCATCGTCGTGTTGAAAGGTCCAGTTGAGCTTCATTTTTATCTTAAATGGAAAGTCCAGGGGCAAGTCCAGACCTTTATCCTTTTAAAATGTCGGTTGACTTGAAATGGGTTGTAAAAGCAAGGAACCACTCAAACATTTTATGGCTGAAATGAGGATCAAACTTTTCTTAGACTGATGTCAGATACTGGTGTAACGCATCTCACAGAAGTTATTTTGCCTAAAAGGAGTAACCAGCCATTATGGGTGGGGTGTCATAATGTTTACTCACTTTTAAATTCACATTTTTGTTCAAATCTTTTGTTTAATGAATGAAACGAGGTTATTTGTGGGGAATCAATCTGTGCCTGTGCTGTTGGAAAGCCACAACAAAAGGCTCAGTGAACCAGTACAGACATCATTCAATGTCACCACAGATGGATCCTCCCTCCACAGCCTGCACACTCTGCAGCTACCCCAGTTTCATCAACTCCAAGAGATCGCCTGAGATCGTTTTAGGGGGGCCTCTTGTGTCCCCTGGGGCCCAATGACTGTTTGCTGGTTTTGTCCCTTGAGTGGTGTTAGCACAGCTCTATTTATCTTGTCTTCAGGAGTGATTCTGTCTGTTTTGAAATCCTGTAGTGGGACAGGACACTGATTGGACTTTGCATAATGTGCAACGTAAAGACACAAGAATATGACAAGTTCCTCCTTTGTTTCTTCTTCAGGGGAAAGAGCCGAGTGTGGAACAACGAGGTAAGACGTCGGTCCTAGTCTCAGCTTTACTGCTAATGCATTTGACTCAATTAATAAAAAACGTGGTTCCAACAAATTCAAGACTACCTTTACACATCTTTGGGTCCCTACAAAGTTTGGAAAAACTTGTTTACTTTAAAAACAATTTTGTTTTCAGGCATTTTGCCTTGTATCCCTTCCCTAAAAGATTTTCTTTTTTTGTTCAACCAAAGATCGATCCATCCATCCATCCATCCATCCATCCATCCATCCATCCATCCATCCATGTGTGTAGGAAATGTGTATGAACCCCATAATTCTAACAGTTATCTGACAACCTTATTTATTATTTATCTTCCTAATTTGAAGTCTAATTTTTAATTACAATGTACAGAATGAAATGTAAAAAATCCAAAATGTCATATGATTTTAATGTAATTGTTTTGAAGTATTTTTCTCAGCCAGATTCTTTTTTTTTTTTCATTTTTCTTCAGTCAAATTTCTGTGAAAGTTTTATATATCTACAGCTTTTGATTAGCAACTATGTCTGTATGTTTTTATTTTGCTTTCTCCCTTTTCACATTGTGGTATTTTTGTCCCCCTTGTCAATTATTCCTAGGCCGCCCACCCTTCCCCCTAAACCACAGAAAATGCGGAAACCTAGGCCACGCTCCATGTTTAACCATAAACTGTTTAACGGCAATATGGAGACCTTCATCAAGGTACCCCTGGTGGCGTTGGAGGTGTTGTATGACTGAGCATCCCCTGAGGCTCTGAGGGAACGCGGCCAGAACCTTCACTGTTACTCTCTCTCAAAATTTAGTTTTCCGCTCCTCCCTTTTCCAGCTGGCTTTTGGTTATAACACCCTGATTTAACCTCTAATGCTCCTTCCTTCCATAGTCCTGCTGGTATATATGGACACAGTGGCTATCAATCGTCCCTTTATTTCCCTGTAGGACAATTTAGTGTCTTCAGCTTCCTGTCTAAACCCAGTCAGCCTGTGATGACTGAGATCCAGGAGAAAACTGCGTCTTTGCTCTGTTCCTTTCCGCACCCAGTCCTGACTGCACTCTGTAACGTCCTTTTGTGAATCCCTGTGTTTAACCGCCCTTAACCCACAGCAGGGTCAATAACAATCTGAGTTTTTCTTCTAACCCTGTGGTTTCTCTGTCTCTTCTTCCTCTGCTTTGCTGCTTTCTTTCCCAGAGGAAGAAGGAATGCCCGTACTCGTATTCAGGTATCACTGTTAGTAGAGAATGTGGTTCTGGCTGCAAGGGACACCAGATTATTGCTATACTAATAGTACTTATTCATGTTCCTCTACTGTGCTGCATCTGAGAAATATTTAGTATAACTTCAGTTTTTGTTTTTGTCGCTTTGCTTCTGTTATCTAATAAAACATTAACCAGAAAAGCAGCCAAAAAGAATCGCTTTTAGATTATCTCTCGACACATTTGGCCTTTTTGAAATACAGGTAAGAAGAAAGTCCTTGTTGAATGAAACATGCAAGAAGTTCTGTTTCCAGTTTGCCAAATAAGTTTTGCATCAGAGAAGATGCAAGTATTAGCTCAGAAGGTCCTGAATGCTTATGCATGCCACACTTTTTTTATTTGTAAAGACAAGTTAAAACCACACGTCCTTTTACTTCTACATCCCAGTTGAGGAGTACTTTGTGATGGCCAGTGAATCCTTTTGCAAGCCACTGTACATGCAACAAGAATCATTATTTACAATTACAATATTCATAAGATTGAATGTGTCTTTTATGTCCTTATATTTTTCTTTTGCCTCACAATGTTTCAGGACTCAGGCCAACCGATTCCGCTTGTTGTTGAAAGCTGCGTCAGATACATCAATCTGTACGGTAAGTTTCACTTTGTGCTTTTATTGCTGTTTCCTCAGAGCAAAAAGGCAGTAAAAAGAAACAATAAAATAAGTTCATTGTGCTTCTGTTTAACCTTTACAATTGACAAGAACTGACCGCCACACTCTTTGAAGCTCTCAGCTGGCTGACTGTAACTTGACAACAGATCACACACAGACTTTTGAGTCTCCAACTAGTCTTTGTTTCTTCGGGTTCAGTCCGCCCCCTCACCTCTTTAGACTTCCTCCCTGTCTACCTTCACATCTGTCTTCAGCTCGTTGCTGTGGCCTGCAGGCCTCTGCTCTGGATCTGGACCTAATGAAACTACAGAAAACTGATTAGAACCCTCTAACTAAAACCACATGCTGCCGGCTCACTGAGGGGGCCCTTGCCTGGAAAAATACGTATCTCTCTCTTTACGACTAGATTACATTTCCTGCCCTGTGTTATATGTTTCCAAAGCTCTGTCATGAAGCTGGTGATGTGGTTTCAAGATAGTGACAGCTAGCGTAGTTCTAAATCAGTGAAATCTGGTTTGGATTTCTCCCAGGGTTGCAGCAGCAGGGGATATTTCGCGTGCCAGGATCACAGGTGGAAGTCAACGACATCAAAAACTCATTTGAAAGAGGTGAGTCTTATCTTCTGTGTTCCCAGTTCTTCATGTCCAAAGCACTTAAGCAGGACAAACCAATTCAGACCAAAGTTTGGCTCATCAGATGTTGTTCTCTTTTAGGTGAGGACCCGCTGATTGATGACCAGAATGACCATGATATTAACTCGGTGGCAGGAGTGCTGAAGCTGTATTTCAGAGGGCTGGAGAACCCGCTCTTCCCAAAGGAGCGTTTCCTGGATTTCATCTCCACCATCAGTGAGTCAGCAGAAAACACTTAAAGATGGGGTTTTTACAAGATGAAAAAAGGAAAATTGACACCTTATGTTTTCTTAAAAATAAGACTGTGCCATTCCCAACATGGACCTAATCATACCACCATGTGCCTACGATCTGCCTCAGAGAACCAGGCCGATAAGAACACAATTACCAGAAGTATTTTCTGGGTAAACATGAAAAAAGAATAGAAAAAATATGCGGGAAATATTCACATTTCTAAACTCTATTTCCAATCCCATCATTCACTTCTGATCTCAGATTATTTCCAGACTACACTGTCAGGCCTGATTAGTAAAAAAAAAAAAATACCTAAATAAGAACTGGGAACTAAAAAAAAACTTTACCGTTTTAACATAAACATTTGTAGTTATTACATGTTTCTGGCAAATCATTCAATGTTCTTTTGCTTAGCAAGTGGCCATGTCAAAGTGAAATTATTTTTAATTGATGTTTACCATCTTTTGCTTTCTGCTGTTTCAGAGCTGGAGTCAGAAGCGGAGAGAGCCCATCACATCCAGCAGATAGTCGTTACTCTTCCTCGGACCGTCATAATCGTCATGAGATACCTTTTTGCATTTCTCAATCAGTGAGTTTTAGTCCTTAAACCTCAAGTTACACCTCCTCCTCTCTAACAAACAGCGTGCAAAAATAAGTTTGTGCTTTGAACAGTCCCTACAGAGGATACAACATTGAATCTTGTGCCTTATTTTGCATGCAAATGTAATTCTCCTCTGTGTTGAGCAAACACCAAACAGATTACAAGTAAAGGAAATAGACGCGATATACCAGATATGCAATCTTACATGTGTTTGAGAAGTTATGTACAGATCTGAAAACTCATATCCTTCTGCAGCGGTGTAATATTTCTCTAATAACAGATGTTATTAATGCTACCTTTACTTGCCGCCTGCAGATCAAAGACACTGACTTTATATTGTGCTCTGTTGGAGCGATTCCAGCTGCACTGTTTCTGCCCACACTTAGCCTGCTAATAATGCGCAAAGACTGATTATAATTTCCTGTTGCTCCACTGAAAGATTTGGTTAAAGAGGGTTACTCTGTCGTGGAAGCTGAATAAGTGGATTTCAATATGTTGGATGATTGCAAATGCTTTTAAAGCAAATGTCACGGCTGTGAATTGAAGCATGTGAAACTGTGTTCCTTTGAAACAAAGTCCCTTTGCAAGAGTTATCTTTTATCACCGTCCCTTTCATAGAAAAGCTCTGATCTTTCCCAACAACTCCACATAAAACACCCTCAATTTGCAGACATGTCTTTCTTCTTTCAGCAGATTTTTCAACTGCTTTTTAGTCTCTCCAATTTCTCTTGCTTTAAAAAATAAAGTGCTGCTCCCTTCAACAATATCACAAACCAGCTATATACAGGGGGAATCAACAACCTCTGCTTTCTTGTTCCTCAGTCTTTCCCAGTACAGCGATGAAAACATGATGGATCCCTACAATTTAGCCATCTGCTTCGGCCCCACTCTGATGCCCATCCCGGACGGCCAGGATCCTGTGGCGTGTCAGGCACATGTCAACGAAGTGATCAAGACCATCATCATCAACCATGAAGTCATCTTCCCAAATCAGCGTGAGCTGGATGGGCCGGTCTACGAGAAGTGCATGACGGGTGGGGAAGAGTACTGGTGAGTCTCCTATTTGTAAGATGTATGATTTCAGTTTGTGCATGAAAATAGTTTTGGCTGTGAAAGTTATTAGTGATGAAATTTCACTTCACATTTTTTTGTGTAGTGACAGTCCCCACAGTGAACCAGGAACCATCGATGAAGTTGATAATGGAACTGAACCACACACTAGTGATGAAGGTAAATACACTGTTGAGGTGTTAAATAGCAAGATGCATTATTATATGCGTATGCTTTCAGCTTTAATGGCATTTGAAACAAAAGCCTCTAAAATAGAAGGCTTTTGACTGAGATTTAGCTCTCAGTCCCTGGACCTGAATCCAGCAGAAAACATGTGGAGTGAAGAAACGTTGAGCGAAGCTCCAGGAGAAAAATGCTCACAGTTTCCTCTCACTGCCTGTTCCAAACCTGTGAAATGCTGTAGAATCCTGAGTGCTGTGCTTTTATTTGTTTTTGCAAATAAGGGTTATACAAATGACTAACTCTAGTAAATTTGCAAAAAGAAAAAGTTAAATAAAAAATTTAACTACAAAATAAACTGACAGATTCTTCCCGTGTGACTCTGTGCTACTGCAATAAAAGATGAGTTTGTTTTAATGCGTTTCACACATATTTACCAGTGTGGCCAATAAATGCAGGAGGCGCTGTACAACATTTATTTTAGACAAGAGAACATCCTTTCAGACTTTTTGGCTCGAAATACCTTAAAGTGTGGACAGGCTTGTTGTATCGACTATATTTCCACTCTTGAGTGTGTGCAGTATGAGCTGCAGCAGCTTCTGAAGGCAAAAAGGCTGAGGTGATGTTTGAAGCTAAAGGCAACTTGAGTAAACAGTGCTGGCATGCAGTGTAGTCTTTTTGATCTGTGTTGCTGTGTGTATGTGAGCGCGTGCCTCCCCCCTCTCTGCGCTCACTCTTTGTTCGGTGTTATTCAGCGATTCTCTCGGGACATTCTCCTTTGTATAGTGTTTCCTCGCTCGTCCTCTGAGCTTTGAATACATAACCGGGCCAGGCACAGGAGCCACAGTGTTGCTTATACACTGAGGGATCTCTCCAGTGCTGTTTCTTAAAATTTCAGCTTTGTAGATGACTTTTTTTTTTTTTTGAGGGTGTTAGAAAGTGCTGACCCTATCTATTATGTTTTCATGTTCTCACTTGAAAAAAAGGAAGCAAAGCCTTCCTGGTCGCCCTTCATACATAACAGTTTTTCGTGTCCTCTGGCAGTAGCTCGTTTTTCATGAAAGCAAAACAGGCTCATGTTAATTGGGAGCGAATCCCCTGCAGTGATGAGGGTAGCATCTGTCTTTTAATTTAGGTTGCATTTGAACTGCAGCTCTGTTCCATTTTGCCTCAAATGGCAGCTCAAATATCCATCTCTGGTGGGTTAAGAACATCAAACTTTCTGGGCGTTTTCTTTTTAAATTGTGTCTTTCCTGCTCACGTATGACCGCTGTTGAACAGTTAACTTTGACTGACCCCTGCTGGCCTGTTGGAAGACACAGCAGGGCACTTTTTTAGCTGAGATGTTGTAAAAAAAAAAGATTCAAAACATAATTTATTCACTTGTTTAATTTTTTTTTATTGAAAATAAAAAAAACAAAACTAGCATGTATGTGAAATGTCTACAGTGTTATATCATATAATATTTAAAAAATAACATCAAAATAGGCACATATTTCCCTCAATTTGAAGTAAATTATACAATTTTATCAGACTTTCTTATATTTGTAAAACAATACAGACAGATATCTGAGCTAAAGGAACCTAAATGTGAATAAATGCAATTTGCATGGCAATTTGCCCACATGCACCTCGGCCAATTTTTGCCTGTCGGCTTAAAAAAAGTAAGCCAGTACGTCTCTAATCATGTGTTGCTTAATTTTCTGAAATATATCTCATGTAATTTTGCTCGCCTGTGCTTTCAGAGGTCGAACAAATTGAAGCCATTGCCAAGTTCGACTACACAGGACGCAGTCCCCGGGAGCTGTCCTTCAAGAAGGGAGCATCTCTGCTTCTGTATCACCGGGCCTCTGAGGACTGGTGGGAGGGTCGTCACAACGGCGTGGACGGCCTCATCCCCCATCAGTATATTGTTGTGCAAGACTTGTGCGTAACAATGTCATCAGTTTTAGTAGTGGTTATGTCTGGAAAGGGACTTTGCAGGGCTTTTATGAAGGTCCGCTGAATAGATCTGACTCTGCTGTTTCAGGGATGATGCCTTCTCCGATAATCTCAGCCAGAAAGCAGACAGTGAAGCCAGCAGCGGACCACTACTGGAAGAGAAGGGTTCCTCCAAAAACGACATCCCATCGCCGTGTGAGCAGTCAGCAGATTACAACTTCGGAGGAGTCATGGGGAGGTGACAAAAAATATAAAAGCCACATTTTAAGTCCTAATGGCCTGAAATATGCTGCAGTGTTTCTAATTGGTTTGTCTGGCTTCTCCTCTCTAGGGTCCGGCTACGATCCGATGGCGCTGCAGTCCCGCGCCATCGGAGCGGCGGTGCGGAGACCCACAGCCCAACCAGAGTACCTGACACTCCGCCGCGTGCCGCTGCCTGTCCCAGCAGTCCTCATAAAATATCCATTAGCAAAGCTCGCATGGAAAGTCCAGAGAAAAGGCGACTTGGCACTTTTGGTAGTGCAGGCAGTATTAACTATCCAGATAGGAAGGCATATCCAGAGGGCCACCCTCTGAGACCAGTGCCAGGGGCCACTCGCCACAGCAGCCTGGGGGACCACAAAACACTGGAGACCGAGGCTCTGGCTGAGGTAAGACTTTGTCAGTAACACATTTTTTACCTTACAGCAACAAACTTTTATCTTCAGTAGCTTATTAGTATTTGTACATGGCTTTAACAAATCAAAAGCCTAAAGCAACAGGCTGGACAATGAGGACATGAATCATAGAAGAGGCCCAAAATCACTTTGGAGGAGCTGCACAGAACAAACAAGTGGCCCTGAAAATGATTGTTGACAAAAGACTGTAAGTGCCATTTGACATCCAGCAGGACAATAAGCCTAAGAGCCCATCCTGAACTGCAGTGACATAGTTTTGATCAAATCCAAATCCACATGTTACAATAGCCTAAATTTTCTCAAATGCTCTTCATCAGCGCTGAGGTTAAGATTTTTTTGAGTGAAATCTCTCTGGATGTGTAAAAATAGTAGAAATGAACTCTTAAAGACTTTACAGCTGTACTTGATAGTTTAAAAAAAGAGAGATCAAGGGTTATGAACACTTTCCTGGACACTGTTATAAATCTTGTTTTTTTAATGTAAGTAATGTAATGTGTGAATATGAGCTACAGTTCACAAATTAAACTTAGGGTCCTTCTATTTTTAAGGTGCTTTAAAACAGTCTTGAGTATCAAGTTGTGTCTCTGTCTTTTCTCAGGACATTGAGAAGACCATGAGTACTGCACTCCATGAGCTACGGGAGCTGGAGCGCCAGAACACTGTGAAGCAGGCCCCCGATGTGGTCCTGGACACCCTGGAGCCAATGAAGAACCCGGCGAGCTCAGAGCCCGGCAGTCCGCTTCACACCATCATGATCCGTGACCCGGACGCAGCCATGCGGCGCAGCAGCAGCTCCACCTCTGAGATGATGACCACCTTCAAACCCGCCCTGTCTGCCCGGCTGGCCGGAGCTCAGCTGCGCCCCCCGGCCATGAGACCGGCACGCTCCGCTCCGACGCAGCACCGCTCGAGCAGCTCCAGCTCTTCGGGGGTTGGCAGTCCTGCTGTGACTCCCACTGAAAAACTGTTTCCTAGTAACAGCTCAGCCACAGGGTCCAATGTCAATGTTTCAGGTGATGCTGGGGATAAGACTGGCAGCATGTAGTAGAAGTGGAATCTGTCGTAAAAGGGAGAAAAGGTGATCAAAACGAGAAAATATTCCTTAAAGTAGAGAAAAATATTGTCCTCACTGTACAGGAGTCTCCGGGTTACCATGGTGACAAAGCAGCAGACGATGCTGTAGGGGTTTAATGTCAGACAGCTCTTTGAAACTTGACCTACTGTGTAAAAGACTATGTAAACCTCAGTTATACCTCAGCTTCAACAGAAATCTATGGCCATGCTCTCGTTTCAGAGATTTGTTGAAGGCCATTGAAGCAATACTTGAGTGAAAAAAAAAAAAAAAATGATTCCCACTCGTGACATCCAGTCCAGCTGATGTTTTCCATCTCTCCTGTATGATAGCACGTCACGTGGACGAGTGTCAAACCACTAAAACACATCCTTTGTTCACCGTCCAGGGCTCTGACCTTATGGCTCTGCATACAGGTGCATCTTGATAAGTTAGAATATCTTTAAAAACGGAATTTATCTCAATAATCATTTCAAAAATTAAATCGTATTTATTCATTACACAGAGAGGGATGGATTCATCACACACAGTTGTTTGTTTCTGTTCATTTCTTAACATGGTTGTGGCATACAGCTCTTAAAATCCCCAATGTTCAGTTTCTCACAAATTACAACATCACCTTTGGAAAAAAATAAAAAATAAATAATTTAGTCCAGAAATATTACCCTGCTATAAAGTTAGTGAATATCCATCTCGGATCTCTCATTCTTCTTTTGACGGTGCACTTGATATTCTTTGTGGTATTTGGGCCTAAAAATTTGTTGGCTAATCAAGCAAATGGTGCCGTGACTATCAAAGCAAGTATTCATACTTTTGGCAGGTGTGGAAAACTTTTGGCAGGTTGGACCAAAACTAGCATTAGCATCACTTCTCCACTTATCACCACTGACTGACAAAACCTCACAATAGACCTCAAATAACTTAATATGTTTCCTTCCAGTACCTTGTCCTTCCACTTAACTTTCTAATAATATGCCTGGATACCTTTATCTTCTGTATTAATTAAATTGTATTGCATACCCTCCTTCTGAAGGTTGGCTGGACTGTCTGTTGCCAAATTGTCCAAGTTATTAATCTGAAGTTTGATTTTAAAAGATTGAATATGTTGTTAAAATCCCTATATTGTTGGTCTCATGTATATTAATTTCAGGTTTTTTCTAGCTGCAAACCATTATTTTGAAAATGATCAAAAATTAACATTTCGAATGTACAACTTTGTGCGTAAAGAAAGTCTGTTGTACTTTCAATTCTCAAATTATATTAAATTAATATATTTACTTTTCAAGGATGCTCTTAGTTATTGAGATGCACTTGTACAAACCTACCTGACATCATTATGTTTTCTAGTTTTAGTACAAGAACAATGTGACACCAGGGTGATAATTATTTCTGCATGCATGGAAAGGAGAACAAAGGGCAAACTTTGGATGAAGCTTGTTAACCATTGTGGAAACTTCTATATATTAATCACTATGATGGAAAAAAAGCAACAAGCTTAAAGTATCCAACATTTCTAGGAAAAAAAAATGCCTTGTTATCTTTATGTGTTGGACTGTAAAATTGGCATGACTGCAGCAACACTGCAGCAGATGAAGCATTTTGGCATGAAGAAACTTGACAAATCAGTGCCATGGTACGAGAGCAAAATATTTTCCCTCCATAATGCATGGTTGGACAGAGCAGACTGAACACGGCCCTGTCCACGGTTTGTTCTCGTGTACTGTATATGAAATGCAGAAAATGAACAAACCACATAATGAAGGAATCCTGTAGGGAACTTGTACAGAACATAGAGCTAGTAATTTGTAAGTGTTTTATCGTGTACAGGTTAAAACAAAAGAAAACAAAGATGGGTTGACCTGCGCTTAGATCTTAAAACACATTTGTATTATTTTCAGTAAATTACAAGGAAATTATTTGATAGAAAAATACAGTTTAGATCCTCTACAATGTACTCTGTAATTAGAGTGTGTTTGGAAATAGCATTAAAGAGCAAAGGCTGATTAAAGGATTTTTTTTTTGTTTATGTTGCTTAAAATATTTTCTATCTTGGCACCATTTTCATCTAGATTGTTTCATATTAAAGGTTTAATTTATTTTTTTTAGTTACCACAGCATTTTTAAGGTTCTTTTTCAAATTTACATTTCTACAGTGAAATCCAGTATGGAGGTCAGAATTTGCCAAAATTGATTGAATAAATAAATCATTAAATTATTACAAAATTCTATAAATAGTAAATTAAAAATGGAAAGAGTTACATTAATCATTTTAGACATGTGTAATTAAGAGTGTCATAAATATGTATTTTATAAAATAAAATAATTATCTCACTATTTATAGTTTTTTTTTTCATGGCTATTTGCTGTAATAGATCAGAAATGTTTTGTTTTTTTTTATCTGCCAGTAAGTAGTCAGAGCTCCCATTGGTCCTGTTGACTAATTAAGACTGGCTTACTGTGCAGGCTCACCACTCATATATATATATCTATATATATAGATTTTTTTTTTTTTTTCTGTAAAATTGTATTTGGTATGAGTTACTGCCTTTTAAATATTTGTAGACACATGTATTTATGTTTCACATGTATTCATTTCCAATGTTATATTTTTAGCTATAACCTATATATTACAAAACAAATCTGATGATTTATTTATTGACTATTTTATGGCATTTTGGACCTCCATAATCCTGATAAATGTGAGAAGTTTCTATTTTTCATAAATAGCATAGTCCAGTGTTAGCAGACTGCTATTTACTCCAAGCCTTGTGTTTATTATTCCTTGCTGACACAGTAATGCTCAGAGTTAATACCATTCCAATTTTTCGATTGCTGGATTCGATCCACATCACAATATGTCAGTATTTATATCTGCTGTAACTTCTGTCTTTTGACACATGTAGTCCAGAGACCTTGTAACCTGCAACCCAAAGAGCCTGCTCAGTTCTGCATGTTTTGCGCTGTAATGTGGGGTTCATGATATCAGACTCAGTGACTGTGTTGTGGTGCCTCTTCATGGTGAAATGCACAGATTGAGTCCATCTGGACTAAAAAGTTCCTCTTATTTTACAGGGTTGAAAATATTCAGTTAAATAAAATGTTGCTGCAGTTGCTTTAGTGAATGGGAAACTGTCCTAAAAGTGCCACAATTCAAAAAGTAAGTCATAAAATAGATATGTATCATTGTAATCATTTAGATTAAATTATACATAGTAGATAACTAAATGTTCATGATTTTTTATGAAATAATGATGTAGTTGTCATGTCATTAAGTAAGATATTTAAAGCTCATTTAATTATTTCAGTGTTATGGATCAGGTGATTGACCTGCAATGAAATTGCTTTGCAGATTAACCAATTAAATGTTATTGTCTATTTGATGAGCCCAGCTAATGATTTTAACTATTTCATTAGAAACTGTAGCTCAGGAAATCACAAATGATTTTCTTGTTGGATTTTGGCACTTTTGTTTTCCCATAGATTTGGGCGATGATTCCACCTATCTCAGATCCTAAACTGGGTACTGATTTCACAGTTCGACCACAGATACACCATGCAGACTGAAAATATTTGCTGGATGTAAATTTCACTTTTCAACTCTCATAAAAGGATGTGTTGGTGTTTCTGTGGCTTTGTTGTTGAGAAGAGTGATCTTCTGAAGCTAAGATCAATGCTGTTTCAAAGACATAAAGCGCCCTCTTCTGGTTCTTACTGGTATCACTCTGTGTAGTAAACCACCTATCAAGTCATCAAGGGCATGATGGGAATTATCTGAATCTATGACTCTTAAACTGATCCAATATGTTTTTATTGTTTTCCTTTAATATTGTATTTCGAATCTTTTTAAATCCTTGAGAAAGAAAAGTTCCATAAAGTATTTGATTACATGAATGAAGCATATTTAACACTTTGTCTTTATTTATGTGTAAGTAGAACACAACATTTGAGTGCCTTTTGTGCACAATATACATTTTTTTTTTATTAGAATTCAGGTTTTTGTTCCTTTTTTTACTTTTATACTGTAATACATTGCCTATTGGTTGCCATGTTATTTCAAAGTGATGTTTTCTTTTTGTCCTACTTTCTATTGCTTCTCAGCTATCAAGCCACAATGAATCATGGAGGATTCATTAAAAAAAAAAAAAAGAAAATGCTCATCTAGACTCGTGTGAATTCAGGGTAAGCTGAAAAAAAAAAACTGCTGTAAACATGAACTACCAGTAAAAGTTAAAAGATTCATCTTGAATGTTTCTTTTTTTTTTTCTACTATTATTTACTCTGTGATCTGGCTGTGCTGAAGTTGAGCCATTAGCTCCTGTCCTTTTAAAGATAAGTTGTTGTGGTGTTGTTGGCAATGGCTGAAACGATTCAGACTTTCGTTGTGCGTTCGCTACAAGGCACCTGGTGCGCTCTCATTTTCCCTGTTCATGTGATGTGATGTATCTGTGGTTCAAAAAGATGGCATCAGAGTCAAAGAGCGGAGCGAGGCCCTGTCTGGGACTAGTGTGAGAATTACTGTCACACTGTTTTACCTTCTCCTTTACCCGTTTGTCTGGTGATGCTGTTTGTTGACGAGTGTCTGGTTGGTTGAAACCTGTAATGTAGTGTACTTGATCCCACTGACCGGATGTTGAAAACGCCTGTGTCAAAATAAAACCATAAACCTCTGTGATCTGCTTTCTGACTGAGGGGTTTTTTTTTTGTGGATCTAGAAAATTAATTGAGTGCCAAAAATCCTAGTGCTTAAAAGTCACTAGGATTTCCAGTTGTCCAGTTGTCAAAAAAAAAAAAAAACAGAAAAATGTTCAAATTAATTAGAAAAAACACTTGAAATGTACACAATGTAGTTTCACCTTTTGAGTTTAAATATTTAAACAAATTACGATATTTTATTGTACTTCTAAGTCTAGTTTTTATCAATTTCACCACTAAGATGTGGATTATAACAAAGATAAAATGAATTGTTTATTAAAGCTACATTTAATGGAAGTTAGATATAAATATTTTTGAACCCTGGTGGATCTCACTTTAGTCATCTTGCCTAAATTAAGAATGGCCATTTAGTCTTTTGGCAACTTTCAATTCCTCTTTTTCAACAGTGGTCACGAAAGAGTTCAGCTTTCAAGTTTCCAATCAGATCCATAAAATGTGGTTTCCCTCATCGTTCTTTACACTTGATCTTGACATTGACAGTGGGGATTTTATCCTCTAAAAAGAGAAAAGTTGTGCCAGGTTTTTGGCGAAGTATCCGGGCAGACTTTTACATATTTTCAAAATTCATATGTCTTTCATCTAATTCTCTGTTTTGAATTCATGAGGAATGCTTTTAGTCATTTTTCCCCATCTATTATTGTCTTTCTTAAAGCCTCTTTCGGGATAACATTTTTTAGTCTTGGTCTAATATCTGCAGGATCTCCCAGCTAACTCTTCTGACATACTGTGTTTTCTTTTTCTTTTTTTTTTTTGTGTGTGTGTGTGTGTGTTATTAAGCTTTAATAAACTCACATTAGAAATGCTTTTTGTTCTCCCTTTTCAGGCTTTGGGCTTCTGTGAAATGCTTCTCCTAAGTGAATACACATTACAGCTGAAGATAGCACACAACCTCAATTCTTTATGTAACTTCAGCAGAGAGGCATCTCCACAGCCCTCATTTTCAAACTTATCTCTTTCACTGAGCATGTGATTGCAAGAAGCTTATTAAAAGTTTTTAAGCAAAGATCACTTTTTTTCCTGTTGCCTCTGTAGAGTTTGTGGATTTAGTAAATTCAGGCAAGTCAAACTTTTTTGTTTTTGTCATTCTCCTCTGATGTATTGGTAACATCACCCTAAAAAAAGATAAAACTACATTTCAAGTGATTTTTTTTTTTTTTTTTAGAAACTGTGACCATTCTTGTCTAAAATTCTCATTATATTTATGTTCAAAACTATGTTTTGTAGTTCAACCTTTCACCACATGATGGAGAAACTGCAACAGAGAAATGGTTCGTGATTATCAGCATTAAACTGCTCGTCATTTTTCATTTAATTCTTTAAAGGTTCACTAAAAGTGAGGTGGATATGGCTATACCTTCAGTTTCGCAACAGCATTTGCATAAATTAACTGATTACATCTCTGTGTGGAATTGGCTTTCTAATCTATTGGAAAAGAGCCTCACACCAGCAGAGCAGGGCATAAACAAAATTCAATTTGTTCCACCTGAGAAACAGCTGCTCAACAGGAACATGTAAAACAAGCAGCTGGGTCGACGTTTTTCATCAGCCTGGAAGGTATTTCACTGAGCGGCATGATGGATCTTGCGCGATCATGTTCTCAAAAGTCCTGTGCTGATGGGCATCAAATACATGTGAAGTTGCAGAGTCAGGCTTTAATATTATATCAGAGTGTTAAAGAGGTTGCATTCACACACACACAGAAACACAGTTAAAGGGTTTTTTTGTTAGAAAAACAATCCTTTTTTTTTTTTTGGTGAGATATTTTTGGGCGGTGTTGTTACAGGCGTTCATCAACAAATTATTGTGCTTTTCTATTAAAGTGGACCTGACTCAAAAGGCACATTTTATAACAGAAACATACTGGCTTAGATAAACACTGGAAGAATTTATTGTAATGCAATTATTTTCACAAACATTTTTTTCTCGTCATCCAGAAAAAGTGAAAAATAAGTTACATAAGTTCTCTATGGTGGCTTAATTGAGAGTATATTTCATTGTAATTTATGCACAAATGAAGGTCAGCACCTCGATAACACATTATCGCTTTCCAACCATCAAAGAACAGCTAAATTATTACAGCTTCTTGTTTGAGCCTTCAGCGGCTCTTTGTTCCTCTGCGGTTTAAATATCTTGAGGACTAGTGTTAAACCTTGGACAATTTCTTAGAAATCTTTATTAGTAAGAGTTACAATAATGCAATTAGATCTCTATTAACTTAGAAACTGGTACCTTTTTTAGAAAACTATAGTTTTTGGACTGAAATTACTTGTTTTCATTGGACACTTGACATGCTGGGATCAAAGCAGAGACTCTCCAGAAGATAGTCTAGACCAGATCAAAACACATTTCCAAGAAAAAAGTCAAAATTTTATTTTTCTCTCATATTTAGCAATCTCGGGGTATCAGACAAAGATCTGAGTGGAATCCAGTCCAGCAGTCGCTGCACTGAGAACAGTGGGCGTATCTTTGATGTGGTTAAATGTTAAACTTTTTTATTTTTTCTGCTTGTGCGCATATTTGAATCAAATTGTGCCTTGGCAATGCATTTAGCTGAACTCGTTCAAAAGGTTTTACAAGGTCACAGAAGAATGGCAAACGCTCCAAATTCTGTGACATTTCCAGTCATGCCTACATCTTTGAAGTGCAGTAGTGCAGCAGGGTCCTGTTCATATTGCATGCATAATAAATTAAGCTTGAGGACAGAAAGTCACAGACAAGTTGGCATGTGTCGTCACTGTTGTGTAAACTTTTAGCCAGAGAAAGAATTATACAATATGCTACATCCACCACAAGATGGGCTCAAACATTAATCGGGATTAAACTGCATGGGAGACATCAATGGTGTATAGGCAGCGCAGAATACATAAAAACTGTGTGACATCATGATACAGTTGAACTGAGGCACAGATTTTTGACCATGATGATAAAATTATGCATTTCATTCTGTGTCGTAGCTGTTCAGGACTTATTTCAACATTTGCTTTATTCTTGTAATGTTCAAACTTTCCTGACCTTCAAGCTGTGGGCAGAACTTTTGCATAAAGAAGAATAAAACTCAAGCAGCATAATAATTTTCTCAGAATTCACTGATGTGGCAGCTGACAAGTTTCTTTTGGTTCAGTGAGGCTAAATCTTCAAGGCCAAGTGGGATATAAGATCAGGACCTTGCAAACTTACTCAAGTTCTTTTAGACCTAATTTTTTTTATTCAACTTTGATACTTCAGTTGTATTCATGAATTAATTCCAGAGTTCATGTATTTCAGTAACTTGTTTCACAAAGTGAAATAAATCAGATTAATTACACAGACTCATTTCAAGCCTTTATTTCAGTCAATCTTGCTGATTTTCCACTTACAGGTAATGAAAATGCCACATTTAAGATTCAAATATTACATCAGACCAATAGAAAATAACTCTCATCATAAAGATAGGTGAGCTTAATAAAAAGTATTACCATCTGGCCGAAGGCTATTTTCAAAAGGTACCTTCATTGAATATGAATGTAAGTAGAAAGTCATATATCATAACAAACTAAGAAAAAGGAACGTGTATAGTTCTCATTCCACAGCATCTTTAAATACTCGGCTACAATGCTGGTATACCTCTGACTTCATCTGTTTTCTCTAATTCTCCATGGTGGCCACCATTGTTAAGATGCCAAGCAGGTTTGGCCTTGTGCACTGGGTAACACAGGGTCAGATGACTCAGTGCTAAGGATCTCATTAGATACAGACACACCAGTCGGAAAGAAACAAAAGCATACCACTGGTAAGGCCAGACACAGTACAGGACTACGACACCTTATCAAGCAACCTCAACTATTAAATCATGGACTGAATTTGAAGCATGACGATACCACATTTCAGCATTTTAGCATTCATGTTTGCAGATCTGATAAATTCTTAATGTTTTGCTGCCTGTGTTGTGATTCAACAATTACTTTGCCATATCTAAAAATCAGCACAAATGGTGTTGGACAGCAACTACATGGTCAGGTAAAAAAAAAAAAAATTAAAATGCTGTGCAAAAACCTTCTCCTGTGCAGAAAACATTCCATGTTATATTCTTATGGATGGTTGGCTCCACATCAAGATAATACATGTGGGTGTAGAAAACCTTAACAAGGTTTCTTATCAATATCTCAGTCATGCCTTGTTTGTAGATAGAATTAAAAATAGTAATAGTAATCCCTTTCCTGCTGAGGGATGTAATTGAATTAATTATTATTTTTATTTATTTGTATATCACTTTTCTTGCCTGTGGGACTTTGGATCTCCTGTCTGATGGGAGGAGACTGACAGAGTGATGGAGGGGATAAAAGGATTTCTCTGTGATCCACACAGCGCTCATACTGATTGGACAGTTTGAGATGAATCAATTATTTTACTAGCTTGATTTGTAATCATGTGCAAAACCATTGAACACACACACACACACACGCGCACGCACGCACGCACACGCACGCACACGCACGCACACGCACACACACACACACACACACACACACACACTGTGCTTTGTGCATTAAAGGCAGCCTTTATTCTTTTCTTATATACTAAAGTTCACAGAACTCTAATGTAAATCATCTGAAATTAAAGTGGTCATAAAGTATAGATACTTTTTTGTCAACAATGAAAAATTAAATTATTCTAAAAATGAAAATAGATTTTGAATCTTACATTATTCATTGCAATTCTTACAATTTTGTCGTATATGTTGACCCTATATTATTATTATTATTATTATTATTATTATTATTATTATTATTATTATTATTATTATTATTATTATTAAAAAGGAGATTTAAGAATAAAAAAGTAAATGGTGAATCAATAAAATACAAATGAAAACTTAAAATCTATGTCGTTTATATTTGGGGTTTTTTGTACAAACATTTAAACAGCCACTGGATTATTTTTTACACTTTTTCTAATTTGCATGAATGTCACGATTTAAACAAAAATGCTTAAGCAGTCACATATCTAGTTAATTAAAAGAAAAAGTAAGCATAAAAGTTATACACCAATCAGATTAAGCACTATGCCAGTTTCCCTTTCTAAGGATAGACCTCCACATAGACCAAAAGGATTCCACGCTACAGTTTCTTTGGAAAGTGTATATCCAACCACACAGTCACTGATCTGGATGATTATAATCTTATTTTCCAATTGAAGAAACAGAAACTTGAAAACAAACAAAAAAAAAATAGAATAATAAAATCATCAAAATATCAAAAGACATTAAATGAGGTATTTTGAACTTGTAACCACACAAGGTCAACGCTACAAAAATTGTTTAGAAACTCTGGACTAACCAAATTTATCGAAGATTACTTGGAAATGGGTTTAATCTGTAACACAATACCAGTAAATCTGAAACCTGGAGTCTAATCACAGAGGAATTCAATGCATTATGTCATCTAGCTAATATAAGTCTGCTTGGCTGAGTAACCAATGGATAAACACTCCTATTGTCCAAACCCATCAGTGTCTCTACAGGCCGATGAAAATAGACAGAGGTTGGTCAGACTCCAGCTGAAATGCTGAAGCAAAGCAGCTTTTTGCTGAGTTTATGTGATGTGACTGAATATGGCATTTTTAAAGCTTTAATTTGACTTCCGCAAGCCTTTGTCTCATCACAAAAGCTTGGAAGAAACTTGGACGAATACATTTAAAATAGAATTATGGTTAAAGTTAGAAGAGTCTTTGTCTCCTCCATAAAGTGCTTTTCCAGAATACAACTGACATTTCCATGGTCATAGCTGTACATTTCAGTTTTACTTGAAAGGGAAGTTCGGCTGGATTACTCCATTCACATGCAGGGTAACTGAAAGCTATTTAATAAAAAATATATATATGCATATATAAAAGAACACTGGAGAGACAAAACGGCCTCTCTAGACTCCCCTCACACACAAAGACGCACCAAATGGATGTAAAACATGTTATCTGCATTAAAAATAATGAAGCTTCCCTGAAAGTAGACTAATGCTGGAAGAATATCAGTTTTCTTACATTGCTGTCAGACTGTAATTCTACATAAAGAAAAATAATGTATACCATTAGATAATAATAATAATAATAATAATAATAATAATAATAATAATAATAAT
>VMRN01000024.1:1049743-1071370 GCA_010277015.1 Poeciliopsis turrubarensis | reverse complement strand
ATAATAATAATAATAATAATAATAATAATAATAATAATAATAATAATGTGTATTCAGTAAAAGACAGCACTTCTTTGTATCCATTCCTCTGATAAATGCCCGGCAACTGTACCAGTGAATGATGCAGTGTTTCTCCCTGAAGGCTAAATAATTGGTTCAGTTTTGCTGCAGGCATATTCCTCAGTGCTGACAGTGTGGCAAAGATCGTGTAGGTCTTACTATGAAGAAGCAAGAGTGCTTTCCTTCATGAAAAGTGACTGACACATGAAGAGGTATACATCCTAATGCTTAGTGGTGTTTGTGTGTATTTAGTTTCTTATTAGAATTATTTCATTTAACACGATGCCTAAAATTCTCAGGTATTTTTAGAGAAAGTTGGGAGTTTTACAAATATTGTAATAAGTGCTTCATATTAGTATTAATGAGAAACAGAATATTTATATTATGATTTCACAGATAACTGTAACTGCAAAACCAAATGCTAATTCACAAACACTTTACTTTTGGTCAATTCCTATGTTTTATAAATGTACCTTCTGGTAAATGTATTCACCATCAAAAATGTGCTCACCTCACAAACGGAAGTATGGAAGCATTGAACTACAGTCCGATCGAACAACAATGATGACAAGATTTTACAGGTGATTCATAGTTTCTCACAGTCATTTAAATGGTACACGTGAAGGACACTGAGAATTAAAAATCCACTTTAAATCCAACTCATGCATTGAAAACAACTGACTCTATAAATCAAACAGAGAAAGTCTAAGTGCCTTGTTAAGGATACATGATCAATGAAAGTGGAGTCAGTAAGGGCAACACAAGCTAAAAAGTGTCAGTAAGCAGTTGGACCAGATCGGCTCTTTTTTCCCCTCACAGCTAATTGGTGAAATCAAAGAACCAATGCAGGAATTTCACAGTCAAGGTCAGCATTTTATCTGATGGCTCAGTACTTACAAAGCAATAAACTTAATTTGGACGTTCTGCAAAGTCCACTTAAGCTTATCTTAAAAGTCTCATTATTTTTATAGAAATAATTTAATGTCTTTCAGTGCTGTACGTGAATGAAGAAAAAAATATATTTTAGACCGAAACATCAGTAGCTCATGAGTTGTAAGCGTGGCCCAACCCTGATGTCATGATGCTGACAGTTTTGACACAAATGGAGAACTGCACTCAGGACCCAGAATAATTAAGTTGGGGAGTTTATTTAGAGATTGGTAGATATTAAGAGGAGCTTCTGGATCCATGCTTCTGTGACGTCTGGAGAGGACAGACTAGATTCAGGAAGCAGATGAATGGATGAAAGTTTTAACTAATTAAGTCGGAGAGCTTAGTTTCTAGGAAAGGTCTCTGGAGAAGAGGAGGGTGGAGAATCCTGACAATTACTGGTTAAGCAAGGTGTGAGATGAAGATGACTTAAGGGAAGGCATTTGAGAACAAGCAGGCAGGTAGCTGTTTTTAGATAATAGAGCAGCACTGGAGGACCAATCACATGTGAGGATGACTTCCTCAGAAGATCTTGACGAATGGAATCAGAGATGACTGATTAAAGCAAGGACTTTAATCAGTCCTGATTCAGTGAGCAAGAATCAGTTTGGCAAAAATAACCATATACTTCACTGACTAAAAAAAATTCTTAAAGTCTCTCGGCTTGGCCTGACCTGTAAGAGTGACCATCAGGCAAATACGGGTCTCCCAGCTGCTCCTTAATGGTGGCACAGGACTTTGTTCTGGCACTGGTCGGAGGAGGGGTTTTGCAGCTGTACACAAACATTGCATAGTGAAAAACAGTCAAAAATGTCTGTATGGATCATTTAGATTCCTTTTATTGTTTAACCCCATTTGTGAATGAGACCCCAGAATGCTGGAAGTCTCCCAATTTAGTCAGCAGCTCAGTCATAAACCATGGCTGAACTGGGGAGGTTTTCTACCCTGGCTGTTTCACACTTTGTTGAGAACTACCAGGATGTCTCATTTCAATAAGACCTTTAGAAATCCATCAAAAACCTAAGATCCAACTCAACTCCAGTTTTTCATATTTGCAAAAAGTTGATTCATTTAAATTTGTTAGAGCATTTTCCAGATTAAGAACGAAACTGATTTAATGACTTTTCCAGGTCCAGAAAGGGGAACTTGAGACAACTCCTAACGGCATGCAGGGGTAGAATATGTTTTTGATGGTCAGCTTGGAACTTGTTTCATCACATGCTTTATACTTCTATTTCATTTTAATGCCATCCAGGTTCAGCTGTCTCTTTAACAAATCAAATGAAAGTACGAATGCTGTCACAACATGGCCAACAATCAAAGTCAGTGGCTATGGAAGACAAAATTTCCATTCTCTGATATTCAGAGTGGGCTTAGAAATGACATCCTTTCTGTTTTTTCCCCCAACTGAACCAATAAAGTTTTGCTGTTAGAGCCTAATGACGAATGGCACATATAACAATCCCTCACAAAAAAGAAAATGATATTATCAAGCTAAAATGGGTAAAAAGACTAGTAAAACTAAGCAAAAACTAAGCAAAAAAAAAAAAAACACACACACAAAAAAAACTGTAATGATAGCAGATTCTTAAATAACAATCAAATAACGACAAACCTCAAACTCCCTGGCAGGCAAACTTTCACATGTTTAATCATCCAAAACTCATGTTATGTTATGTTGATGCATAACCCTCTATGGCTCGGGCTTTGGCAGAGGAGTCAGTTGTCAAATCAACCACAGTGATACCAACATTAAAATAACCAGGTGTTGCATTTGGGTGCAGCACCTGGGCACAGGTTTTACAAAACATGTGACTTGTTAAACATGTTCATCAAGATTTTGTTTCTCTTCAGTGGAGAGATTGAAAATTAAACAAAAAGCAAATCGTATCCGATACGTTATAAGAAACGAAACAAGAAAAACAATATTACAGGTATTACAGGAACAAATGGTCAGGTAACGCGGATCAACGTGTAAGCAGAATATTATAAAGATGCTGAATAATATGTTACCATGGACCACGTTCTGAAATACAAAACCGTGTAAAATATAAACTAAGTTTGACGAATCTCAACTGGGTGTGTAGCGATTTTTTTTTGTAAATATGAGATTTCCCAATGGCCATGAATGCATGAATGCAGCACCAGTACCGGAAGTTATTTATTGACGTCAGTTTGCGTCTCTCAGAGCGGGAGCTGGTCGAACGAGAGGCACAAGAAGAGGAGCTAACTTACTTAAATATTTCCCGAGAGTTATACAATTTCTCCCAGAGACATGGCCCAGCACATTGAGGAGGATTTACCGCTCAGCCTTGCGTGTTTAAAAGTGAGTCATGGCGTTGTCTGTGCTGAAATATTCGTGTTTTGATTTCAAAACTAGCCCTATTAGCTGTGTACCCTCTCGGGAACGTTAAGTTTATCAAGCAATTCGAAGAAGAAAAATCAAAAACAAAACTAAAAACGATAACAAAAACATTTCCGCTCAGATGTTTGGTTCTGTAAGTGACCAATCAGTAATGATTGATATTTTGTTAGCCTGCATTCATAACGACAACGCATTAATGTTGACATAAATCACAGTTCATGTGTTTACTTTAAATCTAACGGCTAAAAACGCTCATTTTGGAAACAGCATAAAACCTAACGCTGACGTGACTGAACGTTATCAAGAGAACGCTAACAATCGATGTTTTTCAATTTAGGTCATTTCACAACCAACGTCGATGAAACAAATTCTTCAACCTAATTGAATTCAGATCAGCCCGATTCACTCCAATACGGCCTTATAATAAGATTCAGAACCATTCCCATATAGTTCAGTTCTATCAAAGTTTTTACATAATACAGTCAAACCATGATTTAAAAATGTGATTTTATTTTTATTTTTATTTTTTATGGCAGATCCCAACCATTTAAAAACACTGGAATAACAGAAAAAAAAACCCCACAAAGGAGCCCAATAACATTTTTGAAGAGGTTTTGATTTTTTTGTGTGAAATTCTGATGTCAAGTACTGCAGAAATTTTATATTTTAGTCGCAAACAGGTCAATGTTAAATTTAACAATTTTAAATATTGTTAAATGAGCCAAAACTCAGCTTGCTGATTGTCAGTCAAAGGACAAAAATGCTTTATTAAGTTGTGGAACTGTTAGTAAATTGGTAATTGACAGAAATTATATTTTTTTTAATGTGGTGCCCTTGATGACCTGATGGGGTTAAAAAGGATGTCTTAAGGATTTCAGCCACCTTGCAATGTGTAACTCTTAAATGCTTCTTTTTTTTTTGCAAGTATGCTTTCAAAGTAACACAATTTCATAACATTTTCAGATTTTAGTGTAAAAAAATTTTGGAATGGCCATTGAACCTATAAGTAAAAAAGATTTTGAGCTTTAATTTACGACTGTTTTCCATCAGCCACATTTATCAAAACCTTTTTGTTCGCACTCGTCTTAATTGATAAAAAGTGGAGGTTTTCCTATGATGAGTTATGCATCTAGAGCTCCACCAACTTTTGATAAATGAAGTGCAGTAGGCTTGGTCTTGTTGGAGATTTCTTCCAGTTGAAAGGCAGTGCCTCCTTCCCACTTGTGTCTCTGGACCTGATGCTGAAATGCTCCACAGTCAGTGACTTAATGCAATCAAGTTGACCCTCTTACAGACAACATTTAATCAATTTTATAATAAAACAATCTGATTTTACTGGACAATAATTAGGATTTTGTTGGAGAGCATTTGGTTGGATCTGAATGCAATTACATAAATGGATTTAATAAAATCAATTGGATTGATTTTTAACTCAAATTTGGACCAGTGTTCATGTTGTATGATGGGACATTCATTGGATGTGTTTGCCAGGAGAAGTGGTTTGAGTTGAGATGACATCTCTTGTAATTTCACACTATATAAATAAGGCTAAGTTATGATTTTTAATCTAATTATTTGAATTAATTCTACTCTATGCACCTACTCTATGTTAAAATATCCATTACTTAAAATATCAATTACTTCAAGTTATGCCAGAGGAGGATGTTTTGATTTCATACAGCTATGTTTGTGTGAACTGAAACCGTTTTAATTTTTAAGTAAGTATTTGTGATTTATTATACATTAAATCAGCCATCAGGTAAAGTAATCCCTTTTAGACATTTACATGAAGATTTATCAATCCATCTGGTAGTGACAGAAAGGGCCTCACACAGTCTGAATATTTTTTTCTGTTCATTAAGTTTATTGAAACTAAAATCTTCCACCTTTTTCAGTCTTTAAACACATCAGCAAATCAATTTTGGCCTGACAGAGCTTGAAGCAGGTTCGACTCTTCAAGGGTATTTATTATAGGCACGATCGTTTATATGCAGCAGCAATTGGCAAACACCTGGTGGAACTGCGCGCCTGCTTCTGTTAAAAAACAAAGTATTTCTCAGTCCAACCCTCTTCATAACAGTTATGAACAGCATAATGGAGAAACGTTGTTGTGATGACCTGTCAGAAGGAGTTTGAGCTTCAAAAGCAAACTGAAGCCAATTTTAAAACATCAAATTGTGAAATCTAATTTCTTCTAAGTTATGTTTGCTTTATGTAGGATATAACAACTGAAAGTAACGTAGTTACTTGATTGTGTTCTGCAACAACTCTGTGCCTGGAAAATGCATAACCTTATTAACTCCATTAATTCTTTGTATTGCACAATGTTTTAGTAATTAATTCACAACTTTGATGTTTTTTGTCCACAGACGGTTGATACCCTGCTACGTTGTCCAATTTGCTTTGATTTCCTCAACATTACAATGATGACTAAGTGCTCCCACAATTGTAAGTCTTGTGCCAAACCTGAAAAATGTCACTGTTAGTGCAACTTGAAACATTCTTAATAGCATTTTAATTGGATTCTTGGGCCTTTTTTGGAGCACTGGCATAGAGAAGTACATTGGAAGGGAGTAGACTTACTTTGTACTTTTAATTCCTCTTTCTGACAATAAGTCAAATCAGTCACTTCTGGTTTATCTTTACTTTAGTGTTGGCCACAAAACACTGGCATTCATAGCCAAAATGTTGATAAAGCCCTAATATAAACAATCTTTAAGTTTATTGTCATAATTTTGAACATGAAACAACCTTTTATTTGACTGTATTTGCATAGTGGAAAAAAAAGTTACATAAAGCTGTACAGCTCGTCTTTTTGCGAGCTGTACAGCAGAAAACCATTCAGTCTTTTTTGGTGCAAAGATAGGGCCCATTGACCATTCCTCTATGCTCCGTCTCCCAGCAGTTCCTGCTCATACTGTTACTAGAATGCTTGAGGGGATGTTTGTGACAGTTCTCACGAATATGTGTACAGCCAGCTGTCTCTGTTGGGTATGAACAAAAAAGTTTGTGAGTCCTCAAGTTTTTTATGGGAGGATTTGGGGGCACACAGGCTTTGTTCAATGGAAACACTTGAGGGCACAGATTATTTACAAAGTGGTTGTCATAGAGACAGTTTGTCACTAATTTGGTTGTTTGCTCACAGTCAGTGTTCAGTCAGTAGACCCATTTATTCTCAAGCTTGAATTTCTTGCCTGACGATATGGAACTTTGATAGAATATTTACTTATTACTGTCTTTTCCAAGGATGTCATCTATTTTGTGAAGTGCACCAGTTCCTCCTGCCTCAAAATACAGTGATGGCATGATGCTATGGAGTACCTGCATGTTATTGTTTATATCCGGACATTTTGCGCATGTGCACAATGCCTTTATTTTTAGATTGTTTACACATTTGTACCTGGTATGCTTAAGTTCTTCGGGTACTGCATAAGTTGTATTTAAAAACACTTTTTCAAGTGCTTAATGAATAGCTTTACATTGAATAAAAGTAATTTGAGTCATTGAATCATGTCCTTGAGTAAATTCAGCCTAATTTGCTGTTTGTTTCTTTCAAAAGTAAAATATTTTTTCTGAAAATACAGGCTTGTTTTTAATTTGTCAGTGTTGAGCTTAGTGTGTCTTCAGAATTTTCTAGCTTCACGTCAAATTTAACAAGTGCACAAACCTCCACAGAGGCTGAAGGTGGGAGGGGGAGACACCCTTTTTATCTGAATGACTCACGGCACTATAATTAGGCTTAAAGCACCAAACGCTGAAGGGAGACACGTCACTGTCTGTCATAGAGATGCTCCCATTTTCTAGCATCTTGTCTGACAAAGGAGAGACAAAACCAGAGTTAGAAAAGCACAACAGGACAGGACAGTTGCTGTCTGGGAAAAACTGTCAGGTGACCAGATCTTTATTGTCCAAATCAGAAAGTCCTTTCTGCAACAACTTCCTCAACCTTCCTCAGCTTCTATGCTGAAATGATATATATATATATATATATATATATATATATAATTTTTCTTTTACCCAGGTTAATGGAAACAAAAACTGTATCTATTTGCTTTTAGAATAAGTACAAGTCTGTTTGTTTCTCATTTTCCAGTTTGCTCTTTGTGCATCAGAAAATTTTTGTCCTACAAGCTGCTTTGTCCAGTTTGCAACTCGGTAAGTATCGAGATGAATTAGACATTTTGTAATTTATGTGCACTGCAATAAATTTAAATATATTTGAACACTTCATTTAATTCATTAATTTGATTCAAGAAGTGAAACACAAAAAACAGATTTATTCAACAGTCATGTATTTCAACCATTTCTTTCTCTTAATCTTGTTGTGGGTGATGTCTGGTTTTTTCAATCAACAGTCTTTGAGACCCGTTGAATGAAGGATAAGCCACAAAATGTGAATGCTAATGAAGTGGACTGTTCAGAGTGCTGCATGCAGACATTATTGGAAAGTTGAACTGAGGGAAAAAGTGGTAGGAAAAAATGCACAAGCATGAGGAATAACTGCAGCCTTGAGAAGATTGTGATGCAAAGCTTGTTCAAAAAAAAAAAAAAAAAAAATGTGAAGAAGATTCACAACGTGGAGACTGCGCTCCAGGAGCCACTAGATGAAAGTAAATTTGCATTTCATTTGGAATCAAGGTCTCAGATGTGGAAGGTGGGATGGAGAGACCCCGAATCCTCGTTGTTTGAGGTTCTGCATGTAGCTTCCACAGCGATCATAATAAGCATCAAAATGATGGAAAAGAAAAAAAGGACCTGACGTCTTGAATGAATCTATATAATGATTTTCACTTTTCTGATTTAAATTAAAGAAATAAATGCAACTTTTAACTTTTTCTAATTTTCTGTGAGTGAAATGTCAAAATTGTATCTCCAATAAGTGTTTTTAACGCTGTATTTTTCATCTCTCTTTTAGCAAACGACAGAACAGGACTTACAAAACAACCGCCTGTTAGATGACTTGGTCGTTAACTTTCAAGCTGCAAGGTTAGGAACTGCTTGTGTCAAATATGAAGTGAACTGTCATGTCTAGAGAAAAATGAAGCTTTCTTTGCAACAAAAACTGCAGGGTTGCACACAGCATCATCTGAGTAAATTATTCTTTTCTTTTTTTTTTTAATGCCTTTGTCTGACAGAGCCTGCACAGTTAGGGAGCCAGGATCAAAACAATGCACATTGTTTCAGCCAGACATGGCTTAGTTTTTATTTCTGGAGAGATTTATTTTACTTCTTCCTTCGGAGGGGTGGGTAACCGGTGGTTTAGCTCAGCTTAGGGGACACTCAATCACTGCACGGAAGGAGAAAACAATGGAGCAGAGCTAAGCTTATTCAACTACATCTACATTGAGAACATAGGCAGGAGTGTGCAAATATTGTATGTGTATAAAATTCCTCTCTCATCAGTTCTTGTCATTCAAAAGGTTTGTGGAGTTTGTGTGTGTCAAGAGTCACTTCTTTAGAGGCAGACGAGCAGAAATACCAGCAACAGAGCAGGAAATCAGGCTGACTTTACTGTGAACATGAATGCATTGCCTCAATATATCTTCTATTTGTTTTTAATGCTTCTAATACCTGGGAGGAAAAATGATTACCATGGTGATTTCATGGAATTACACAGTTATTGATGGGATGTCTCGGTGCATCCCCAAGGTACCAGCACTTTAGGAAATAAAAGCTGCTATTGGTTTCTTGTAATCTTTCTAATTTGTTTGTAAATCCATTGGGAATTTATTCCCCTCAGCTCAGGTCATGTTATGTTCTGTGTAATATACTTTTACACACACTTGAGAGTTTTGTAGATTTTTTTTATTTTTTATTTTTTTATTACATTAGGGTACAAATACTGGTAGCAGTGTCTGAGCTGGGTTACAGGAAGCTTTGCAGGCAGACAAGTTGAGTTTTTCCCAAGTGACGTGTAGACAGTGTAGGAAAAAAAAAATAGCCTGAGACCAGATTGTCTTGTTATAGTTGACACCTGCCTCATGGGTGCAGCTTTCTACCTGCTTTCATTCACTGCCTGTCATGGACAAACTGATAAATGCTGGCCTGCTTACATGCAGTGTGACACTGTGAACAGAAAAGTAAAGTTATTTCCAGTAACATAAGAAAAATAGGTTGCTCATTTAGGCCTCAGGCCTGATGTTGTTCTTTAGGTTCAAGATTTTTCCTAGAAATAAAATAAATTACGTGTCTTATTTTGACTAAATGAGCTCACAAATGAGCTCTTCTCTCTTGGGGAGAAAATTCTCATACTGATCTTTGAAACTGTGTCTTTAATATTGTCTTCATTGTTTTTGGCTGAAAGGCTGACAGATCGCTTGAGTGCTATTATCTGTCAATAAGCTGCAATATTTGTCTCCTCCATCAATCATGGGATGAAGGGTTTCACCGCCAATAGCAAAACCTCTGATCAACATCGCTGTTATGAATAAGTGGGTTATTCTGCCGTGCGGTGCTCCAGAGTTTAATTTCCTGTTGTCCGGCTCTGGGCATCTGTGAGGGGAAATTTCTTGTAAGTGGCCCAGTCATAATAAAGTGCTGTTTTTATGTAGACATAGTTCTAGATTCATATTAGAATATGATGTAGTTTCACACCCTGTAGCCAAAAGAGCATTTCTTTTCTCCGTTCTCCTAATTCTTATGTTTGAGGAAAAGGGACAAAAGACAAAACTGAAAATAATATGATGGCACCAAAATATTCAAAACTAAAAAAAATAAAGGAAAAATTTTCATCCATCCTTTCTTCCTTCCTGGATTTTGGTGGGGTTTGTGAATACTGCTGTGGTTATCGGGCAAGAGACTGGCTACACCCTGGATATCATAAAAACAATAAATAAATTAAAAAGAAAACAAATCTCTCCACTGGTACACCATGATTGATTAAAACAGAGTTATTATGTGTATTATTTTAGTCAAAAGTTTAAATAAAAAAAAATGTACAGAAAGGACCTGAAAAGTAATAACTCCAAGCGGGAAAGTTGGTGGGTTTCTACCCATTCTGAGCTCAATATCCACCATGTGAACCTTGCATGTAAGACGATCTAAGCCTTAGACCCGTCACATTCAACAGGCTGTGTTCTTGCTCCCAGTCAGGAAAAACCCCACAGGCTGCAATAATTGGGCCAAGACAATGTTGAATATGCCTGATTTTAGATCGATTTTAGATCGGGTGTATTTAACGCACCACCAAGTGACACACCACACACTGCGGGACATTGTAAGATTGTCGAAAAGGGAAAATCAGGTAAAAAAAAAAAAAAAAAAAAAAAAAGTAGGCTTTAGCAGGAACACCAACATGCAGAAGCCTTATCTGACGCCCCCACCAGGTGCTGAAAGCTTACATGGATTGGGGCCACACTGGCCTTTCTATGGGTTCTAGTTTTTGCCTGCAGTAGAAACACATCAGTGTAGAACATGTTTTAGGATAATTATTTCAAACACCTGTTTGTTCTATATGTTCAGGGATCGGCCTCTCAGTGTGATAATACTGCATTAAGTAGTTTTTGGATGATAACCATAATTTACCGCCATTAAAGCAGAAGCTGAGCCGTCAGTGGTTACCACAGTGGTTCATTAGTATATAGCTACGGCTACCACTCATCATACAGTCTGTCCTTGCATTAGTTTACTTTGCGAGGAACATTGAACATCGCTGCTAAATGTGTTTAATTTCCACCAAACATATTTTTACTAAGCGAGGCACTTTTAAAATGTATTTAATCCTACTGTCTGCACACTTACCAAAGTGTTGACTGTTTAAGTTGAGTTTAGGTTTTATTGATTTATTTTTTTACACCTATTTTGCATCAATATAGAAATTATTTATAGAAATAGGACGACTAGAGCAGACAGTCTTCCAAATTGCTCAGAAGTTGCCATTTTTTATCAGAATTGTGCAAGTTTCTGCTCACTTAGAGATCAGGTATTCTCAAATGCACTTTATAAATTATATTTTAATGAAATGTTCATGATGCACTTATAATTCACAACAATTTTTCCTCACTGCACTCTCAGAATTAGTTTGGGTGTAAATGATTAACGTTGCTGTCAAGGGAAAACTTTTCACGTCGACCAATTTGAATTGTTTTCTTTCTTTTTTTTTTACTTTTGATTTTGACTCCTATGAGGACAGTTGGATAATTTAAAAACAGGTTGCAGATACTCCAGATTTTTCTGATCTTCGTATTAGAAACAATGAGTGCTCTCCTTTCTGCTGCTCATTAATGAATTATGGATGTAGTCATATTTTATCAGGAAAGAAATGAGTCGAGGCTGATTTAAACCGAGATTGCATTTTTAATAAGTTCACGTCATATTTAAGGTCATTTTTTCAACATGAACTTGACAAACATGGATTACTTGGTCTCTACCAGTAGGTTAATACATGAAAAAGAAAACATACCTTGTTAAAAATTCCAAAAAGTTGTAAAATGTATTTATTTGTCTTCACAGTAGCAAAATAAAATAGCTGAAATTGAGTTTATTTAAAAACGTAATTTGATTACCTTTTTGTTGTAGTTTGAAATCCAATTTAGAGAACAAAGTTCAGTAAATAAACTTTAGTGAAAATTTGATACCTGTGGTTGATTTTGATTTAAAATGAGTTTTATTCCAACAGGAATTTTTACTGATAGGAGATGAGACGCTTATATCTAAAAATATAAAGCTAAAAGCGGTATCAATTTGAGGACAGTGAATTGTTTTTTATTTTTACATGTTTAAAAATGGATTGCAGTTGTTTATTCCCTTCCTC
Source organism: Poeciliopsis turrubarensis (assembly GCA_010277015.1). NCBI lineage: Eukaryota > Metazoa > Chordata > Actinopteri > Cyprinodontiformes > Poeciliidae > Poeciliopsis > Poeciliopsis turrubarensis. The sequence goes on along the minus strand of VMRN01000024.1, from coordinate 1,059,263 downwards.
TATAATGACACATCAGCAGTAACATTGTTGTTGGCCTTTAAGTGTCATTGAGACCAGTTTAATGATCTGCTGTTTTCTGAACCTACAAAGGAATGGCCTTTGGTGTTTGAGCACTAAGAACCATTAAGACTGAGTGAATACAATGCTGCATTGCTTTTAAGTGTTTTGTATTTTCTGCGGTTAAAAACAAAATTGATAACAGTGAATTCATCATTAGATGTACTGCAGGGAGGTATGATAGGAATTTATAAGATTAACAACTCATTACTCATTTTGATTTGGGTTTCTTTTGTGACTGTGTTGTAGACTCTACCTGTCTGAGTGTATGAAGTGTTAAGGATGAATGCTACCAGGAAAAGTGTCATGGGAGGACCCTGCTCCCCCATCACACTGGTTGTGTATGTGTGTGTATCTGGTCACAGACATGCATGAGCATGAACCTGCTCTAATGGAAACAGTAAGCACCAAGGAGTTTTAGATATGGAAAGCAGAACATTACACACCTCATTGAGTTCGTTTTATTGCCAAGCAATGGCCCGCTGCAGTTTGTTTGCTTTCCACTTTTCCAAGACGGTGGCCAAAGTGTCTCCTTTTTTAGCTCTGCAGATGAGCCATAGAATAACTGAGCTCCAGCAGATTTCCTTAAAGTGCTCTCTCAAATGTCACAAGCAGGCAGTGGTGGATATAGGTTCTTTCAGATGTGCTCAATGTGCTTAATGGGGATTCTCAATTTGTTTCCCTGCATGAACTATACATATGTATATATATTTTTTGTTTAATATCGAATTTTTCCATTTACTTTGCTTTTGTAAATTTTTTTTCCAGGGAGAAGTTGTTAAAAGCTAACTTTGAATCCCCTCCAATATCGCCAAAGACCCCAGCTACCGCTATCAAATGCAAAACTCCCAGGGAGAACAGCCAGAGGTCCGGCAGTTCCATTTTAAGTCACTTTTTCCAAAAGAAGACCAGAACACCTCCCGGTAAAGAAACTCATCAGGATGTTCATCAGGGAGAAGTGCAGAGAACACCGAGCTGTAGAGCAAAGGGCTCTGACCTACATTCTGGAAAAGCTCAAATGTCAGCGGTTGTAAAGGAAGAACCGATGGATGTGGAGGAACCGTCTGTCAAGGTCCTGATGTCCCTGAAACAGGAGGTCACGCCTTGTCTGACTCCTGGGTTTGAGATGGCACATTCCTCATCACCATCAAAAGATGTAAAGCCTGTAATAAAAGGTGCAGCGATTTTAGCTTTGTGCTACTAGGAGTGTGTTGCCCTTTTAGCTGCTTTTTTGCGCCCTTTCATGTCATTTTCTGCCTCTCTAACCACTGCATGAAATGAGAAAAAAACAAGGACTGGAAAGGCACATTTAGAGCTGCAATACTGCAACACATAATAATCCCATGCATAGCCCTGAGTACGAGAGAGGGGCTGCAGATCTTTAAACTTCCAGGAAATTCGATGATTACACTTCATTCATATATTTTTTAAAAATATGTTCTGATCAGGCTTTTTCTGGTGAATGTCAGTTTCCTGTAGATTGTATTTTCTCTTTTCTTTTTCTTATGAAGAACATAGTTTTAAATGTAATAGAATATTTGACTTGAGTTTTAAGATTATTTGCATTTATGCATCAAAGCACAGTTAAAAACAGTGCATCAAGGTTTACTGTGTTGGTAGATGTCTTTTTTTTTTTTCTAAAAATGCAGGAAGCTCTCACTCTTATTTTGTTTAATGCAGATTTGACCCGTCCACCACTAATCAGTCAATCGGGGGGAGACAAGATAATCCAATCCTGATTTTTGACTGATTTGATTATTTCTTTTAAACACGCTTTCAGGTCTGAACCTGAAAGATTGTTCTACTTCAGATGATTTCATCAACATATCTAAACTGGTTTTCTTGCCACATTGTTCTGATGTTAGCTTTGCTGATTAAGCTTTGCAGTGATGAGTCAAATTTAAAATGATCATAAATAGTCCTGCACAGTTTTAGAAATGCAGGAATGGCATGAAAAGATAAAGACAATTGAAAAGGTACCAAAACATAGAAACTTACCAAATATTGCAGTCATCTCATCTGCATGAGTGCAGTTCAGTGTGTTGTACAGCTCCAAATATTAATTTTTATTTCTGGTATATTTCAGAAATTTCAGTCAAGCTAATTGTGATTTTATTCTTTTAACTTTAGATGTGATGTATGAATTTTTATGAGTTATGGATTTTTAAGTGGTTGTATGCTTTTGCTAAGTGACAAATATAATGTCTTGTAATTCAGGAGACATCTTATTTTTTACTGTTCCTCTGTAAGTATTGCTGTTATGACTTGTAGTTAATAATTAGAATCGTTAATCATGGTTCTCTGGTGGTTATGATAAGTAATTTTACATATTAACCTTTTTGAATGAGTATGGTCAGCAATGCAGTTTGCTGTGACAACATAATAGGCTGGGACCAAGTTAAGATTCATTATGTATGCTCTGCAGTCAAATTAAGCTTGGCAGTAAGGAATCTAAATGATTAATTAGTGTTGAGTGTCGATTAAGATGCTAACAAAGCCTTCATCCTAATCTTTTTTAAAATTTTGTTTTTTAGTTGAGTGTCCTGTGTGCTCCGTTAGTGTGTCACAGCACTTTATCAACAAACATCTGGACACGTGTCTTTCCAGCGGGGAAAAGAAGGAAAGCCTAAGGAGGTAAAGGAGTCAAGTTATTATTCTTTAATAATTTCATAAACTCACTGGTAGCAAAATGGATAACAACTCCTTTTTGACTGGTGATGTCCTCTACCGTTCTCACCACACTTTGTTCCGGCTCTGTTCCAGTAACCCTCTGTGATGCAGCCTGTCGGCAGGCTGCATCTGTAGAAGTTTGTCAATTCCTCATGTTGCTAAACTAATTATTAATTATAAAAAAGTTACCTTAAACTTTTTTATAATTAACTTATAAACTTATTTTTCTTTATTTTGAAGTTGATGCAAATTTCTAAGCAAAAATATAGATGGAATCGGCAGAATTTTTTGTTCAACATTAATAAAAAATGACAACCAAATTCTATTGAAACAATATACTTTATAACAAAAGTAAGTCTAAAATTGATTTCAGAACCTATTTTTGAATAACACTGCTTTATTTGGATAACAAAACAACAAACCTAAGGCTAAGGTTACCTGACAGAAACGTGCTGTGTGCTTTACTGTGCTGAATCATGTTGCGTTTTCTGCCTTTTTAGTGACATTAAAAGTTGAAATTATGATCAATATGGAATGAAATGACATTTTTGCCCCAACTGCATTGGCCCCAATTGTAATGCACTCTTACTGATTTCAAACTAATGTCACCTGCCTGACTTTGGCAACAAATGACTCAAAACCTCTGGGCTCTCATTTTCATTCTTGCTGCAGTTCTGCTTTAAATTTCTTCTGTCCCTTTAGTGTCTGTCTTTGTACTGGGTGATGTTAGGGTAAATGATTATCTTATATTTGCAAGCCGTCTGTGGCTGTAAAAAGCATTGAATGTCAGAGACCTCATCTTGGCTGCAGGCTGCATCAATATGCAGTGTGTGACTTTATAAAGTGATTGATCTGTTTTAAAGCTGCCCTTGAAACCATTTTGATTGTTGATTTGTAAAGCATCAATGTGCTTCGGTTAGTGAAGCAGTGTAGCCACTGCTTCATCATAATCAAGGGCAGGTGTCTTATTTATCTATAATCATTCCACAATATTAAGTTTAATATATGTGGTGTATTTGATTAACCTTGCATTTTTATTGTTATTCTAATATTGTTAATTAACTTGAGCATCTAGAAAGAATCACATAACTTTTTATTCTTGTGGGTAATCTGTTCATTTGTCTCCTTCAGCTCTCAAGGCACAACCGTGCGTCCGATGGCAAAGCTAGTGTACAATCTCCTTTCAGTGCAGGATCTGAAGAGGAGGTTGAAGGACTGCCATCTGTCAATGCAGGGAACTCGGGACCAGCTGATCAAAAGACACAAAGAGTTTGTCCACTTGTACAACTCGCAGTGCGACTCCCTGAAGCCTAAATCAGGTGAGGTAGTCTTGTCTTTATAAATACATCTGAAACCAGATAAAAGACACATTGACATTTTGTTTTTGTTTTTTGACATCAAATAATAAAATGTTTCACATTTTAGGAAAGTTAGAATTATAGAAATAATTTCTATTTGGAAAAAATGGCAGAATGATGAGCAAGATCCTGTTTTTTATTTTTTTTTTTAAGAACATAATAGAAGTATGCTTTAATGTCCCTCAGTGGGGAAATGTAGGTGGGCCAACAGCAAAGTGACAGACAAGTGGAAGCCTGCAGATTCACAAAATCTAAAATAGAAGAACAAAAATGATAAATAAATTTGCATTTACATTTTGTTGAGTCAGGTTGATTGGCAGCTTTGTTTGCAACACATCTTGTCAGCTCTGCCCAGAAGTTTTGTATGAGCTTGGAATCAGGAACCTTTAATGGGACATTCAAAAATATCAACTTTGTTGTCTAAAAGTAACTTTGGAAACAATCTGGTGGCATGCTTAGGCTCTGTGACCTTTTGGATGACCACTTTGTATCCAAGCCCAATCCTCCTGGCTGATGTCTGTAGATGCTGCTTCAGTATTTCCACATTTTCTTTCGTTATGATGCCATCTATTTTGAGAAGTTCATCAATCTCCTCCTACAAAAAAGCTACGTAGCATAGTGCTGCCACCCCTGTACTTTGCAACTGGGAAGGTATACTCATGCTGACAACTTTCCCCCTTTGTTCTACATATATTCAATGGTCATTATGGCCAAACAATGCAGTTTCATTAGGCCACAGGAAATGTCTCCAAATAATAAGATCTTTGTCCTTAACTACAAACTGCAATTTGGCCTTTTTTCTGCTTCTGTTATGCTTTTGGATTAATAGCTTCTTCCTCACTGAGTTCCCTTTAAGCCCTTGTCAGTTCAGGTCTTATTTCACTGTGGATAATTACACTCCAGGCTCAGCCTGCGTCTTCACAGGGTCTTCTACTTTTATCTCTCTATCTCCTGATGAACAGTTTGATGACTCCACTTTCATATTTTGTCTATATTTGTATGTAACTGTTTGAACAGATCAACCTGGCACTACCAGGAATTTCTGGAACACTTGTATAAAAGGGCAACATTTCTAAAGACATGGGAATGCACTTTAAGAATATTGTTTAAAAACGATAACATTTTCTGCAGGGGGTCATTAATTGTTAAATTGATTGTTTTACTTATGTTTCAGTCATGAGCACCATTTTGTTTTTGTTTCTCTCCAATAAGTACTGAATAAAAATGAACTAAAACACACAAGTTTGTTGTATCAAGCATTTCCTTGAGCGCTATGGCTTTTGTGGCTGAGCCTGGAGTGTAATTATCCACAGTGAAATAAGATCTGAACTGACAGGGGCTGAAAGGGAACTCGGTGAGGAAGAATTCATTCTGTGAAGGTTCAGTAGATCAACCTGAAGTCACTTTTTATATGTTTTTTTTTAGAATCAGAGGACTAACCACAGTAAGGCAGGAACAAAGGATGGCTGCAATTAATAAAAAGAGAAACAGTAATTAAATATATTAATGTGGTTATGAATATCAATTCAATTAGCAGACCATGAAAGCTCCTGCCATTTGCAAGAATTCCAGCTGTTACGAATTCTTTTTGCATTAATTAACCTACAAAGATAAAATGGATTCACTTCAGTAGGTTGTTATACTGCTGTCCAGACTCGGTGTGTAGCAGTTTGAGGGTACTATGGTATGCATTGTGATCAAACATTCTTCTCAGAGGATGAGATCATTTCATAGGTAGTCATTTTTAATTCAGAGATGTAGTTGACATTAATTTATAGCCTTCGTCTAACAGGAGCATTCTAAAGTATTTTGTCTCTAAGCTCAGTAGATTTCTCTAAAATGTTTTCTGCTCACAGTTGGACATAAGGGTGTTGCCTGATGAGGAGGAGAAAAGATGAGACACTGGTCATGCTTCTTGTTTGCATTTTTATTTTCTCAGAGCATTGATTGGTTGAGAGTCGGTGCATTCTTGGTTTTGAATTCTAGTCTAGAAACTCAATCTTCTCCAGGGGTTAGGTTTAAAAGTGGTATGCATGCCACACCTTTCAGATGCTTAATAACGGAAAAACCTTCTCTTGCTACTTCAGATTGTTTTTCTCTTTGAGTCTATTTAATAAAATTCCTTTAAAATATTAAGTTTGTTGTAACAAAGTTGAATACAAGTTATTTTGCAAGGCATTACTCCCACTTGATGTTTCTTTTGTAATTTTTATATTTTCTATTTTATAATACTGGTGATTCAAAGATTTCTTTCTATGCTGTTAACAGTTGAAGAGATTGCTAGAGAGGTGGAGGCCAATGAGAAGATGAGAAGTCAGATGCAGGAGAAGACTAAACCTGTAAGTATTTATTTACCAAAGACAGCTGAAGAGATATTATTAATTTTGATGGTTTTTGTACTTTTTTCATAAGAGTTGCTGATCCTAGCTGTAAAGGATGTTTTATGACTGAAGAAAAACATGGCAATTTAGTTGCAAATTCAGAATTTGTGAAACATTTATTTATTCCAATTTCAGAAAAAAACAAACAAAAAACTTTTTTATGCCATAGAAAATATAATTAAAAGTTTACTGTTACTGACAGTTTAACAAAGACTTTGCCTGTCACTTTGTTTTCATAAGCGTTCCTTTCACCTTATTGATTTGAAGGTCATGGTTTTCACAAAGAATCAGTCTGAGGAAGAGATTGAGGAGATGCATTCAAATTATAGTAAGTGCTGTTTCTTTCTCTCTGTTGTGATGTCTTTTTCTAGTTTTACATTCAAGTAGTTTCTTTTAAACTCAAGATTATAAGTACTGCTACACCTACTTACATAAGCCTATTGCATCCTTTCCTATTACCAGCTGTGGAGTTTACCCTCCACTTCTATCTTGCAGGAGGCTATGAGCTATGAATGTGGATGGTATAATAGTAACCTGGAGGCTGTCGTGTGCGACAGTTCCTGATAAGCAGGTCTTTCTGAGATATTTAGTGTTTATTAATTTTGGTTCCCTAAAGCCCACCTGTGAGAGCGAGTTGCCAGCAGTGACGTAAATCAACCAGTTTTGTCTTTTTGTTTTAATTTTGTTGTCTTCAAACACCATGAGAAACGCTGCAGTCTTTAGGTGATTCTATAAAGACAAAGTGACTCAAGAAATGGTGGAGAATGAACAGGTGGCTGTGAGAACGCCTTGAGGGATGTAGGTTTTACATTCTCAGTCAGTCTCATTCAAAAAGTGTGGAGACGGTGTGAACCAGACTTCCATCAATTATTGGTTTGTCCCAAAAGTTCAGTCTTCAAAGTTATTGAAAGATTTGACCTGTAAGTTTAATAGGATTCTGGTTTCCTTTAAACAAAGTTTGTAATCAGTAACATTGAGAAAAGTACAGGGACACCTGTACTTGTGTTTTTCTTAATTTAGGCCTTACTTTTATTATATTTACGCAGAGTTGCTTGATGACATCAACTTTCTGTCTGCAAAGGACGACAAGTAGCGTTACCAACTCATTTGACTTGGGTTGGAAAACCCTATTACACATTGGCATAGACGAGACTCTTGACTTATCTCGAGATCTGGATTACACCTCAGCCAGCAACAGACAGTACAGATATTTTTTCAAAGTGCCTGTATTTCTGCATAAAATGAAACTATCTGAAAACTTTGTGGGATTAATGAAGAACTTAACTAAATTGGCATCTGTCTGAAACACTATCAGTAATCTTGAAAAGATAAGTTTTATTTTAGAAAATAAGATGCTATGTTTTAAAATTCTTCTCTTTGAAATGAAGAAGCAAAGAGCCTCTACATATTAAAAACTAGAGGTAAAAAATGTGTTGTATTTTAAAAACATTAAAATTAATGTAATTTATTTGTGCACAAAAACAAATGAAACCCATGTTTTCACTACATTGACGCAAATGTGCATGTATGTGTTAAAAGAAAAACCCTCTCTACATTTTTGAAGAAGTTTGATTCTTTTTACAGATTTATCTGATCTTTGTTTATTTTTTATGACTGACTACGTTTAACAGCAGATATTTATCCTTGTAGCTCTTTTGTTTTCTTTCTATCCTCTTTCTGTGTATTCATGACATTTATACACTGTGATCATTACACAGAAAGATCATGTACCTGAGCCCTTTCATGAGAGATAGCAATGTTTGCTCCAAAACTGTCAAGAAAATAAACTTCTCCTGTGCTGTGGCTGGTCAAAGGCTCTACTAGGTACTTGAGCTTTTCCAGGTTGTGCTTGTCACCGTGGAAACACTTAATTTGGTGAATGTATATTTCGAAAACAAATCCAGGTTGACACATTTGAAGAAAAAAATCAGAGGATAAACGCTAAGTAAATATCCAGAAGGCTTGTTTACTCCTCTTATTATGAACCTACTCTGAGAATCACAGGACTAATTGAATTATGCTTTCCTTTTTGTGTTTTTTTTATTTTCATGAGTCTGATATTCAAACTTTCTACGTTGAGAATTGATCATCAAAAATTCATCATAAAATGTCATGTTCATCTTATTTGTATATTTCTTATGTTTTGGTTTGTGCCCTGTTTGTTACCAGGGCACAGCACTGTGGCAAAGTGGTATAGGAAATCTGCTGTATTTCAATATCAAATCGTTCTTTGACAGTTTCCTGAAGTCTAAGCTTTTATAAGTGTCAGCGCCTGCCTCATCCATTGTAGCACAAACGATTCACAGAATCAGCAGGGTGCTGTTTTATGTGGAATAAAGTGCTGCATATTAATACAACAGAGATGTATGCTGTTCCTTTGAATACGTGCTTCTCCATAATATAAAATCATTTCACGTCTGAGACAGGCCCATTGTAACACAACCATATCCAAACTTTTAATCAGTGTAGAAAGCCTGTCTGGAGCGATACCCTTATCAGTGCAGTACCAAATTCTGTGCAGATGAATAGGTATTATTTGACATCTAGATATGATGAAATAGAAAGTGTGTTTCCTACTTTTTGGTGACCATGGATGTCAAGATAACTGGCTTAACCCACATGTAATGACATATTTTTTTAGTATCAGAGGACATAATCCTAATCACAATTTAAGTCATGTTGACATTGTTGGATAAAGAGCTTGTTGAAAATAACTTTATAGAGCTAACTTTAAAAGTGTTTGAGAAATGGATGTGACTCACAGGAGGTGGGTTCTATTTATAGCTGCTCTGGTTTGATAACCTCTTGATTTATCAGAGGAGGCTGTGGATGAGTCACTCTACTGGCGTGGGGAAAAGTGAGTGAGCAAATATGAATGTGGAAGGAGCATATACTCATGCAAACACAAAATCCTTCAGGACTTTGTAGACTTTTTTTTTAGTGTGACCTGCTTATTTTTGACATTGGTTTCAAATAAAATTATCTTACAACAAAAACCAAATTCAAAACCTGGGCAATATTGCCCAAAGCTCACATTATATAATTCTAAATATA
>VMRN01000024.1:985026-1049343 GCA_010277015.1 Poeciliopsis turrubarensis | reverse complement strand
TGCCAGTAATCAGATACCCTGCTGGAATAATTAGCTGGCCAAAGGAGGAGATAAAAGCCACAGATATTAAGACTAGAAAGCTACTAACAATGCATGGAGGGTTCCATCCCAAATCCAGCACCCTGAGACTGTACACGAGCCGCAAGGAAGGAGGCAGAGGACTAGTGAGTGTGAGAACCACTGTCCAGGATGAAACAACTAAGATCCATAAATACATCAGGGACAAAGCCTCAACAGACAATGTGCTCAGTGAATGTCTCAGACAACAGGGAACGGAGGTTGAGGTGCCAGAGATACCATCATGGGAGGACAAGCCCCTACATGGGATGTACCACCAGCAACTAACCCAAGTGGCTGATATCAGTAAATCCTACCAATGGCTGGAAAAAGCTGGACTCAAGGACAGCACAGAGGCCCTCATCATGGCCGCCCAGGAACAGGCCCTAAACACCAGAGCAATAGAGGCCTAGATCTACCACACCAGACAAGACCCAAGGTGTAGGTTGTGCAAGGAGGCCCCTGAGACAGTCCAGCACATAACAGCAGGGTGCAAGATACTGGTGGGAAAAGCGTACATGGAACGACATAACCAAGTGGCAGGCATAGTGTACAGAAACATCTGTGTAGAATATGGACTGGAAACCCCGAGATCAAAGTGGGAAACATCCCCAAAGGTGGTGGAGAACGCCAGAGCTAAGATCCTGTGGGACTTCCATATCCAGACAGACAGAATGGTAATGGCGAACCAACCAGACATTGTCGTAGTGGATAAACAACAGAGGAAAGCCGTTGTGGTAGATGTAGCAATACCAAGCGATTGCAACATCAGGAAAAAGGAGCACGAGAATCTGGAGAAATACCAGGGCCTCAGGGAGGGCCTGGAAGGTGATGACCACACCTTCCTGTGGTCATCGGGGCAGTCACCCCCAAACTGGATCAATGGCTACAACAGATCCCAGGAATAACATCAGACATCTCAGTCCAGAAATGTGCAGTCCTTGGCACAGCCAAGATACTGCGCAGGACCCTCAAGTTCCCAGGCCTCTGGTAGAGGACCCGAGCTCAGAGGATAAGAACCACCCGCGGTGGGTGAGAAGGGAGTTAGATTTAAACAGCAAGAAGTATAAACGGTTTCATCATGGCTGTGAGTTCTTTTAACTGGATAATGCTTCCTAGTAATACAGCATTGTTTTGAGGCCTGCAAATTCTCCAAATTTAAATCTGGCATGTGCTGGATAAATAGAATAAATTCATGGATTTATGTGTATTAACTTACAGGACTTGAAATGATCGTCTGTTAACATCTTGGTGTTGGATACCAATGCACACCTTCGTGGGTCTATTTCTTTGACTGATCATAGTTGTTTTGGCAGCATCTGGGCACAAAGACACCATTCTCCCAGTAAATTATTTCATCCAGTAACTGTTGTGTAAGGATGATGTGTTGCTAATTGGCATGCTTCCCTGCATGTCACAGCCAGCAGTCATCATTTGACCAACTTTCCACGACTAATTCTAGCTAGAAAAGAGACCAACAGCTGCTGTTTTTAGACTTTCCTGTCACATCAGATGTCAGTGTTGATGAGTTTCCAAAGCCTGCATTGGAAGGTCAGAAAGTACACGTCAAAAAAATTAAAAATGTGACTTATAAACCCTTACGTGGTTTAGACAGCTGCAGTATTTCCCTTTTACCCTAGCTGCCACGTAGTCTACTATGTAGAAATGCTGCTGTATCACTTTATAACTTCTAGATTTAGAAAATACAAATCTGTTTATTCTTATTTATTTAAACATTAGCTCATTTAAACAGCAATAAATCACATAAGATCCAACAGAGTAAAAAAAAAAATGCAGTGGTAAAATTTGATATAATTTAACTTGAACGAGCATTATATGGATCCTGGTTTGGCTCCTGCAGACAGACTCAGGCTTCTCCAGCAGAGGAAATCATGACACTCCCCAGCCAGTGAGGCCTAATCTTATAGTGTCGTTGTTTTGCCCCAGGGTTTTTTCCTGGTGAAACATGACTGGAATAACTTATTTGGAAAGCATCACAGAAGCATCTTTGACAGATGCCTGTATAGCATCAACTGCCTTCATTCTCCATTTGGAGAAGTTGTTTTCCCTACACCATGAAAAAGAATGTATCACACTATTTACAGGGTTTTGAAAAAGTATTTTCCACATTACATATTTACTCTGTTTTTGTCATACTTAAATGTTTCAAATCATGAAACAATTTTTATATTCGACAAAGATAATGGGTGAAAAACAGAAACTGGCTTTTAAATGAGAATTTTATTTATTAGAACAAAAGCGAACCACTAATATGAGTCCACATATATATTACTCTGCATTAGTTTAAGTTTTCCAGTTGTCTGCTATGATGTATTATTTTCTTTAACCCCACGTGGCTACCACTTCAATTATTGAAAAACATTAAGTTTATAGCACTGACAGACAAGGCATGTTACTGTAACATAATGCATACAGGTATTTTTATAGCTCTTTAATGTATCCTTTGTCCACAGGAAAGCAGCACAGTGGTGACTTCTTCCGGCTAATTGCACAGGTCCGAGGCCGACTGCAGAGCACCAGACAAGCCCATATGAAGCAGGAAGTGAAGGTGGAGAAAGAAGAGACCCAAGCTTCACATTCTTCTGGTATTACAACAGTGATAATTATTGATCATATCAACTGTCAGCAACAGTTGGCTTATTGTGAGTTGAAACTTATTAATTACAAAAACAGACAAGCCATGGAAATCACAAGTGCAGACTCTTAAATAATAAAGCACTATTCACAACACAACAACAGGATTTTACTGGGTCTTAAACAGCTAAAACTCCAGATTCTTATTATAATTCATGGTCTGAAAATATGCTGGCAGCAGAAATTTGGTACATAGGTTCTAGTTCAGAGCAACCTTTTATTCAGTCTTTCTTAGAAATCTGCTATTGAGAACTGTCCACATGTCCAATACTTTGACCTTATCCTGTACCAGGTGCTTTTTGAGAATGCTTGTATAGTAAAGTCGGTCTTAATAGACGCAGACTTGCTAAAACTTATTGCTAATGGATATAAAGAAAAAAATAATATTCAAGCACAAATACAGTTGACTCACATGCCTGATCAGAAATCTCCATGAGTTCTGTGAACAACTTTACTTGGTGAAACCCTGGATAAATAAGTCAACATTAAAACTGACCTTTTTGTTGCCAAAAAACATATTTTTAGGTACATATTTACATACCTGAAAATGTGTAATGAAAACGTATTTTCTTGTATTCTGTGCAGTTCTTGTTGGAGAAATAAACCGTTCTGTAGTGATAAAGGTTGAAGATGAAGAAAATGATGAGGATTCGTTTGCAAGAGGAATGGAGTTGCCAGCCAGCCCCAGCTTTAGTGACGTGTCCATCAGCAGGTGAGAAATCACTTAATTTTTATACATTTTGATAACCTAACTTGACTTAACTGTTTCCATTATGGTATATGGTTCTCATGGTTTGATGAGTCTAAACAAAATTAGCATTGTTTCAGGGTATTTTGTTATGATAACAGACACATTTTATGATATATTCCATAATCACATTACTTTTATTTAAAGACCGTAATACTATAAAATGTATAAATCAAATTAATTATAATTATTGCTCTTATAAGAACTGTTGTATTTAAGTAGAATTATTTATGTATACGCTGTAGTACTTTAAAGACACATTATTAAAAGTAAAATAAATCATGTCTAGTTTGTGTGGAACTATTTCCACTTAAAGCGTGGAACTGTAAGATTAACAGCAAATCTTGTTTATTTATGTTTATCAGCCACTTTACAGTTAATTTAAGGCAAAGGCAAGATGTACAGACAAGTTGTAGACGTCTGAACCAGTTAGCTCTATCTTTTCTTTTCTAATCAGCAATGCTAAGTGCTACAGTGAAGCAATGCAATTATTTCATCTTAGCTCAATTATTGCTCAGAAGGTAATCACAATAATCAAAGATAATTAAAGTCCCAAATTAGAGACCAAATCAGCATGTTCCAAGCTATTCAACTAATACTTATTGCTTCTTGTTTCAACTAAGTGCTGCAGCAATTAAACAAATCTGCTATTTGAAGTTTACCTTAGATGTCCTTAAAGTCCATTGAGATTTATTCATAAAACACTTTCTACTACCTTAAGGACAAATGTTCTGTACAGAATACATAACAAAAATTACATTTAATTATATATAGCAAGCTTTGCAATAAATATTGTGATAAAATAAAAACAAACTAAACTCTAGATCTCATTGGTTGTCAAAAGCCAATGCAAAGCAATGAGTTTTAAGAAGTGATTTAAAAACAGTGACTTATTCTACCTGATGTGCAGCAGTAAATCATTCCTCATTTTAGAACCGGTCACAGTAAAAGCACACACCTCTCCTCCAGGATGCTCTCAGGAGTAGCTGACCTGAGCGAGCAAGTTGTGGCACCATGACATAGGATAGATAATCAGCGTGTGAACGACTGAATGGAGTGTGAACTTCTTTGGGATCCTTACAAGTACAGGCCATTTGCCATTGTACAGGAAGGGCGGGGCGAGGCCCTGTGTAGCTATAAAAACAAATAAATAAATAAACTGCAGCGGTTAAATCTAAAAGGACATGTTCCGTTACAAGAGTTAAAATTTCCTAAGGACTTAAACCTATTATGATGAAAAACTGATTAATGTAAGCTCAAAAAGCAGAGTTGGAAAATACTCTTCTAAATAATAGTCCGTCATATTATTGTTTGAGCCAAACATTTTAGTTGGTTTTACAATCATATTGACCCCAGACCAATAAAATATTTATTTGGGCTTTCAAAAACAGTTTCTGCTACTTTTCAACAAAAAAAACAAGGTTAATATATTAATAGTAGGTTTCCTATTATCAAAGGAACTAAACCAGTCATGAATAAGGGATTATGTTGGCCTTTCAGACAAATCTTTTAAATATTCTTCAGAATAAAAGCCAGAATCTCTCATTGAGCAGATGAGAGTCTGACTTCAACATGAAAGTCTTTCTCCATAATGGATTAAATTATTAACGAATTTTGTTCAAAATATAATCATCACATGGAAATATTCTGTCATTATTAAACATAATATTGTTAGTGAAATGACCAACACTTTTTCTGCTTAAAACTAGACAACACTAGAGGTGATTAATAATGGAGAAAATATGCAAAATTATTGGTGAATGCAACAATAACTATATGGTTTGACAATAACTCTATGGTTTGAGATAAATAAGTATTCATAAGGGGTTAATGCTATCTGCTTTCAGTTTATAGCAAACTTAGGTGATGATGATTAATTTGTTCAGTTATTGGAAATGGACAAAACAATATATTTTCATCTCAAAAAGATCTGATTGAAAAAGTTGATTCTCCCTGACATCTGCTGTTGTGGTGATGAAACTACTCTGTTGTAGTTTCTTTATGATTTGACCACTTTCACATCTGTTTGTCATGCAAAACATTTCGTTCTACATTAAGCAGTAAGTGCCACTAATTATATTAATGGCAAAATATAGAGAGCCTAAGTGAAGACAACACTTAGTACAGTCCTGGAAGTTCTTTGAGATTAGTATGTGGTAGAGTGTTATAGTAACATTGATAAATTTGTGATATGTCTAATTAAGACAGTCTAGTCCTTAGCCAAATTAGCTGTGCTGTCAACAAAGGACAGCTGATGGAGCATTAACACAATACTTGGCTGACTTTGGAGATTTGTGTGTGATGGAACAAAGTCACCCTTAAGAGACGATTAGAACAAGGGTATGACAAGGTTTTCCTTTTCACATCACTTCAAGATCTTTGTGACGTTTTGCACAGACTGTGGGTAATATGGCGTTGCCTGTGATGTATAGGTCAATTGGATATGTCAGACCCTCACTGGGGGGGACAAAAACCCACCTGGCTGTAAAAGATTTGCCATTAGAGCTTTTTAGGTGGAAGTCAGATCATTATTTTTTTTTGTTTCAAGGCAGCAAATTAAAGCTGGTAAATTAAATCATATTGTTCTCTGTCTCTCTTTCCTTTCTCCCTTTCCAGTTCTATTTCAGACATTTTCGGTCCAGAATCTTCCATAGACATTGAGTAAGTGGCTCCTTTAGCTATTCATCTTTCTTTAATAAATATAGACATGTTTTAGCAAGAAAGTTGCTAAAAAACGCTTGTTGCTGCCTGTGACTTTGCTTTCAGTCTAGCATTTGGTGTACATAAATGTTGGAACAGAATTTCACCTAAAACAAGTTCCTTCGCTACACAGAAAGCAAAAGCAATGCCTCAACATCGATTGCTGCAACTTTTGGATGTTTCGAAATCTTTCTGCTCATAAAAACAAATGATGTGTTAAATAGGTGTTTTCCATGAAAATTAATATGCAAATAATTTTCTTTCAACCAAAACAAGCTTCACTTTGACCAAATCCATGTCAACCTTGTTGTAATAATGCATTAAGTCTGATTTACTTTTTCTTCTGGAAAAAAAGTTCAACATCTAAATAATGCTACTGTTTTAGAAAATGGGTAAGTCTGGTCATTTTTACGTTTTTCACATTGAGTTCTTGAAATTTTGCTTCATATGTAACAACATACATCAAATTCAGATTTTTGACTTGGAGACTTAGAAAAATGCTTTTCCATCCAGAATAGAGGAGTACAATATTATGAACCCAATAAAGTTTTTCTGTAACTTACTTATCTCCATTCACAATGTCTTTAAGATTTAGACTTTACTTTTTATATTGGTATCTTGACGCCTCGTTGGTGTGGGTGTCCCATGACTTTGGACCCCAGTTTGAACAGAATGGGATCTTGAACTCTCTGAAGTACTGAAAAGCAGCTACTTTGTCCTCTGCCAGAAAACTAAAAATTACTTTTTTCTTCAAACAGGATAATAATGCAAAAATGTGTACAAAAGCAGCACATCATTGTTTCACCATTCACAAAAATCCATCTTTTACCAATTTTCATTGTGCAGTAGAGTTTCTGCAATTAAAAAAAATTTTTTTTGAAAGGATGCCAAAAAATTAACTTCATGGAAATATATTCTAGTATAATTTTGGGAGCTAAATCACAGAGTTCAACAGTAGGAAATTAATGCTGTTTATCTTTGAAACTGTCTTTTTTTTTTTTTAAATGAAGTGGAACTCTGAAGAGAATAATGAATATGGTGGCATGATTGAGCAGAAATCATCTGCATTTTACTGATCATAATAAAATCTACATAACATGTTTATCTTATATGCAGTGAACCCAAAATACTTGATTTAATGCCACTTAAGTGAACAGAGAAATATGTATGACATTTATCATTTCTGTTGGTGTTTTTTTTTTTCTACTGAAAAATCTTCTTATTAGACTCGAGGCAAGTGTGAAACACACCCTGATGCCATAAGTAATCTTCCTGGGTCATGTTTTCTTTTTTTATTTTTTTTATTTTTTTATTTTGGCTTTTTAGTATCAGGCTGTTCTGTCCAAGGTGACCTGACAAAGGGAGATTGAAAACCCTGCCCAGCAGCAAGAAACCACGAGTCAAGTCTGCTTTCGCTATCTAAAGCTACAGTGTGGTTTTTTCAGCAGCTCCAGTCATTGAATGCATGTTGTCCCTTTGCAACCCAACTGATTCGTGGCAGAGTCTTGCAGAGTTGAAAGCTTTCTAGATCCCAAGCTCCCCATACAGATTCCTTGTGCTTCACCTCCCCAACACTGCAACCTGACGAGTCATGCCTGTAAACAGATTGTGGGAAAATAGTGGACAAGTTTTTGGTCTTTTATATTCTTGTTCTTGTGACTGACCATTTTTTAAAACATAATTTTATTCCTTTATCCACATTATAACAATATAATTTGTTATATTGATGATGCACGTTAAAAAGTCATACATTTTCAAGGTCAAATAATCACCAAGCTTTCTTCTGACTGACAGCTCTGTTTATTCCTTTCAATACATTGATATGTATTTTTTATCATTTATATTCCTGCTGGCCTGCTGTCATTTCGATCAAACGATTTTGACAAGCAATAAGACCGTCACACATCTCCTCACCCCCAAAGGACACAAATAAATAACTGCACCTACCTGGAGCTCATTCGCTTGCGAACCACGATCAAGGACACTGAATCATATCCTCGTATTAGCGGGGCGGTGTTGTTTTCAGTGCACACACATGGCTCCGTCACGTCTTCCTCTGGGTTGGTTGTGCTGCTATTTGAAATTTATCTAAAATAAAGTGGGTAAAACAGGACAAAGACGTTTTGAAATCTGACTTTTATTTTCCGCATTTTCCGACCAATGTTGAGATAGAAAAGCTGTTTTTGGATTTCAAGTTTGTTTCAACGAGTTCCCATTAAATATATGACCAGTATGCATTCATAATTGACCAGAACTGTGGGTCTTAGAATGCTTCATCAGTTTTATAGACTCATGATTTAAAGAGTGCTTTTGAAACCATCCGGAGAAGGAATTTTCTTTTTATGAAATACAGCTTTAGCTCTGTTCTCTGCCTTTAACCCACCAGTAACGCTTCCCACTTGGATGCCTAACCAAACTTTTACCACTAACACCTGGTGTTCTGCTGAAAATTCCTTCACCGGAATTGTTTTTCCCATCCAGACAACTGAAAGAAAAGGGTTTAAATACATTATATAAGGCTGGAGGGTTCTGTATACATTTATAATAATATCAGCTGCACAGAGCACCCCTCATGTGCAGCTGATTCATTCAACGAATGAAATACTGCTTTTATGGGTCCCTTTTGGTTTTCTAAGCCGTGTTATCTGAAGATTTTTTTTTAAGAAAAGATTGGTGAAAGTCAAGGTTGAGCTAGTAATGGATCTATAACTTGACAGAGCCACTGGGCTTTGGAGCCTGCTGGGGGCACTCATTGCATGGACTTGGTAAGGAAAATCAGAAAAACTCTTATTTAAAGGCATTGTATGCCAAGTTCACTTGTGTCTTCTGAGAATAGAATTTGATTGAACAGTTAAAAGTGTATAAGCAAGTTAAGAAAATAACTCTTAAGATTTTCTCACAGTGTATAGATTATGCCACTGAAAAATAGTTTTATTCTAATAAAATCCCTAATTTCTTTTATTTTAGCAACAAAGCTTGGTTGTTTTAAGATTCCTAATGTCGTAAACTTCACTTCCCTATGTAATCATAAGCAGTTTTTTGGCTTGATTAGTTAGACTATGGAAAAACCTTACATTTACTGGCAAAATTATTATTCCATTATGGAAATTTTATTTTATCATCTCTATAATGTGTTAAGTAATAACTCATTGTTGCATAAACATTGCCTTTTGGGCTGGGGGAGTCAAAGCGTCCAGTTTGACGAGAACCAGATGTGATCTTTGTATTCTGACACCTTTATTTGAAAACCAACTTTAACTTCTTGATGTTAGGCACTTTGAATCAAATCAAAGTATCCAATCCACTCGACCCATTTCTCGTCTTGGGAATTGGAGTAGATCAGTCTTCACTGCTTCATGTGTATTGGTCAGCCTGTCATTAGTTTAGCACAAGCCCTTCCTTGGACTACTTTTGAAAGATTTCACCCACGACTGACCTTGAACACCCCAAAAGTGCTGTCACTTTGGAGTTGCTCTGACTTTTAGTAACCAATCACAAATTGCCCCTCGTTAGATTCACTCATCCTATTATGTTTGCCCATTTTCACTTCTTACAGATAAACATTAAGGACATAAGGTTCACTTGCTACTTAATATTTGAAGCTCATTAAGAAGTGCAATGACTGAGGCATTGTCATGTTATGCATGATCCAAAAATTAACTGAGGTCTACTGTAATTCCACTGCAAAGAGTGTATGGTAGCATTTCTTGATCACTTGCTACACCATGCAGACGCTCCTTCTATAGGGATGAAGGTTCACTCACCATTGTATGCAGAATGCTTGAAATGGGTTCAATGGAAGGATTGTTGGATCCACTTATTGATTACTTTGGGTAATTATTTAATCACTCAGGTGTGCTGTCTAGACTAGAGCGATGATTTTGAACTGATTGGTTCAGGAACCGCGATCATGTTCTGCTGAAAAGCACTGTCCTAAGTCAAGAGAGTATTTTTTTACTTCAGTCACCTGAACTGAGAGTAGTTTTTCTCTATGAACTACTAATAAATAAAATTGAGGCTCATGACAAAAATTAACTTGCTCTCCCTTAATGAAGTAACATGTAGAAACGTTTACACTTTCAGACAAAAATAAATGGATTACAAGCAACAGTGGTGAATTAAAAGCCACAGACAATTACCACATATGTTATATGACATCATAATTCAAAAAACACGCTAAATATGTCCAGGGTTAGGCCCAGGTCAAGCATGTGAAGCAGTTCAAAAAAGGTGAAAATTTGAGGAAACATAAGAAAGTTGCCTGTTGTTGAAGAAAACTTAATTTTTATGTCTTTTGTAGCCGAGTCATTTGTTGAACAGGTTTTCCATATTCCTTTATTTCTCCTGCAGTCAAATAGTCTGCAAAATCTCTACTATATTTGATTAACGTAAATCAGCTTTTAGCTTTAATTAACTAAATGAACATAGGGAAAACTGAAGGAAAAACCTTTATTTGTCTACCACTTCCCCATCCACTTTGCATCCTAATTATGCTGATATACTTGTTAAACTTAAACTATTGAAAACGTAATGATTAAAATAATTGTCTGCAGAGAAAAACTGATTCTCTGAAGTGATTAAAAAACGAGAAAAGCAAGTGACAGATTTAGAAAGTCTGTCATTGCCTTTTGTATTGAGTTAACTTGAATCACATTTCAGGGTAAGTAACCAACTTTTTGTTGGTTATTTACCTTAAGCCCCAAATAAAACACATAAAATTTTGTGGTGCTGTCATTTCACTTTTGTCTTTTTTTAAATAAAATAACTTGACCCTCTCGGATTGTGTTCTTTCACAGAGACACAGAGACGTCTTCAGCAAAGAAGCGACCATCGAACTCCAGAGGCACAGACACAGAAATGTCACTCCATACGGGAAAACGACAACGTAAAACATGAAGGGTCGGGCGAAGATGCAGTATTAGTGAAGTTCTCATTCATTTGAAAGGATTAGCACATTTCAAAGATTTAATTCCTTGCCATATGTTATGATTTACTTTATAATTTCTTTGAAATAAATTCTATTGCATTTTATCATATTTTGTTATCATGTGTTCAGTATTGAGGTAATATTTGTATTTCACCGTTTATTCAAAACGAGAACTGTGGAAACAGAACTTGAAGTGGAAATACGTTTTACGTGCTGCGGGTTTAGTTTGTTGTTTCAAATCGACTTCGCACTGGTTAAAGATTAGACTCATGCAAATTTAAGATGTTTCTGCCCCCAACAGTTTTTCCTCTGAAAAAAGATTTCTGGTGAAGTTTTTTTCCACTGAAGTTGTCTTTTTCTTCCCCCATTTAATCCATAGTTTATACCACTGTAAATTGCAGCCTAAACCCAAATAAAACTGAAGGAACACTAAGTATTTTTCCAAAAGGCACATTTTCATTTCTTTTTTTCTTGCATTGAATTGCTGAATGTCAGTCTGATTGCTAATCTTTGACCTCTGTCTTCTGGGTCTCCCACATGTTTTTAAAACTCCACAGAGGAGCTGTGCCGAATGCAGTTCCAATGCCATTTGCAATTTGAACGTTTACAGCAAATCTGCACCTTTTGAAATTGATTGTTTTTATTGAACGGGAAGAAACTAGGGTTGGTTTAATTTAATAAACGCAACGTTTGTGGAAACCCCAAGCTGGGACAAGGCAGAGTGTAAACACTTAAGAAGCGGACGGAGTGTTTATGAGTGCGTGCACAGGAGATTTGGCAGGAAATCTTCTGGGAGCCGACCCTGATTGAAAACAGAGCTAGCCTGCAGTCAGGCATATGGCCGATCAGACTGCTGTGATTCTCCTCAGATAAAGCAGACACGAAAATTTCTGTGGACTCTTAATATGAACAAGGAACAAACCCCATGCTCCTCATTCCTATTGCTGGCAAGTCGTTTCTTCCTGCACTAAGGTACATTTTGTCTTTGCGGTTTTAAGCCGCACTGCAAGTCTTCAGTGAAATCCACAAGACGAGACTAAATTGCTTTTGATAAAGGTTCGATTTGACCAGCTGTGAAGCAGGAGGAGATCTCATCAATCCAACATGGCTCACTGTTTGGGAGAGATCCATATAGTGCATCTGTGTCAAAGTCACCTTATCTGTCTGCGTCTGGATGGTATTGGTGAAGAGGACATCTTATCGCTCGTCCAACAAAAGACTCATAAATCTCTGGTCCACAGTATCTGAACATACATTATATTCACTCAAACTTCAGCTTTTTGTGAGAACCTTGACCCCCTTCATTACTTTCAAAGAAAGGGTGACCAATCTTTGTCTTGGTGAGGATTCAGTGTGATTCGGGAGATCATCAATCCTCAGAGAAGTGATCTTTCACTCATCTGCAAGATCTTTCTTTAAGCTCAGACTGTAAACAGGGGTGAGAAATAAGTGTATTCCCCCTTTGCGATTTTTTTTTTTTTTTTGTTTGTCACACTTAAGAGTATAAGATCCTCAAACAAATGTAAACACCAGACAAAGATGACGCAAGTTCATACAAAATCCATTGTTTAAGGTGTTTATTATGAAGGGGTAAAATCCAAATCTATATGGAACTGTCTGGAAAAAGCAAGTGCCCATAACCTGGGAACTGGTTAAGCCACATCTTAAAGTAACAACCGCCGTCAAGCCTTTGAGATCATCAATCAAGTTAATTTGTATCGTACATTTTCAACCTGCCCACCTTAGAAAACAGCTGCTTTCTCCCCCCTAATAAACCTGGTTTCCAGGTTTATAATTTCCTTGAGCTAAGAAAAAAGGAAGGACACTGTTGCTTTTCCCCCTTCACATATTGGACATGAATGTGTTTTCCCTCTGGAATCAGGAATGAGGTAGATGTTTTTCTTTGTTGTGCTGACTGTTCTTTTTTGCACTGTTTACTTTGGCTTGAATTTTGAAATTAAACCTCCAAGATATCATTTTATTTCATAGTTGGAAACAACAATTTGCACACTGTCCAACTCTGTATATACATAAGTTTTGACAGCTTGAGGCAAAACAGGAATTACTGCCTTCAACCTTTTGCAAAAATGTTTGGGATAGAAAAATATTTCCTATGATGGCCCCGATGAACCCCTCTATGTGAATTCTTACTGCAGAGAAGTTTAAATCCATTCATTAAGGGCATAAATGTTATAATTTAAGGGCTTTTTAAGATTAATTTCATTTAACTTTTTTTTCTTATTTGGAACAATTGCACAACTTTAAAGAAACCTAAAGACAAGAATTCAAACAGCAGGTGTCTGGCATAATCTTGGCTGCCTTTTGTTTAATCACAATTATTGGCAGTCCACAGTGAAACCAGCTTAAGTTTCTAGCTAGAAAAGATCTACCTGCTCCAAAATGCAGGTCGATCATTTTCAAAGATATTCACAATACAATTAGGCTTGTTTATTAAAATAGTCCACTGATTTTAAATTAATATTTAAAGATGACTAAAAAACTAACACTCCAAACTCCAAAATATGACATTATGTAATTCATCTGGATATAAATATAAACATAAAGATTTAAACAGCGTAATTGTATGAGCGTGGTTCAAGCTTCAAGCTTAACTCAAGCGTTTAAAGGTCATAAAAACCACAATAAATGCAAAAATTAGGACTTTTCATTTTCTTTTCTCAAAAATAATTTCCAAGTTTTTCATAAAGCATGAAATAAATGTTTAATCAGGTCAAGATTATTTATAGTAATACAGAGATAAAATCCCAAACGTTCACACTGCAGGGCTGCCTGGAGAAAAATAAAACTTTATTGGTAATGGCACAATATGAATTTTTAACAGTAAATAATTTTACTTTTGGGGAAATCTCACGAGTGCAAAGAGGTAAGTTCACATAAAAATGAAAGCATTTGCAAATGTAAATAAACACTTAATTTATTAAAATAGTGTAAAAATAAAAAGTTGACTTTAAACTTGTCTTTATGTTTTCTGTGTCGTACACTGAAGACTCAAAGTCCGACCTTTTCTCTTTGGAAAAGAAAAACTGTAGGACTTGCTCTTTGTGCAGGCTTGGTCTCTAATTGATCCAAAATCACCATAAACACATTTGCATTATGCTTTTCTTGTAGCACATTTGGCTTATCTCAAAACAGGACTGAGCATCTGTCTCAAATACAAGCCTCCATTTCAAACCAATCAGCTGGCTAATCAGTGCAGACTTGTAATCTATGAATTACAAACTGGGCCTTTTTGCAGACCATGATAAAAACGTTGCAGACATAAGCAAAACACTTTATATCTATAATCTTTGATCATGACAATCTGGAATTTGTTTGGTGTTTTTGGTGCTGCTGCCTCCAATTTCTTGAAGTATTTTCATTTTTAACAAAACATTTCAATTTGATTGTTTTATGATCATTCTAATGTTTTTGGTTTTATTTGTTATTCCTTCTACTTTTTTTCACAAGAGTACAAGCGTTGCATTGATTGGTCACCATTTCCTCCTGCCTATATGTCTGTCGTCTGGTAGACATGGACGGTACCAGCAGTCGTACCGGACGATGCAGATCCCATTTAGTAACAATAATGCTGCAGCCTCCTTTGAACTTCGCTCACAATGCAATCAAAGGCCACCATTTGATGGCTGCATCTTGGTCACAAAGGCATCCCATAATTACATGCTGTTTGTCCATCCATTAAGAGACACAAGCTGAAGCACAACCTTTCAATAAAGATGGAATAGAAAGGGGCTTTATTGTCCAACAGAGGGAAAATTCAGGTGCAACAGCAGCACCAGATATGTTTAAGTACACACTGAGGTTCCAAAATGTAAAGAAACAAAATATGAAAAACAAGATTAACTATAACGACAATGCTAAATTACTGTGATTTTAATAGAAAAATTAATGTGCAGTTATTTGATTTGAAACATTGTAGTCATGATCCAAGGGATGTGCAGCTGAGTACAAATGAACACATGAAAATAGCTGCAGAAATCTACAGCATGGTGGTTCATCTGACACAGCCTGGCAACAACACTTACAACCCATGAGCTTTTGTTACATTTTATCACTTAACAACAACCTTAAATCTCAGGTCTTTTCTGACAGACTAACACAAAGCACTGCATGATGTTGAAGTAACAGAAGTTAAAAATGTTTTTTGTAGTCAGTTGCATGCACTGGATTGAAAGACTGAAAGAGATGGATTACAAATTAATTCTCTTATCAGATTTTTATTTGTAAAAATAAAAGTTGAAGAACCAAGTTTTGTATCTCTAGCAATTCACAATTAAGCAATACTTAAACTGATGCTTCTGTAGGTTAACTTTATCATGTGCAAATGAAATTGCAATCAGACATTGCAGGTTGATTGCAAGTTTGACTGAAAGTTGTAGTCAAAACTCGCTCCATCATCTGTATTCACTTGCGCTTGCAGGGAAGTGGTGGGGCTGCCTGCCTCCCTGGACAAGAAGCTGGAACAGGATACCAGTCCAACATCGGACAATTCAGAAAGCACAAAGACCCCAGGCTAGGTTTCAAACTGAGGACCTTCTTGATGTAAGCTATCAGTGCTACTAGCTGCCAGTGCAGCCCAGCAATAAAATCAAAATCGAACATCATATACAGCTAAACTTTTGAATGACAAGCTAGTTTTCAAATGATGATTTCATTTTTCTTTTGCTCAGTATATTGCAACAATGTGCACATTTGTGTTAATTTAATGAATACTATTGATAGAGTATATATAAACACAAATGCCGATCTTCACATCTATGTGCTAAGCTTCGAATGCAAATGAGACATTTTGAAACTCCTCTGGTCTCATGTCAGTGTTAAACAGTTCTCAAACATCCACATCTGAAATCCACAGAAATGATGCAATATTTATTTTTGATTTCCCTTCAGTTTATTGGTTACGTCAGCTGCTCAAGCTTTTTCGACAGACCAAATCGGATCAATGTGAAAAGCAACATTTTTCTTTGGATCAGTTTTTTCTTCTGAACTTCACTGAACTTTGATTATATAATCAACCTCCTTTTCAACATGAATAAGTTTAATTTGTATTGCTCAGATGAAGATTTCAGTAACAGAGCTGCATTAATTTTCCTCCTTACAGTAAAAAAGGAAACCGCTGCGACCTCTTGTCAAATCAAGGCAATCAAATGTCCTGGTGAAATCCCAGCAGCCATGACAATGACATGAAGCAGAAGCATATGTGACACAGAAAATAGACGGTTGACCTGGATGAGTCACAATCACTAAATAGGTAAAGAATAGATTCTTACCTGAAACAATAATATCAATATTCAATAGTTTTAATTTTAATTCTCACAATTTTGACTGTCTTCTGCACCATTAAATAGTTACAGATAATAATGAATTTAAATATTCAGTTAAACTGAAATTGGATTATGTTAAAAGGAAATAAAACAAATGAAGGAACCTTCTTCTAAGGAGTTTCATGTTTTAGAAAGATTTATCTGTCTGCTCACACCTGTTCCTTCTAAATTGGTGAAAGTTTTGCAGGTAATAAGAAAAGAGTGAAGTTGCACAGACTGAATGGCAGTCATTTAAAGGATTGGATTGCTACTTTCATTTTCTCAAAAATCAGGAACATGTAACTCAACAAAAAAAAAAAAAAAAATGCATAGATGAACCACAGAAGATTTTTCAAGTGCTATTGTCATTTTCTACAAAAGCCACAAAATATGAGCAGTAACCAAGCTTTGGTTCTCTGGGTTCAGCTGGCAGGATGATTTATTGGATGCAATAATCCAGAATGAATCAGGGCTTCCAGTAAGTTGGCAAGAAGTGAAAACCCACCCCCTGTGGTTTTCCTGTGATTCTCTGATGCTCAGTTGATTACTTGAAACAAATGATGCATTAGATGTAAAAGGTTCAGTTCAAGTGAATGTCTTTGTTGGTATTCCTTAGGAATTGTAAGTATTGGTATAGTGCTGTGAGAAAGCATTTGTTTTTCTTTTTTTTTTGTCACACTTAAATGTTCCACATCAACCACTTGTTAGTAGCATTCAAAAATAAACTAGTACATAACATTTGTTACAAAATGGGGTAAAGGACCATGAATGTTTGTATAAGGTGCTGTTTTCAATAACATTTTCCTGTCGTAAATCAACTGTTAGATCATCAGGAGTCAGACAAATATCTAATTTTCCAGATATATAATTTGTACAGAAATTATTGGCTGGTGCTTTTTTTTTATTATCTGACAAGAGAAATTCAACATTTGCAAAAGATTATGATGGATTCTTAAAGTAATACTGAGTAATAATTTATCTGTCTAGAGATTTTCCAACTCTGAGTTTAGAAAAACAGCATGTCACCTAATGACATGATAAAAAAAAACAACAACACTCATTTTGTACCATAACTGTAACTAATTTACATTCACACCACTGCAAGAGCTGTTACTCTCAAAAGATAAAACTTTTGATCCCTTTAAAAAAAATACAAAGATATTATCCTTTTCAACTTTGTATAAAAGTCTGCAGTTACAATCCCACATGGAAAAATATAAGCTTGTGTAATTATATCTTAGCGAAGAGAAGAAGGAAATCCATTTGTTAATGTGGATTCAATGCCAACCGACAGATGCTGGATTCAAATGTGCAATTTGCTCACCAGACTGCGAGTCTGCTGCTGCAGGTTTGAGAGGCGACAGGTTACTTCTTTTGTTAAATATTCCTCATTAACCCAACAACCCAAAGTAATTAAAACCTGCT
Source organism: Poeciliopsis turrubarensis (assembly GCA_010277015.1). Lineage (NCBI taxonomy): Eukaryota > Metazoa > Chordata > Actinopteri > Cyprinodontiformes > Poeciliidae > Poeciliopsis > Poeciliopsis turrubarensis. The sequence continues at coordinate 1,031,510 of VMRN01000024.1, read as the reverse complement.
ATTTAGGTGACATGAAACCAAGTGGAGACACTTACCAGCATGGAGACATTTAATATGCCAGCTTCTGTGTGCAGGTTTCAACAGGTGAACTCATCACCTTTTTGCTTTTACAGCCAAGTTAATGCTCCGAATCCATCCTGTTGAAACGTTAGAAACTTTTAGGTTTTACTGTGTATTTGTTGATGATACACAACAACAAATAAGCAAAGGTTGTGCTTTGTCGCTTTGAATGAAATTGTTAGACAGCTGTGTTGACTCAGAGGAGTCAACACTGACTGAGGCATATTTGTTTAACGTGGTACGTGATTATATTTTCAATGGTTGTCTTCCTGCTAAAAGCGCACAGCAGTTGGAGCCGAACTACTGTATGCCAAATTCAAACTCCTGAGGATGTTTCACAAACTATTGTTATTTTTGTGCAGACTGACATCACAGAATAACACTTCCTACGCAAGTAAAACATCTGTTCTTTCTCTGGGCGAAGGCGTTGCACCTCCGTTGATTGTAGGACGTTAAAGTCTTGTCACGAAGTGCCCTGCATCTCATTCAGATTTTAAAACTGAATTACTAAGCCAAATTCTTTTTAATAGCCTCTTTAACTTGAAGAATTGAGAATAGGTCCTTGAAGAGCTTGCTGTAATGACTTGAGAGACCTTTTGTCTGGAAAATTAAAAACAAATGTCTTTCAGCCCACATTACACCGATAGGTTAAATGCCTCTGCACCACTCCTATCCTTCAAAACTACAGCCTCAGAGCAAAAAACGGGAAACTGAAGGAGATATTCTAGAAATGCAGCTTCCTTATAAGAATGTTAATTTATGCTGGGCAGTGATCCTAAAAAAAAAGTGATGATATACAATATATAATATTGTGAATTTGCTTTTATGTAACCAGTAGAAGATTTATAGATGTCACCTAATGATCCACATTTATATAAAATTTTATCTTAAAATAAATGCAACTTTTCAGTCAAGATTTTAACAACACTTCAGGCAGACACTGCAAACTATAAACCTAGCAAACGAGACATTTAGTCAGTCTTAGAAAGATTGGTTTGTTATGTTCAGCTAAAGCTCTGCAGCTGCTAGATAAAAGATCAAATATCTTTAAACCATAAACCATTTTCATTCCACCTCAAAACGACATCGTCCTCTCCATATAAGACAGAGTGAAGTTTGTGACTGAAGCATAAAAAATACTACAAAACCTAAACATCGATACATTTGGATGGTATATTTGTAACAGTGTTGGTTTAGTTGACATAAGATTTTACAGAATATATTATAGGGCACTTTGCCTTGGCTGTGCGCTGGTGGGAAATAAGAGATAAAAGTAAGACTTGCACAACACAAATTTGAATTAGCATTGAAAATGAAATAAACAAAACATACTCTTCCCGTCTCCAACGCCTGCGGGGGCACAGGACAAATTTGCAATTTGTACCACAGCTGGTGATCTTCAGCAGGCTCATAATTTCATTTTCTGTTGATTAGTACACCGGTTTCCCTGGATCCTCTTTTATTTTAATTTCAGCTATTATGCCAAGGTAAACTAATTTTAGCATTATGACAGTGCACAAACTCAGGACAATAAAAATCAGTTTCTTTGTCTGCTGTCTTACACAAATAATATATATTTTTCCTACAGTACTTGATAAGTGATTTAAAATCTGCAGGTTTAGATATGATGAGGATCAGCTTATTTTATCTATATTCAGAGGTGTTTCTTAGCAACATTATGATGTCACGAGGAATGACTGCTGGAGTCCTCTGTCTCTCTCTCATCAGCTGTGAAAAAGTTATTTCATGATTCATTCACTTGTCATATATGGAGGGAAAATGAACTTGTAGTATTTCATTTTCATGAGGCCAAATCTCTTGTAGGCCAGTTGAGCCTGTTGTTGGAGTTGGTGTGAAGGTAACCGTAGAAGGCAGTGAAGCAGCCGCGCGCCGTTTCTGCTGTGTTAAATTCCTGTGGCCTTATCTCACAGAGCGGGAGATAAGAGCCCATAAAGAGGGTTAACTGGAGGAAGAGCTGGGTCTCCAGTTCACAGCAACCTGGTGATTTTATTATTTGTGAGATGTGAATTTATCAGCCAAGAAAATCTTTAGTTTGGTTTTTGTGCTTGAAGCATCATTTGTTTTCTGTTTCTGTAAAGAGCTAATCGGTGATGATATCTTGTTAATGTAGAATCTTGCATATGTATTTGCTCCCAATTACTTTCTTTACATATAGATTTTTGATATAAACATTGCTAAATTAGAATTACATTTTTTCGACTGTCAGTGTAATCCAGTGCATTATTCTGTTTTAAGGTTATTTTTGATTCAAAAAGTAGAATTTCTACTTGTTTAGGACGAATCTATAATTAACTATTTTGGAATTTGATTAATTTATGACGGCAGTCTCTATTCAGGAGTATTTTGATTTAATAAATGCAGACTGAAATGTGAGAACATGCTTATGTTACATTACAAGTGCAAATGTATTAATCACAATCTTTTTTTTTTTTATTAAAACAAAAACCTTACCCCACACTACTTTTACTAATGTGGACATGTTTATCAATTTAGTCGGAGCTGAGGCACTTACATAAAGTAAAACTAGGAGTTTTTATTTTGACACAATCCTTTGATGCAACATTTTAGATGTAAAGTTTCAGTTTTAATCTGTTGAAGAAATCGAACATTTCTGATTGAGTGAGATGGGATGACTGGAGCTTCTCTTTTCTGGAGTCAATAGTGATAAAACAATCCATACCCATGCAACAGATTTCATGCCACTGCATAAACGGGAACATAATGACATAATGACACCTACATTTCTAGACAGGTTATACTTTGAGCTGCACAAGTAAGCATAGGTGTCTTGAAGTGCTGAGAGATTGTCAGAGAAGGGCAGCACTTGAGAAGAAAAGTTCCTCAAAAGCACAAAATAATATCAGATACCCTGTTTAAACTTAGTGTTACATGAACAGATGATCGATAATATCTGAGATAACTTTGACCTGCCATTTCAGCAAAAATGTGATTTTCAAACACAATCAAAATCAAACCTCTTGGAATTCATCAAGAACGTGATTTATAAATCTCAAGAAGCAACTTATTGGAATTATTACTCTCCTTCTTTTCTTTTCTGGCTGAAAGTAATTGTTTCTTTCTAGAAAGAAAGAGTCAGTTTGTCTTTGGCTGCTAGACCTGCTTTGCTCATTGCTCTCTAATAAGATAAAGTCTGTTTGCAAACCTGCACACACAGTTTACCAAATTACAAGCAGTTCTCACAAATCCATTTGGACAGTTTTGTGAAAACCAAGCCCAGAAAACAAAATGATTGCTTTTATTCTCTGCACGAGCTTCATCTGCCATCTGTTCTGTTCTTTTGGGATTCTGAATATTGTAATCTGCTTGAATTCAACTTAAAACATCTTGCCTGGACTGCAATTTATATTCAAAAGACTGACAAGTGGTTTAAAAGAAATGGCTATTGCAGCCTGTATTTTATTCTGAGTGTTTTTCTGAGAAAGTATCCCATTATTACAAATCACATCAGCTGCACTTCTCAGTGGAAATGCTTCCTGACGACTCTCACCTTCAGCTCACTGGATGCAAGATAGAAATTAATTTAGTATGACCCTGGAAGTGTGGACTTTCTTTTTCTTTCTATTCCTTCAAAGACCTGATTTCAAAGACATTTCCTGACATATTTGTAGCCATTTTTTGAGCGTAACAGATCATTTTTCACTTGTGTCATTCTTTTTGTCGCCCTCATGTCACTCATCCTAAATGTTTTACTTCTTTTCTTATGACTAGAACATCTTCTTAGTGTTTTGCCTGGTATTATGCAAAGGTTATGTTGAAATAGAGGTTAGATGAAAGTAAATATTGAGGAGCTCAGCAGGAAATTGAAAATCACTGGCCTCGTATGCTCTCCGGGGGAAGAGCCTCCATTGCCGATGGTAATGGGATTAGCTTCCAACGTCACAGTGACATCTAGAGATGTCCGAAAAGAGAATCCACAGGAAATGAAGTGAAGACGGCAAAAATTAGGTTTGTAGAACCTTAATGCTGAAAGCTTAACAAATTACTCATTTTTTGATTTTTTGATTTTTTTTCAGAAAATTAACTCAGTGTTAAAGCAACTTTCATCTGTAAAAAATGGTTTTGATCAGCAGCCTCTCTGGACATGTTGATGCTAAACCTGCTGCCCACTCCACATTGACACTCATGCTTAAGCATGTTTCAGTTCTGAGATGCTGACATCTTGATAGTTTTTGATCATCTTCACCAATTGTCTTTATTCTGAGGGTGATTTTTTTTTTAGGTCAGATGATTGAAACCTTAGCTAGTGCTAAGTGTTCCTGCGAGTCAGTGATCCCAGACACACTTCCAAAAGTGTATTAAAATGGAGAGAGCAGGCTGACATTAAGTTTCTAGACTGGCCCTCAACCCGACTGAAAAATTATGGACTGTGCTTAAAAGACAGGTCTGTGCCAGAAAACCAATAGACTTACATGAGCTCTTCGAACTCAGCCAGGAAGAGTGGTCGGACATCAAGCCAGTAAATGGTTGGAGCTTATTGACGGCTGAAAAAGCCCATGCTTTCTCTGCTACTTAATAATACACATCTACTCAGAAATTACATATTCTGAGTAGATGAGTAGATGCATATGCACACATTTTGTTTTTATTGCAATACTTCTGGGCTGCACAGTGGCGCATTTGGTAGCACTGTTGCCTTGCAGCAAGAAGGTCCTGGGTTCGATTTCTGCACGGAGTTTACATGTTGCATGCGTGGTACTCCGGCTTCCTCCCACAGTCCAAAAACATAACTGTTAGGCTAATTGGTCTTTCCAAATTCTCCCTAGGTGTGAGTGTGTGTGTAACCTGTCCAGGTCACACACACACACTGTCAACGCAGCTGGAGATAGGCACCAACACCTCCCGACCCCACTTGGGACAAGGGTGAACAGACAATGGATGGATGGATAGCAATACTTAAAATGTGTTCATGACATTTTCATGTTAGAGTTCATTTAAAACAGTCCAAGTGAGCAGTCGGTCAAAGCATAGGAAGCGTCACAATAGGGATTTAAGCAAAACCTGAGGAGAAAATGTTAGTCAACTCCAGCAAAAAGCCTAGAATCTCTTCTCAAAGATCACTTCACAGAGGCACAGTGTGGAGTCTTTGTTTTTTGATGGCTTTCTCTACCCACCAGGCTCCACACTGTCCAACACTGCAGGTGCTGCAGCTCAGGTAATTTGCAGGCACCGCTGTGCTTTTTTTTTTTTTTTTTTGCTCATCTCTGGAACCTATTTGAAACACAACAATGGGCTTTCGTATTGTTTTCCAATTGAGATACATATATCAAAGCCATCAGTTGCTAATTTAAAAAAAAATATTTTTTAATGATGTGAAGGATTCGGTGTTGTTCAGTTTGCAGAGGATTTGTTCAGAAGATGTGTCTAAGTCACAGTTTGAAGCTTCTTGCAGCACCACTCGTGTCTCGTCTGTGTTGTTTACTTGTCAAAAATAAAAGCTTTCAAAATATTCACATTTTAAAACTGCCATTTTTCATATCCTGTCTTGTTAAATACCTGGAAACCACTGCTTTTAGAGGTTATTCCGTCAGCCCCTCTAGTTGTTTTTCCCTAAGACCACTGCAGTGTAATCCTGGTCCCTGGCTTTATTATGGGCATAAACCTGAGGAGAGTCATGCTGCACCTTGTGATGTGTCCCTTTACTTCCAACACAGAAGCAACTTTACTGTAGAAAGACATGCAGCTGTCCTTCCAGAGGGCTGAATTTTATTCGCTATCCTCAGCTGGCACAATGCCTCATGCAATAGTATGTGTTTTTTTTCTGCCATTTTTTGCTATTTATTTAATGCTCAGCAGGGTGGAAAATAGATCTGTGCTTGAGAGGCCATGCAGGATGCTGACAGATTTATCCTGCAATAAAACTTCAGGGAGCTTTAACTTGATTTCAGGTGGATTTTGACAAACAAAATAAAGGAAGGCTTGTCAGACATTTTGCAACAGGTGGCGAACGAAAGCTCTGAAAGGTTATGAGTTTCATGGGGAGCGGAGTCATAACTGAATTCTTGTGTTTTTCAGCTTTTTGACATTTTGACTAGTTTGATTTGATTAACACATGCAGTGCCATTTTCATAAATCCTCAGCTGTCTCTCCCTATTATGTGTCCCTGAATGATCTGTTACAGGGAGAGAAACGGATGGAGTGCGAAATGTTTCTAATAGAGCCAAGATCACAACACTTCCAGTTGTCAAGGGGACGATAAAAAGGATAATATAATTGGTGCAAAAAACCCCCAAAACAAAACATGGTCTCTGTGTTCATATGTTCAGAACAGTGCATCTAATTATTCCAATCACCTGTAAATTGGATGCTTCCTTGGCGACAGCACACAGTGTTCATGTTGTCAATCTGTTACCTGCAGCAGGTTGGTCACATGGGAGCCACCACATAATGTTTACAGATGTCCTTAGTTACCTGTCTGAGCTTCAAATCTTCTGAATGTGGCGCTTTTTAATATTTTGTCTTTCTTGTTTACTCTTTGATATACAGCGCCTTGCAAAAGTATTCATATTATTTGATCTTTTCAAGTAGCGTTTCACATTGCTTCACCACACGAGTATTTATTTGTGACGTGGAAGGAAATTACACATTTTCAACTTTTTTCAAGTAGCATCAGCAATCAGGTTTTCATCTGTATGTAGCCCAGTTAATCTTCCCAATAAGTCTGACTTGCTTTCCTGTTACTCCTGATGAAAGACATTCCCACACCATGATGCTGCCTTCACCAACTTTATTCATAATACTTCTGCTTGATCTGCAGGTTTCATGATGGGCTTTTCATGATGTTCTCAGTTTTTCCTGTCAAATCCTCACTGAAAAGCTGAATTGAGATTTAAATTACATATATTTTAATTCTGTGTCCTAATTATGTGAAATCTGAAGGTATTTAATTGCATTGGATATTGTTTAGGTCTGTCATAGTAAGTGGATAGAAATGAATGTCACACTTTTTTGATTTTGACTCCCAGCAATTTTGGAAATCTGTATAAATAAACAACATATTAATTTCCTATCATGTTATTCTATCATTTCAAACTCAGATACGATAGATTTTAGATGTGACATGACAAAAATATTAAAACAGTTTGCAAGTACTGAGCACGACTCCTCTCATTGATATAGAACCAAATTAGAGCATTACATATATAATGTATGCCAGTGGGAAGCAGAAACCGCTGCTGTATCGCCTTCCGCTGCTCATCATTTAGTCTTTTTGAACATAATGATAAATCTTAAGCCAAAAAACAAATCTGCGTCCAAGAATCTATTCCCGTTCCTCTTTTTTTTTTTCTGTTTGCTTTCACAGCAGGAATAAACTGGTCTTCAAAAAGAAAGTCCTTATGTTGCTTTCACTGGCATCGCTGTGCTCACACATTGTGGTGGTGTGGTTATCACTGTTGCATTGAGCTTTCATTTGTGAAACCTCCATGCTCCCTGCATGCATCAGCTTGTGATGGACTGGAAATAAATGTAAGCAGGGGTTGGCTGTGGGCCCCTCGTAACCCTCTGCTGGATGAAGAGGATATAATTAACTGATGTAATGATGGAAGTGGCTGCCAGACTGCAACTCTCCTCCTAAATCAGCTGTGGGGGAAGTCATTTAAAAATATGACCACAGTTGATTTTATTTTTGAAGGCATTTTTGTTTTGTAATGTGCTGTTTTTAGTGGAAAATGAATTTACAAGAGTTTTCACTTTCACAGGACCAATGCAAACCAGCTCCCGACCGCCTGCAGGATTCTCTAACAACTACAGCGTCCTGCTGAAACCGTCTGCAAAATTTTATTTTCAATGATGATTAGATGACCCGTTTTTGATATGTTGAGTTACTTTGTTCCCTAGCTTTAATGTACCCAATTTGATTGGCTTGTACAGTAATTTTTATTGTACTGGTCTAAAGCTCAAAAAATGGTTTCTATGTGTCACAATGAACTGATATGTATTAAGTAATTAGTAACAACCGTGAAGATGGTATTTGATGGAAATTGGCACAAAAAAGTAATTTGAAAATTGTATTTATTTTTAATCATTTGGAATAAACAGAACTGAACTGAATCAACTTGGCCTGAACTGAAGATGGGCTGAATATGTTGCAGTTCTTATCACTATTGCACTGCAGCAAGGTGCTGGTTTCAAATCTTGGCTGGGCCCTTGGGTGTTTCAGTATGGAGCTCGCATGGCCTGTCCATGCATTTGTGGATTCTCTCCAGTCCCTCCGGCTTCCTCTCACAATACACCGATGTGCATTTGGATAATTGACCTGTTTAAATTCCCCACAGGTGTGAATTTTTATGCACAGTCAGATGTCTTGTGTCTCTCCCCTCACCCAGTGACTGCTGGAGATCAGCCCCAGGCCCTGCCATCCTGCAAAGATAATTGGGTGTAAATAAGTCTCCCTAAGTCTGTTTAATACATCAAATGACTGACCTACCACAGGTGGGTTTCATATCAAATTTAAGGCAACATTTTCTGGTATTACTCAAAGAAAGCACGTAAAACCAGAACAGAGGCGGATCCTAAATTAATTATTCTAAGGACAAAATCTTTTCAGTGCCAGAGGCGAAATCAAAATTGCTAAAATAAGAAAGAACCGATTATAAAGCTGTTGAGCACCTATTTGAAATGTTTGCATAACCTAATACAGACCAAATCACTAACCCTATAATTAATAGAAGATGGACTTTATTTTTGCCATTGCTGAATATCACAAAAGGAGATCATTGTCTATTCAATTTTATAGTGGAGCTTATTTGTGCATTTTCTTCAGTGATCTGTATTGGTGGGAAATGAGATTATTAAGCATTGCAGCAGAGAACATGATCAGATTGTCCCAGCAAAGAGTAGCCCACTGTACTTCCTGAGAGGAGATAACAGAAACTCCCCAAGGACATTTCGGCCATTGTAGCCGTCGCTTGGATACTTCTGGGCCACTTCATTCAAAAAAAAGAAGAAAAAAACCCCAACAGGCACAGAGTTTAGTCGGACCCATTTCAGCATACATCAGATTAACAGTAACGTTTCAATTGTGTTGCAAGGCTGTGGGATTTCTGGATCAACAACACGGGCAATTTACTGTCTGACTTCTGCTCTGAAATTTTTCCCCACTCAGGGGAGCCTCTGAACCAAGACGCTCATTGAAAATAAAAAGGTTGCAGGTATAGCTGGTTGCTATTTGCCATTCCAATCAGGAAACATTTACAAGCTTTAAACTTGAAGCTTGTCAGGCTGCATTTGAGACAATGAATGCTAATGAGATTAAAGATTTGAGTAACTTCATTCTGAAGTAAACGCTTGAAAGTAAAATGTTCCCCAAACCTATTCAGGGAGGTTTGCAGTCATGTTTGAAACCTTTACGTACAAAGATACACATCAGTCTCCCACTTGTTCACTTCCTTGTTTAGAAAGCCTCATTGTATTCTGATTCAGTGTAGCCATTTGTGTCAACGCATTTGTCAAAAACCTTTGAATTTTAAGGAGTTGTTTGGCAAATGTTCAGTTGTGACTTACATTTAACTGAGTAAAACCTGATTTTTTTTTACATAAACTGCTTTTTATTCATCTATTTTCTCTACCTCCTTTGTTCTGAGAAGAGCTGAAGAGAAGTTTGCAGTGTATTTCAGCAGTGAACACATTAGAGGGCCTGAATACACCATAAAGAGGTTAGAAAATGTAGAAGTGGAAAAAAATGAACAGGAGATGAATAGGCACCTCACACAAAGGATCCCAACACTGTGGATGTTTTTCAAACGATGAAAAACTTTAAAATGTAGCAACTATTAAAAAACGATCAATGCAACACCAAGTGGTTCAGTGGCAAGCATTTTTCTAAATATTTATTAAGACTGAATAGACGTCTATAAATCTTGCACACTGTTATTGATCGTAGCAAGCAATAAAAAGTTTCCAATATTCAAATATTACAATTAATACAAAGACATGCCAGCGGTCGAAAGAAACACTGCAGGCTATTCTTTAAATTAAAATATCTACTGTCAATTCAGACTTATGCTTTCACATAAAATGCTGTGGACACCATCAACTCTCCACAGTGCACAGCTTTCCCTCTGTGGAGCAAATTAGGACTCAACATTACACTTCCTGCAAATTATTTCCCCTCCCAGGTCTGAGCTATTCCAAATAAAGTCCGCGAGACAAATATGCTTAAGGTAATGGAAGTCAGAAAATTTCCAACCAGCCATCATACCTCATGCACATTTATTATGGAGACTATATATAAAGACAAGCTGCGGTTTGAAAGTTTTTTATTTTTTAATTTTTATTACTGACTTGGAGATAATCTCTTCTATCTTCATGCCATCCTGCTAATAAGCTGATAAGGAGTAATGGTTCTGATTAGATTCAGGTCTGTGTGCAGAGCTGCTCCTGCTGCTTAACACTTTTAGTATGTGTGGCAACATCCCTCTGTCACATAGTTTGACGCTGCAAGCAGCACTGAGACACAATGATTGCTTATAAATGACCTTTCCTTCTCCATCTTAGTGAGCTCAAGTGGAATGTCTTGACCTTACTCCAGTAAATGAACAACCTGTAATAGCTTAGGGAAAGATACACCTCAGCAAATTGCCAAAAGCCCCTTCATATAGTCACACTTCTGATAAAAGTTGAATTTCTGATACATTTTCACAACGTGTCGGTTTTTTTTTTTTTTTTTTTAAATAATTCTGTGAATGAATTAGGTGTTAGTGTTTTCAATTGTTCAATATAAACAACAAAATTGAAATGTGAAAATATACTTATGCTGATTGATTGCTTTTATTTATTTCATTTATTTATTTAAAATAAAATGAATTTAAATAATGTTTTCTAAAAAGATGTTCAGCTGGATGTTAATCTGTAACAAATCAACATGCTTTCTGACTCTTTCTCTTTGCAGAAAGCTTTCGTATTACAAAATTGGAATTTGTGCGACCAGACAAAGATCTCATTCCACAAAACAGAGTTTATCATTAGTTATCGACTTGAACATGAACAAACACACCGAACGTAAATCACCTGAATTAATTTGGTTTTTTTCCAGCTTTTGTGGCCTTTATTTGATAGTAGCCGGTTTACCCCTGCACCATCTCTGTGCCCTCTGGCTTCAATATTTAATCTAAACTATTATCTTTTAAAGATGGGCGTAGGAACAGAGGTGTCTAATCACTATCCTGGCCACCCCTCGAGCTCTGCTCCTGCGACTCTATTGGAGAGGGAAAGAATTTAATACTTTTCTCTTTATCTGATCAATGAATGACATAAAAAGATGGACAAATCCACTTAGACACCAACTAATAAAAATGGCTTTTGTGTTGAAGCCCAACATTTCTCACTATCAAATGTGTTTGAAGTTTGAAATAAAAACATTGAGGAATTCCAGGTGGACTGACTTGTTTTTGGAGCCAATCTGAGGGGACAATTCAAGAAAAAACCTTTCTTGGCACTTCCAAATTGGCTTTATTTTTCAGCAAGGGACAGTTAATACAACACATTATATATCTTCAAACGTACGTAAACAGCAAAGAAATGGACAATACTTGCCTGTGAATGCACTAACTGAGAATTTCCTGGTGTCTGAAACGAGGATGTTAAGTCCTGTGGGTAATCTTGGCTGCTCTGACGTATTTGGGTGGTCCCACAAGCAACAGGGATCACATTTCTATAGGTCCTGACAAGTTTACAGCCACATAAATGTCTTGGACTGTAGATTTTTATTTCACTTATAAATAAATGGCTAGGGCAAGATAGAGTGTTCAGATTACGGGGGTTCCTGTAGTAATGAAGTTACTGCTGACCGACATATTCTGGTAGCATGTTTGAATAGCATCTGCACCAGACAGGGCCTTTAGGAGAAAAATATTGTAGAAAGATGTTCAGTAGAGCTGTTGTACTTCAGAAACAAACTGTGTTGCCCGACTTATTAATATATAATAATTTTAGAAAATACCAAATTTATTCCCTGTTGAATTTCGTGATTATATTTCTTTAATACAGACTGTACTTGTTTTGCTTTCTTTCACTTGACTTGATTAGTTCAAAACTATTGACACAGTGAAGTCTTATTAATTTAGATAAGAAACCATTATCAAGAGAAAATTAGCTTAAGATGGGATTACGTCGTTCAAGTGAAATGTTACCAAGTCTCTCTTGTAGCTATTAAATTGTAGAGAGATCAAAGAGGTTTTAGTCATATAAATTAAGGGGATTAAATTCTTTGTCATGGCCTTTACATTCATTGCCATCTGTGATTTCCTTGCAGCTTCGTCTTCCTTTTAGCGTGTGTTGCTTGTAAATTACTTGATTGTAAATTACTGGCGCAGTTTCAATTGGCTCAGTGATTCATGTTCAGTGCAGCTGAGGCAGATGCTGCACATCATTTGTAATCATACTTAGCATGGACCAGACAGGAAATTATGCAAAATATAAAATTAAATCCAGCTGCTGCTCCATGTTCCGCTGGGGAGTGGAAGAGTCAGAGGACATCCGTCGGCATAAAACAACCGGAGCCACAAAAGCAAAGCCGTCGAGATTTCAGATCCTTCAGATTTTCTTCTCAATTAAGAGACAACTAATCTCTTATTTGCAAGATATTGAGTAATCTCAACAACAAAAAGTTTCCCAGGGTTCAATTTTTATGTTGTTGCATGGTCTTATTTGGACGGGAAACTATGAAGACAACTTTTGCAATCTTTTAAGATAAATAGAAACTGCAATGCTCAATAACTGTGCCTGATAAGAGACACTACATAATTTGCTAAACCAACTACAACCAAGTGAAGAACTCAAACTCTGAGGGAAAATATAGCAATTTTGAAGTAAACTCTATTGTACCCATTTTGTGATATCCTAAAAAGATTTAAAGTTAAAGAAGAGATGACAGAAGAAGCAAGTAAACATGGATGAATATTGACTCTGGTTCTGTGTCCAACCCTCTCCTCTTATTACAAGTTGGCTCCACATGTTTACATTGATAATCATTTGAATGGACTGAGATCGAGGCGTACATTGAAGCATTATTGTGGCAACTGATGAATTGAAGGTAAAATCTGGAAGAATGATCATGAAGAATGTTTTCACCTTGACATTCAGCTACTTTGCAAAGAATAGTAAATAAATGATTTCTCCATTTGCAGAGCCGGTAGAGACGTACCACTAAAGAGTTGCAGATGGAGTTGCAGCCAGACAGCTTTAACAATCTAAAGGACTTAAAATTAATGCACATCACACTTCACTTTATCAGTCGTGAAATCTTTTTAAAACCACATTTTTTTTTTCTTTTCCTCGTAGAGACCCACTACTTTCATTTAAATCACATAAAATCCTAATAAACCACATTGATGTTTGTAGTTGTTGTGCCTCACACTGTGGAAATATTTAAGAAAATGAATAATTGTGCAATAAACTGTACATTTAAAGAAATGTATTATTTTGCTAACATATTCCAGACAAAAGAAACTCAGTTTCATTTCATGTTTTATGTTTCTGATATGTGAAATACGAATAAATTACTTGTAACTTGTTGCTGAGCAGGGATGTAATATTATGAATGACGTCATACTGATTAATACTTTTGCTTATAGTGTTTAATTGCTAAACATATGTATGTTTTATTCACTGAGTGTCTGACCTAAATGTTTAATAACCTCATTCTCTGCTGTGTTTTAAGGGATTTTACAACTTTGTGGCATGAAATTCTGACATCCATACATCTTATACCTTAAAACCCTGGATGCAATTTATGGTTTTATTGTTTTTTATGCAGTTCATTTTGTATGCAGTGGCACAGAGATACTCAGTTTCATTTTCTTGTATTTTTCATTTGTCTTTATTTGAAAAAAAAATCCTGCAAATATAATGGTTTTAAAAATAAGACTATTGTTTTTGTTTGTTTAATTTTAAGATGAAAATATGCTTCGAAACGATAGTGGCCAACTATTCCTTGCAGCACATCTGTGAACACTATATGATGTTCATGCCCTTAGTGCAGAAGGAAAGCTTCTGGTTCTCTTCCAGGTGAAGGGAATGTTTCCATTATTAGGAAATTGCTGAAAATGCTTAAGTGCTGCCTGTAATTCGAGTCTCCAGTGTGCTTAGCGTTTGCGTTCAGACTTAAGAGCATGATCATTCTGTCTGGAGTAGAAACAAAAGTCACAACCATTTGAAGCAGTCTCTGCTAACAGTTTTTCTTCCTTTCAGTTTCAAATGTAATTTCTTAAATTTTAAAGTATTTTTTTTTGTTTAAAATTATTTAACTGTGGTTTTTGTCCCCCTTTCATTTCCCCTTGACATTGCCAGCTTCTCTGAACCGAGTGTAAATTTATTTTGCAGTCATGCTCCGTAGTGAATGTTTGGATGAAAGTGGGTGAATGATATTGCGCAATCAAGGCTGCACTTTGGAAACTGTGGGAACGTGAGGGTACACGCATGTTGCTCTGGTTCTAGTCACCGCAGAAAACCCCCCGACACAGAGCTGCTGTTTTGTGCTCCAGGCACGCGTAGCTGGGATGGCAGACTCACAATCAGCTCATATGCCAAATATCTCATTCATCTATTACTACAACAGAACCTCTCTTCAGAAACTTTAAACTAACCCTTTACCGGATGACTTGCTCTCTTCAATTTCTCTGTTTGTAAGCAAGAGAAGAGTAGCATCAGTCAACTACTCAGTAGTCTGCAACATGTGTGGGAGGGAAAGCGCTGTTTGGTTCTGGTTCTTGCAGCCAGGGAAAACTGGTCGCTCTTGACACTTTTTCTGGTGGCTCGTAAAGTATGATGGAAAATTTGCTGGGTTTTTAAATCATCATTTTAAAAAAACATTGTCATCCTTTAACCAGGCCGTGCCTTGCTCCCAGCACTGCCTTAAAAAAGGTGTTTGGGTTTGTACAACACCGGCGCAATCACTGTGCTAACACTGTCTTCCCTCTTCACTTCATGCCCTCTGGTGCCTATTCAGAGCGAGGCAGCTCCTTGCAAATCGAATCATTTACATACTCCTCACTGCTCTGCATGTGTGCCAAATTACTACCAAATCGAAATATTGTTTATGCGTACCTAACTTTTATCGGTGAATGCATGTTAAATTTAACGTAATTGAACCATTTCTGAAAATGACATTCTTTTCAGCAGCAAAGCAATATTGCAAAAATGAATAAATTGTAGGTGTTGCTGAATATTACAGAAAAGTTCAAATAGATCAAATGGAGTTATTTGAAAATGTGACCCACTAATTTGTGCTTTTGAAACAAGAAAAATTAAATTAAGTATAATAATGAAAACAACATCTCGACAGGACTCGAACTGACACCGTTCACGGTCTCCCAACTCTAACTTGTTTGTCTGTTGTTTTGAATTTTGACTTAATGTCAATTGGACACAGTCCCAGAGAAACAGTCGGTAAGGGACCAAAGCAGCCAGCAAGGGGACACACTCACCTATGTTAGCAGAGTTAGACATATGTCAGTCAATAAATTGATTCTTCTTCCTGCGCTTTTACTCTTGAACGCTGCAAGGACAGCAGTCCACTGAAGTCAAGCCTGACATAACTGTTAATGTAAAGGCACCAAAAATCTGCATCTTGAGTTAATAAAGTGATGCATTATTTTTATTCATTTACTTTTTTATTGCATTAAAAGAATCAAGTTGCTGCCTCTTGGTCAGGTCTCCCTTGAAAAAGAGGTTTTTAATCTCATTTATGTGACCTACTGATGAAATAAGTCACGTGTTCTTGAATTCTGTTTCTTTTTAATTGTTTATTTTATTACTATATTTATAATCCAATAATCCATTTGACTTGGTCTTAACTTGGATGTTTAATTTGTACGTTTCATTCTCCCACATCCTTTGCTCAGGTTGAGCTTCAGGAAGTTGTCTGCATCACATCTGAATGACTTAATGCATTGGATTGTTGCCATGCAACTGAACAAGTCTAATAAAGTGACTTGTACATACATTATAAGGAGCTTCCAACTGAGAGTTTATGATGTTAAATCACACCTCGTGTGTTTCAAGGCAACCAATAAAAAGATTGGGCTGAAGCCAAAGTTTATCAGTCCACATGCTTCGCTCGGGTAATTTTCTTTCATCCTGTGGCTGTGTACACACACCACAAGCTCGCACTCTGCTCTGACAAATATCTGCATTCTTATCTGTGGTTAAAGGAACCGTGCTCCTGCTGCTTTTAAAAAATTTTTATGCAAAGACTAATTCCCAGAAGGGTATTGCCGTTGTTTCCAGATGCCGATTGTGTGTCCAATTTAAAGCTCACGCATATGTCGTCAAATTGACACATGACGTAAATTGCATTATTTTGTTGGCAGAGAGACATCCGCCTTACTTTCTTGATACCAAGCGTTGGTTGAACTATTTTGACAAAGCTCTGTGTCACATGTTGTGTGATTGGTCAAAAATGTGTTGCCCTGTTTAATGGAGAAATACGCTTGGACAGCAATGTTGATATTTTTCTTTAATTCACCCACTTCTGGTTTTTGTATGTGTTTAACTAATTAAAATCTATTAAATTATTTAATGAAAAATAAGACATTAGCGTCCTGATCCTACTTTTGGTTATTGATTCGCTTCTACAAGCTGCCACTTTAGGTTGATGTTCACGTCTTTGTGGGTTTCTGTTGACCTGAGCTCTTCCAATCTTTAGCTGATAGATTATAGATGATACAGTTTAGATGAACAAAGCTTATATTGTTTTAAAACTTTTTTTCCACCTCTCTATAACTTTCTCCTTGCTGTGCTCTTTGGTCTTCATGTCGGTTGTTCTCTAATGTGCAAATCTGTGACGTCTTCACAGAACTGATTTATGCTGATATTAAATTGCAGACTCTGTTTACTAATTAGTTGACTGCTGAAAACAGTCGGTTGCAAAAGATATTATTGAGGGGTAATAAAGTAAATGAGGATCAATAAGATTGTTTTTTTCTTGTAAAAGTTTTCAAGGTATTAGATGCACATAATTGTGTCAATTATGTGCACAATTATGTGCACATAATTGACAGGCTTCATGTGGGCCTGTCTCGTTAAAACCACATCAAACTGTTATAGTTTGTGGTTTCAATAGGAAGAAAGAAAGAACAACTCACAGGAATGTGAATAAAAATGCTCACTGACTTTTCTTTAAAGACCAGAGTTTTCTAATAACTGTGGAAAGTAACAAGCAAGGTAAAAAAAACTACCTTTTTTTTTTTTTATCTTTGCTCTTCACGGCAAACTTTAAATGCATCCTGTCTAAAACTGGAGTATTGACAAGCTTGAGTAATGCACCATGGGTGGTTTTTAGAAAAAGGTCGCTTGCTGTGGAACACAGGCTGGGAACGAATATAATTGAGATTTCGAAGAATGTCCACTTGAAAGTACAATAAGGACAAAGGAAGCACAGAGGCGGATGTAATGCGGGGAAAGCTGAGCCAGGTAATTCTGTCTCAAGTATAAACATCTTTTACAGTTCTGCCCACGCATTATAAATCAGGTAGGCTTACCTTAGGCTTTTACCATTTACTCTGCATTTCATCAGCATCTGCAGAGAATTACAGCATCTTCCTCCGTAAGCAGAAAACCTTGCCAAGACTGACTTGTACCAAAAACTGAAACATTTGAGGGATTTAATGGTTTTTGTATCCTGCAGATATATATCTATTCCTGGGCATTTACATGCAGCTATGACTTTTGTAAAACTTTGAAAAATAACTTTTTCAAGCCTCGTCAATTCATTCTGGCTGCACTGCTGATATTTTTAAATGATGTGAAGTGAAATTGTGATGTACAATGAGCCCCCGGCTATTCAGGCATGAAAGAAATCTATCTGCTAATGCAGAAAGAACATAATCCTCAGATTTTCTCTTAATGGGGTGCTTGAAGACTGACTAATAGGGTAATAAGTGCCGTTTAAGAGGATTATGTTTTGTTTCAACTAAATTGGATTATTAACCCCTGATTTTGCAGTCTTTGGTGTTGAGCAGGACCATGAGCACAAGTTCATTTTAGTGATGGTCACTAAAATCACCAATCACACATGCAATCATAAAAGCATAGAGCTAGAAATCGCAGATATATCAAGGATAAAGGAGACAAAGATAAACATTTGTAAGACATGTTAGAATAAAAAACAGGAAAAAGTCATTTTTTCATGCAAAACCTCAGACCGTCATTGTACCAGGGGAGTTTATAAGGTAAAAGGAATAGCATTTCAAAACAGGAGGAAACAAAGTCCAGGATATTCAGGTTTACTTATATTTTTGTTTCAGGGGAGTAGCAATAATGCAATGTTTCATGCTTCATGCTCCATGGAGCAAGAAACACATTGACTTTCCATCAGTCCTTCATGATCAACATGAAGGATGCCAACAAATTGTGAAAAAGTACAATTTTTCTCAAGGGATTGTAAATGTAAACTGAATTAAGAGCATTAAGAAGACATAGTTAACTCTTGTAATCTCTGTCTCAATATATTCCGTCATGTTTTTCAGCTTTCAACAGTTTTCTACAATATATTTTCTCTTCAGGAAACTTTAATTCAAACATCAGTCTAAATATTAAAATGACAAAATGTGAAACTTGCATTTCACATTTTGAATCGCACAGAGTGCAAGGATGTAAGACCTTAAACAGAACAGTTCCCAGTTAATATTGTTTACACCAAACACAGTAATTAACTCAAATTAAGCACTATCTATGAATGCACTCATAAATAAAGTAAATTTGTGCAGGAGTTCTGCAATATGATATCAATTTGTTCTGAGTTTAGCTGACTACTCAGCTTTGACACTCAGGTTATCTCAGTCAGTATAATGTAAACATAAAAACTGGATCTCAAAGCTTCTCCAAGTGCTTCTATCCAGTACCGTTTTGGGTGCAGACTTCAGCAAAGCAACATTTTTTTTTTTTTTTTTTTTTTAATTTAGGAACAGCATGGAGGGAGAAATAATTTGTGATGCATGTATCTGTGGCCAGAACATGAGGAAAATTTGTCAAAAGTCTGGGATTTAACTTTTAACGAGCTGCTGACTCCCTGAAGAGACTGAAAAATGTCACTATGAGACTCTGATATACTGCTCACATCATTACCAGTGCTGCCCTTGACTGTCTGACTCCCCCCTCCCCATGTCAACTATCCAAACAAGCGGCTGCTGATTAGCTGATATCATGAAGCCCCCCTTTTTCCTCTCTCTGAGCTGCCCTTGGATTTACATTGAATTCAAAGTCGCTGAACAAACTCTGAAGTAGGTTCATTCCTCTTGGCTTTGTAAAATTATTTTTGCTGGCCTTACTGGACAGACTTTGAACCAGTAATTATCTATTGTTTAGTTAAGTCACAACCTCGCCATAGAATCAATGCTGTGTGAAACAGAGGGAGTAGAGCATGTGCTGTAGAAAGATCATATTATGGTGCAATATGGTGAATATGGTGCAATATTCAGAGCATGTATGCAGCTGCTATTTGATAGAGAAAATTCAACAAACTTCAACAAGTTTACACTGAAGTCGAAAACTAGATGCAAATACACTACACTCCTGTTTAGCACACTAAGTGTTGGTAATTGCCTCCTCTGAGTCCTTATGATATACAAGAGCTAATTTATTAGAAAACTGACAAAGTGACTGACATTAGAGCCTTGGAAGGATTAATGAGTCCAAACTCCGGGGCTCAAGGACAGATACAAGACAAGTCAGGAGACCAACACCTGAATGTAAAGTTATTAGCTGCCAGTCAAACAACCATCAGCACACAAAGTCAACACAAAGACAGAATATACTTAACAAAAGCTTCCCATTATAGACTGAAGAGTTATAAAGTAAATATGACCAATAATGTCATAAACTAGCTTTAAAAAAAAAGGCTAAAACACATCAGACGTATTGGCCAAATGCGCCACAAAGAAATAAATAATTGGTGAAAAATTAAAAAATGCCTTTCAAAACCTGAGTCTGGATGTTTTGTAGACAGTAAAAAAATTGCCTAACTAACACAATGAGATTCTGTACAATGAGGTACAAAATCAACTCAACCAATTAAGTGATATGTTACATGACGTTGAAAGCTCTCTAGACGTCAACTCCTGCAAAGCATCAAATGTGAACACTTGACTGTGAGACTGGTGATGGGTCCTGCAAACATTTGTTCAGGGGAAAGGACGAGTTTACACAAGAAACAGATATTAATAGAAAAAAAATCACTTTGTTTTCAGACCAACTTATTCGCTGAAAACAGGAAAGAAAATGTAAAAGTATGATAAAAGAACATTATCTAGATACTGAATTTATATATATGCAGAGTCCTAGTTAAATCATCACAATTTAAGTGAAAAGGAAGTTTACAGTTTTTTACTGTCACCATTACTTTATCAGGCAAACTTCATTTCAACCTTTTTTTATGAAGTCAGAGTGGGGCCAAGGCATAGGCAAAATAAATTGCTGCAGGGGTTTTGAAGACCAGCAGGGGGCATCAAAGAGTGCTTGACTTCCTAACTTTAAACACAGATCTCAAAATCTTTGAATTTCTGATGACATCTACATGGAAACAGTCTGATTTATTGTTGTATTGGTGTGAAAATGACAAATGGAAAAGAATCTAAAATTCTCCTAAATATTAAAATTGAACACTGAAGATGTACAACAAGCCTCCTGAACAATGGGTGGGATGTAGAAAATGTGTAAAAAAAAAAAAAAAAATGTTGAGTGAGCTGGTGAATGATACTAGCAAAAAACAATCTAGTTATTCTGGAAGTGGACTTGAAAGATCTTGGGATTTAAAACAAATCAGTTGAAATCCAAACCATCCTGTGAAGAATCAGAACGGTTTTATCTTTGGAAACAAGACCTGCTGGTATAACTCCTCAGGCAATCTAATCTAACATATAAAAGAGTTGTAATTAAGACAGCTCCATGCTTTGGTGAGACATACATGGGCCTGCTGTGATTAATGACTTGACTTCAATTGCTTAAACCTTTGAAACATGTGGCTATAATTTGAAAACTTACCAACTCTATTTATTCTATCACTGCCATGTTGTATCCAGTTGAGCTTCCCTTTGGTAGGTTTTGATTTAATTTCCAAATGCCCCTCATGACAGCAAATCATCCTCAGTTAAAAAAGAAAAAGCATGTTGGGAACCTCAAGTGCTAATTCGTTACATAAGCAGTATGAGCCAGAAGTATTAGTGTGCAGATCCCTCACATGTCACTTCATTAAGAACTCGGTCCTGAACCTTGTCTCTAATTAGATCTGTCAGCTCAAAGCCCAGTATGTGTGGGAACGGCACAGAGAACTGCTGAGCAGCTGAAATCCATCGTGGGGATATCCATGCAGTATTACTGTCAGCGTGAAAAGAGAAGCGGAGGCCCGACTAACCCCGCTTTAATAATAATGCTGGGTATGATAGCCAGCAAACATTCACCAGATTGTCTCTGTGCTGGTGTTTACATGCAATATTCCTGTCTATTTGTAAACCTGGGGCCTGGCATTGATCCTGCAGCCGACGTCTTGGTGCCGTATCAGCTGTGTGACTAAACAAACACCTATCCTCTCACTCCCTAAACACTCTCATCAAGCTGCATGTTCTCTGAAGGCCTGGCATGTTAGTTGCCAGGACAACAAGTTATCTTGTGTTTTATAATTTAACAAAAGACGTCAAACAATAGAAATATGAAATGTATTGATTTCCCAAAGGAAAACTCTCATCTTAGAATGGCAAAGATAAAGGATGAATAAAACAACATGTCTACTGCGGAACAATGACACAAGTTAATTAAATTACGCACGTCGCAGCAACAAACCTTGCAGGTGCAGTTTCGAAAAGTATTCACATCCCACACTGCAAAAACATGAAATCTTATCAAGTATTTTTGCGTAGTTTCTAGTGGAAATACCTAAAAGCACGTGAAATAGGAGAAAAATAACTTGCAAGTAATGTTTTAGCATGATAATGGAGATCATTTTATGTCTGTAAATGCTTAATGATGAAAACGTTTTTGTTCCATTGATAGATAATTTTACTTATGAAATGGAAAAAAATGTCTAATAATAATAATAATAATAATAATAATAATAATAATAATAATAATAATAATAATAATAATAATAATTTTATGATGAAATCTACATTTTAAAAAATATCAGAGTGATTGTAGAATGAGAAAACCAATTAATATAAAACAGAAACAAAAAATGCTTAAAATAATTGCAAGATTCTCTTACTTCAAGTGTGATGAAATATTTATATTAGAAACTAGACCACAAAAATTCTTGGTAAGACTTGGTGTTTTTGCAGTGCATGAACTGCAAAAACACGTTTTGTCATTTGCAACCACCAGCCTCCAATTATGTCATTTAGATTGTATGTGTCACAGCAAAGTAAGACATAATTGAGAAGAGAAGGAAATGCATATATGCTTTTTCTATTTATCTCCCTCCTTTAGAAGACAGTTAATTAGTAAAAGGACATGCGATTCAGTGTCAACATGTGCTCAGCTTTTCTCTGAAGGCCTCAGAGGTTTATTAGAGAACATCAACGCACAGAGAGCGTCATGAAGACGAACGAGTCAGAGATGTCAGGAATAAAGTTCAGAAGACTTTTGAAGCAGGGCTGGGTTATAAAAATAACTCCAGCTTTGAACCGAGATGTTTAATCCATCATCCCATTACGGAAAGAAAAAGACAAAACTGAAACCACACCGAGACATGGACAGACTGACAACGCATCAGCTTCCTTTTACATCATGATGTACGCTCCTTTCATTGTCACTTAGAATCAAAAGGAAAAGCAGTGCAAGTTGATGTTCACACATAAAAAGTATGAAAACGTTTAAGGACTGTGAATATCTTTGAAGGCACCGTACAGCAAATAGTTATTTGTTAACCACTTTTGACCACAAACTTTATTTTTCCATGGAATCGTTTTCAAGCATAATATTAAGTGTCTGCAGATCTTTGTCCAGTTTTCTCCCATCTCTCACCACCTTGAACTGGGCTTAGTTGCATATGAATCCCTTAAAATCTGATTTTCTCCTTCAGAATTCCTAATGCCAGAAAATCCAGGAGGATAATTTTTTCCATCTGCGCTCTGCCTTAGTTTCACTCCATGATAGCTTATGCTAACCACAGAGATGGAGGACCTGGACTTCCCAGAGTGTTGTCATCAGGATTTATCCTTGTCATGACAAACAGAAGCTTCCCTATATATATATATATTTTTTTCCCCAGTTTAACTCTCATACCTTATGTGCTTAGACGTTTGCAGCTTTTATCCTGACAGGACGAGTTTCATCTGAGACCCGCAGCAAATTATCCCAACATCCACAATCTAAGAAATACAGATGCAGATTTACATCCATTTAGCCCATCATCTGAAATAATACTTAAGCAACACTTCACACACTGAAGCTTAGAAGTTATTCTTTTATTCTGTTTTTTTTTTTTTTTTTTTTTTTTTTTGTTGGTTGACAGAAAAACATTTCAGAACAATTTTCTCAACTGAGGAAACTGTGTAAAATACATATGTACTTGAACATTTTCCATTTGGATATCAGAAGCTCAGCCTTTCGGCTTACCCCGTCTTGCCTTTCTCATTTTATAATCCTCCAGAGGTTTCCATTTTGTTCGACTCTCTGCGTTTGCCAGAGGCAGAGTCTTTTAAACGTTCTCTTAATTTAGCTGTAATACTTGAAAGTTTTTCGAAGAAATAAATTAGGTCCTAAAGCTGTCTCCAGTGAAAGAACACTTCTTCACATTTAAATTACACATAAAACTAACGTTTCCTGTCAGCATTTGTTTTAAACTATAATTTCACATTGAATCACAACGTGTTCAGAAAGAATACCAAATATTCACAAGCAACACTTATTTCATTGTCACGTCCTTGATTACACAAACTAAAACTAAATCCAGTGATTTCATTTTAGAAACATGAAAGAAATAATTAAAACAGTAACAGAATATTTAAACATATTAAACAATGATGCTTACATTTCATCTGTTTGCAAGTTGATCAGTGCAGAATATATATTTACACCACAATAACTCAGAATTGCTGTTGTTACAGTCAGTTTAAACAACAATATGCTTCTGTTAGCTTTCCTGCGGTTTCTGCACACTAACTACAATCATTTCTTTGTTTTTTTTGTGTTTTGCTTTTGAATCTGACTCCTGCAGGGATTCTTCAAACATTTCCTCTACCTTAACATTCGAATGCTGTGTATTAAGTTCTGAGAAACATACCTTAGTTAAAGAAAGGATGAGATTTAAGGGCCAATTATCAACGTTCATTGTTTTGGTTACAGTAATTGGATCATGCTTAAGGTTATTGAGACTCTTCAACCTGTTCTCACTCTTCCAGCTGCTATTGTTTTCAGTGGCGACTCTTTGCTGTTGCTTCATGACACCAGGAGCCAATTATCCATCTGAAGGCTAAAAATAACATTCACTGCTATTTAAAATAAATGTGTTAAACCGCTGACAATATTTTATTCTGGTTTTATTAGTCTTGTTTGTTCCTTTTAACTTGTTAAATGTAGAACTAATGTCATTTACGAAGAAAAACATCAGTAAATTACTCTTTTTCAAAATGCCACGTCTTTAGCGTAGTAGTAATATTTAGTACATTAATTTTTCATCTGCTATAAACAATAGCCTTCTGTTTTCCATTCTCATTTTTTCCATTTCACACAAGATCCTGTAAAGACTCCTTGTATGTTCCAAATTATGGATAACTGATTGATTCAATTTGTTCTTCAGTTTAATAATGCACTGTTGTGAAAAGCCATTTGATTTCTTCTGCTTTCGCTTTTCTGCAAAACTTAAAAGTTTCAGATCAAAGAATGATAATTTTATTTCATTATGAAAAACAAAACAACCTGGTTCTCTGTGAGAAAGTGACATCCTCTAAATCTAATGACTTTGTTTAAAATAAGGCACACAGGAGAGTTTTCTGTTCTAGTGCATGCCACATAATTTCAAATGGATTTCAGTCCAGTCTTTGAACACACCAATCTTAAAACTATTTTTTTTTGTGTGTGTTACTCGCAAACACTTAGTTTGAGAAAATGAAGATAAACAGGAAACAACATTTGTGGGGCTATCAGAGACATTAATGATTGTATTTAGACAATCAAACTGTCAAACAAATGTTGCATAATAACTACAATTACGTCACAATTCTTTTCTTTCTCTGTCTATACAATTGCTACATCCTTTGTGAGAGAGGACGTCCAAATTGGTCTGGAGTGGATTTTGTAAAATTGCTGCGCGTCCAAATGGTAGATAGTAATTTTTTTCTGTAATCTCCGTTTGATGATAATACAGGTTTTTAAAAGATATATGATTTAATAAACTTAAAGAGCCAATTAATCATCTTTGAGAGACTTATAGAGGTTGAAACAGAGGTTTCTATTCCACAAATTCCCCAATTTTTTTGGAACTGAACTAAACTAAAACAGGATGATGTTTCAAAATTAAAAAAAAGACACGTGACAACAGTCAAGGATAAAAAAGTGCAGGAGCTTGAAGCGTTGTCGGGTTGTTCAATTCTTTATGCCAAAACACAAAAGGTGAGTCCCAACAATAAGTCTACATATGGCCTTTCTTCTGCACTGAGAGACCAGGATGTGAGAGCAGAGAGGAAGCTCAGTGCCTCCAGGTAACTTTGCAGGAGCTGCAGAGATCCAGAGCTCATGTGGAAGAAGCAGAAAAAGTGATTCACTGCACAAATATCATCTTTATGGGTGTTTACTAATATTTAAATTGATGTCATGTTAAGAGTGACAAAAAAATTAAATGAGGAAAGAATCCAAACACTTTTTTCACATCATTGTACTTCAAAATCTCATGAATTTGCACATTTCCAAGGCGTATGAACAGTTTTGACCTAAGAAAAAAACTTTTTGGTTTTCCAAAAAATTCAAATACATCACAAGAAACTTTTTTCTGTTTAAGCTTTAAATTAAATAAGTTGACTTACTTGGGTATTTTTTTAAATTATAAATGCACCGTTTCATCTCTTCATTCATCATCTGCGACATCTTCAAACTGTTGAACCCTCATCCATCCATTCAACAGTTTCTGTGGAACCTCAATGTTGTTTAACGATGCAAAATGGTTTCAGCGTCGCTTGTTATGCTGAGACAATTTCACTCATCATCATGTTGTTTTCAGACCATCGAATTTCATTACTCACATTCTGACTGGTCTTTTGTGGCTCAGCAGATATAGCCAGGGAGGTGATTACGCATTTCAAATTCTAAAGGCAGATATTTTGATTTAACGCATCATTATTCTTTTAATTTCTAAGGCCTTTCTAAATTAACTCCAGCCCTGTTGCCACTGCTTTAAGATCCTGGGACGTCTGCCCATTTTCCAAAGACAAGCCTAAAAGCGGGGAGGGCTCTCTGGCACACAGATCACATCCCTGGAGAAGTAACAGTATTTTATTTGACATTTGAAAGAATATGTAAGTGGTACACACATGTCAGATTGAAGTGTTTTTAAGTAAACTCAAGTTTGACTGAAAAATGAGAACAAAATTAAATAAAGTGGGGAAATTCTGTTTTGAGTTTTTCCACTTATGAATGACAGAGCGATATAAACAACAGTTTTATTTTGCTAAATTTATGCAGGATTGTTTTTGGTAAAACAAAATATGCAGCAACAACTAAGAACTGGCTTCACACTGACAGTAATAGAAATATTCTTCTTCCCTCCGTCTCTCCTTTGGCATTCAAATCATCCAGACTTTGACTCTTTCTGCTCTCTTTAACCTGTCAGCAAGAGCTTGAAACATAATCTCACACTATTTAGCAATTCATCTGAATCTCAGATGATTCACTTGAAGCAGAAGCCCTTTTTGCAAAGATCTCGACCTGCAAATAAAGACATCATTATTATATCAATTACTTACATGCAATTCTCTGCTGACTTACAACATTATCGTTTGTTCATGTCATGTCAGTCAAAAGAAATGTTAAGTCATATCTTAGAAAACAAATAATTTTGAGTTTGAGTCATTTCGAACACAAATGTTGAACTCAGTCTGTCAATGTTATGCATTTATTTATTATTCTTTCCTCAAAGCGAACAGTTTCTTTCAGGTGAACTTCAAATGTTACTGATTGCTTAAAGTTGTGTAGAGCTTTACCCAAAGTGTGTCTCCTGTGTCGTTAATAAATTTGTGAACAAAGCAGTAAAAGAAAATAAAAATAAAAGACGCATATTCAGCATCTTGTTCTCATTTCACTGTAGATTCCAGATGATTGTGAAAACAGTGTTTGTTGCCGTCATGAGAACTTTCAAAGACCTGACTTTGTGTCATTGAAAGAAACACTTAATTTAGACAGTTTATATTTCATTGATTTTACCTTAAGTAATTTTGATTGTTGGAAAAACAACCACTGAACTCTTTAGCATTGCACAATTGCACTTGGCTGAATGGTGGTGGGAAGCGAGAAGAGAAATGACCTCTGAGAAATTCCTGGAATGAAACATATGGACATAAAGATAGGAATCAGAAAAGACTGCCAATAAATTGAAGTAGGCAAATGTCCTCTGTGGACGAGTGAAGAGGATCTCAGTCATTTTTGTTCTACACTGATAAACTGGTTATGAGCACATTAATTATAAAAAGATTAATTGAACAAAAAGCTGTCCCCTCGTGCGTCATTAAAGCAAAATCAATAACAAAGTGCATTGTCCTATTCCCATGATGCTAAACAGTTTACATTCTCAGAAGATCAATACGACTTTAGAAAGGCTCAAAGCAGGCAAACACATCCACTCTGAGATGCCTTTCAATATGGGCAATAAAAAGCACATGTTTACAGCGCCGAGGGTGATTTTCTAGGAACATGTAGCCGGTGCTTTTAGTGCCTCTCCTGTGCAAGCTTATGACTCAAATATTTTATGTGCCGACAAATGCATCCATCCATTTATCACCAGAGCGGATTCAAAAGAGGGGAGAGCCTTGATGATGTCACATCACTGAATCCATTAACATTCAAAGCATGACTGATAATATTTGATTTCATCCACTAACACTCACCATGATTTAGAGATTTTTGGGGGTTTTTTGGATGTTCTCAATTAACATAATTTTAGAAATGTAGAAGTGACCGGAAATAAATACAGTAGAGGAGGGGAAGTTACAGATGCACACAAACATAGAGATGAAAACCCAAAATATGGTTTCTCAAAAAATTTTTAATATTACATCTGATCAATGGAAAAAGAATTTCAAAAAAGAAAGAAAAACATCTTATGATGCTGAATGATAGGAGGGAGTGTTGAATTATCCAGCAGACAGACACTCACACTTTCCAAAAGGACGTTAAGCCAAAACAGCAATTTGCTGAAAAGACGCATTCAAAGTGTGAAGTGTGAAAGCATGTTAAATGAAAACTGTGAAGAACAAATAACTATTGTAAAAAGAACTTAATTGTCATTGCCATGCTTTACATAGAAGGTTATAGCTGCAGAATTGTGAGAACAGAAATGACAGGTTACTGTCATTACCATACAGTCCAAGGATACCATCTCTTGAAAAGGCTTAATTTCACAATTGTCTCAAAGTTGCAGTTA
This sequence comes from Poeciliopsis turrubarensis, assembly GCA_010277015.1. NCBI lineage: Eukaryota > Metazoa > Chordata > Actinopteri > Cyprinodontiformes > Poeciliidae > Poeciliopsis > Poeciliopsis turrubarensis. The sequence continues at coordinate 1,002,850 of VMRN01000024.1, read as the reverse complement.
TCACGGTTACCTGTGTAACATTTTCCACATTTTCTTCCTTCCACTAAACTTTCTGCTAACATTTTACACTCAGCACTCATTAAAAAAAACAAACATCCAAATTAAAAGGTTATTTGAAGTAAATGTGCAAGATTAACTGGAATAAATGCCAATTTATGTGTCAATTTTTAAATCTCAGCCAAATAAATCTACTTTTCGAAAATATTTTATTTTTTAGATGCACGTCTTTGTGTATATATGAATTGTTGCACATTGTTTAGATGTAATGCAGCTCTGGGGGTCTTTCCCTGCCGATGGTTCGTGCTGCAGAACCGATCAGTGAAAGTGCACAAAGCCACCAAGTGGTGGTGATAAGTAGGACCTTTTATTGCTCCTGACGAACTGGGGACCCTATAACACGGGCTCATGCGCTGTGTTGCTGCCCATTCCGAAGACTCTCAGCAGAGATGACGCGAGTTTCTTTTCTTCATCTCCAGTTTTAACATTTATGTTTAGACTTTGGGTGTAAACGCCGCATTGTTTATTTTTCTAAAACTAAATATTTTTGTTGCTTGGTGGATTGCATGCAGGTGAGCTGCATTAATGTACTTAATAATTTTGTTTGAATGTTTTGCAGCTTCAGTCTTGTTCTCGGGATGTTATTCTTTAGACAAAATATTCTCTTTTTTCTGTTTGGAGAATAATAAAAAAAATATTCCCTGACATTCTTTCTTTTTGCAGACTATGGGTGACGTCCGAGACAACGTAAAACCCTTTTGCCATATGGGAATTATGATTATGCTTGATACTTGATTATGCCTTGGCACCTGTAAGGACGCAAGGAAGACTTGGGCGCTCACGACCCCTCTCTTGGTGACCAAACCACTACGAGTTCGTCTGCAGAGAGGACGAGACTGCAGCAATGGAAACTATTTCCAATGAAAGTGATATCTGGCAACTGAACGAATCTTGGAGGAACTCCAGCCTCCTGAACGGGACCGGCGGGCTGAATCAAACGAACCCCCTGAAGAGGGATGAGGAGGTGGCGAAGGTGGAGGTGACCGTGCTCGCTCTGGTGCTCTTCCTGGCGCTCGCAGGGAACCTGTGCGTCCTGCTGGCCATCCACACCACCAAGCACAGCCAGTCCCGCATGTATTACTTCATGAAGCACCTGAGCATCGCCGATCTGGTCGTGGCTATATTCCAGGTCCTCCCTCAGCTTATCTGGGACATCACATTTCGGTTCTACGGACCAGATATTTTGTGCAGGTTGGTAAAATACCTGCAGGTTGTCGGGATGTTTGCATCCACTTACATGTTAGTTTTGATGTCCGTAGACCGCTGTTTGGCCATATGCCAGCCTCTCCGCTCTCTGCACAGAAGAAAAGATCGTTTTTATGTGGTATTTTCTTGGCTCCTCAGCCTGCTCTTCAGCACCCCGCAGATGTTCATCTTTTCCCTCAGGGAGGTCGGCTCAGGAGTGTACGACTGCTGGGGCGACTTCGTGAAACCCTGGGGAGCGAAAGCTTACATTACATGGATCAGCCTCACTATCTACATTATCCCCGTGGCCATACTGAGCATTTGCTACGGTCTGATCAGCTTTAAGATATGGCAAAACTTTAAGCTGAAAACCAGACGCGAACAGTGCATCAGCCTGACCCCCAAAACCTGCAAAAGCAACACGCTGGCCCGGGTGAGCAGCGTGAGGCTCATCTCCAAGGCGAAGATAACCACCGTGAAAATGACTTTTGTGATTGTGGTGGCGTACATTGTGTGCTGGACCCCCTTTTTCTCGGTCCAGATGTGGTCTGCGTGGGATCCAGCTGCACCCCGTGAGGGTAGGTTGAATAAAAAGGCTGTTATAATGAATGCGCGCTGTGCGCAAAAAGGTGGCTGTGCGCTACATGGTGCATTACGCACTTGGGATACTTCAAATCGCCAGCACATAAAACATTAACTCCCCTTTGAATATGTCTTAAAATCAATTGCCATGTGAAAATATGCAATCTATTATTGTTCATCCATCTGACTTCAATAATAGCTGTTTTCCACGCGCAAAAATCTCTGGTTTCATCAGTTACAGTAAAATTAGACATTTTCGGGTCTCAACAAATATTCATCAGAATGCAGAGGATTTTTACAGTGTGACTCGGTAATCCCGAAAATTCACACCCAGATTAAACAGGAGGTTTTGTGTTTGTACCATTTGGCGATTTTACCAGAAAATAACCAGACGCAGCTCAGAGATAAAGTCGGTATATAATTCCATAATCTGATCACAAACAAGGAAGGTAAGCTGTCAAAGATTTGTGTTGATTATGTGACCTCCCAAGAGCCAAAAGTTCCACAATCCAACTCATTAATAACTGGATAAATAATTATTCATATTTGTAGTAAAAAAAAAAAACTAAACATACATACAAACGCCCTTATTTATAATTATTTAAATCTCATATAAACTATTCTAATAATTAAATATCAAAAATAATGAACTAATGTATTCGTTACATCTAAGAGTTTATACTATTATTTTTCAGTTTATTTTATTAAACTGTTTTATAGTCCTCAACAAACCATATTTTTTCATTTTATGTTTTATTTATGAAAGTCAGGGGGCGGGACTAACAATGCTATAGACAAATTGATTGGTCAGCAGTTAGGTTGCTAGGCAGGATATCCAGATGTTTTATAATGGGGCCATCACAAAGGTAAAATAAATCAATGCTACAATTATTAAATCATGCATCTTATTAAATAAAGGAATCAAAACCTAATAAAATATTTTGATTGTTAGATTTCAAAATGTTTTAATGTTAAAAACTAGATAAATTTTTTAAATTATTCAATCCACTTATTACGTTTTTAATATTCAAGATTTTAGCAAATTTTTTATTTAATAAATTGTGACACTTTTGGCCTCTGGTAACAGTTTTACTCTTTCTGACAACTTATGAGGTCCAAGTTTCCCAGCAGAGCCAAAATGTTTGTCAGGATGTTTTCCTGTTCCTGGAAAGCAGACATGTGAAGGCGTTGATGTACAGGCGTTGATGCCGATTTATCCTACAATTACCTGATGTTGTAGTGTAAAAAACGTTACTTTAATGAATGCAATATTGCTAAGACATGTTGTGTGAGTTAAGATTAAAGGACCAATGGTGTTTGTTTTTTTTAGAGGAAAGAATCCATACAGAATTTTACAACTTTCCACAGACTCTTCCTGAGCTGCAAAGACTCATTGACGGCTAATGATTAATCAAATTAGTGTGCACAAGCGTGCATCAGGCAGCTTTGGTGCCTGAGGGGGACTTTGACATTTAACCACAATAAGTGACTAACAGCCACATACTGCATGTGGTCAATGCATCTACTGTGAGCGACCACACCTCTGGGCTATACACTTAAATTCTTATTTTTTCTCTTTGAGTAAATCCAATTCAAAACACTATCATGAGAATGAGATATTATAAGAAAGGTGTAAAAATAAATACAAATAATGCTTCTCTACCTTAGCTTAGGGGTATTTCTGAACTAATAGTTGAAACCATAACCATACCATATGCACACAACTATCAACCTCAGAAAAAAATATAGCATAAGACAGAAATGGTGAGAGGTTTTCTTGACATGTCAACCAAAGTGAATTGTATTCTGCATGTGTCCATTTTTCTGCACACATGAAACACTCTGCAGATGAAGCTTTGGGCTTCAAGAAATTATAACTAAGAACTAAAAAAGTGTGATTTTTAATTTGTATGAAATAATTCAAGCCAGAAGCATTAGAAATACTCTGTTTGAGGGTTTCCACAAACAGAGTAAACAATTTAAACATTCAAAACAAAGTTTTGTAGAAACTCTGTTCAGTGCTTAACAATCCAGTGTAGCTTTGACCATTTTAAGTATTTTAAAAGATCAGTTCACATTTCCTACCATTCTTTCAGCAAATTTTCTTACATACTTACACCGTCTGTTCATGACTCAGAAGGAACCTGCTGCAGATGAAAATCAGCAGCAGAAACATTATTTGAGGTCTAAATATTGGATAATTTTTTCCCAAGTCGTGGACATGGTACCAGGGGTAATATTTATTTCACCAAGTGAACAACATGTTTTTTTTTTTTATAATTGTTTTCACCTCTGAAACTCAGAGTCATTCCAAGGCATAAGCAAACTAAACTGCTTATTATGCCTCCACCAGGTCAGTAGGGGGCGCTCAAGAGCTCCTGTCTAAAAGGATCTTATTCTGTACTTTGAAGGTTGATCAATAGCAATTTTGAGATCATAAAAGATCAATTGAATATAAAACAAAATGAGTTAAGATTGTTTATTATTTAGCTTCATCATTTAAAGTTGCATGTTGTATAATTTCTGCTGCTGGAGTCATGTTTCATGCTGCAAATTAATTAATCAATAGATGGAAAAAAAATCAGTGCTTGTAAAGACAATCAGTTCTTTTGTTGAACTTGGACTGAAAATTTGTAAGCTGAGATGAAAATCAAACTTGTTTTGATTTACTAAATAATGGACTTATATAAAAATAAATACAATGGTCGACCGTGGATAATTCATTTAAAGCATTTTGCGGGTGTAGTGAGGCCCCTTGTTAAATTCTGCTAAGGCTCCGCTGCAATCCTGGACCAGCTATTCCAATTCTGTCCATTTGATGCGTTACAAGCAAAGACACGTGCTGGATGAAAACGTAATTGGCTCTGACGCTACACCTCGCTGTTATATGTAGAGGAATAGTGGCCAGAAAAAGGACAAAAAGCTTCGGTGTGTGGAAAAAGACGAAAACGATTAATCCATTTCCCGTCAGGGAGGGTGAGTCGGTGCAGAGGAGGAGGCTGACGTCTGGATGTCAGCGACACTTAGTAATGGCAGAGTTTGGCTGCGACAAGTGCCAGTGTTTGTGTACAAAGGAGAGCAGGAGTGTCATCTGTGTGTGCTGATAAAGAGTTAATTAGACGCAAAGAGCAAACCTGGCACAGACAGCTTGGGAAATAAACCTCAGCCAAGCAGAAAAATGTCCATTTTACAAACTCTGAAAAATATCAATGATGTTTCATGTCATTCATTCATTTTTTAAATCATATATGATACACCACTTTATCACATGATCCTGCATTAAAACCAACAGTAAGGACACATCCTTATAGGTAATCAAAGGATACAGCTGTATTTCTTTGAACTGAAGGAAATAAAACCTGTTTCTTAGAGTCACTGTGGATAAGAGGACTTGTTTTTATGGAAGGTGAACACCACCTGTTTGCTGAACTGAGCCTAATGACAAACAGAGCCCTGGTTGTTTGACCTTGGTTTTCTCCTGCATGTGAGGATTTCTCAGCCTGAATCAGCAGGAAATTCTCTGTAATCTGGCCGTAAAATACCCAACTCCCAATGAGATCTGTTACTTTTTAATTGAATAATAATGAATCGTATATTGCTTTACAATCTGAAATCAGTAAGTGAAATTTTAAAGCTGGTAAAAATTGCAATATATATATATATATATATATATATTTTCCTCATGCAAAGTCTTGAGTGGTGAAAAACACTGGTGCTCTCTTTCCCATCTGACCGAGCTTCAGTTATTCTTTCACAGAAGAATGGGTGACAATTTCTGATTCTTGAAATACAAAGATGGCAGATTCAGGCTCTACAAGCCTTTTAGCTTTTCCTGCAGTGAAAGGCGGCTCTACAATACAGACTAAAGAAAGCTAAATCCAAATGGATGCTGGTCGTTTCACCTTTTTATTCATAAAAAAAAAATCGTAAAACCATTCATTGGGTATGGGTACATTTTCAAGGCACTTATAAGAGATATCAGCAATTGTTCAGAGTTCCCAGAGGGCTTCAGGTCTGAAACATAACTTTTCTTCTTTTCAGTCGTCCAGACAGAAAGAAAACCTTCAGACGGTTGACTTAGTCATAATTAAAAGCAGCTTTATTTCTCTTTATATCTGAGATGGGAAAACGTTTTATGGACAATGTAACTAGTTCTCAATAAATAATAATGTCTTTTAGTTTAATTTTATGACTTTCGTTGACATATTGTAACGTCACAATACATCATGAAAAATAAAATGTTGCTCTTAATTTTTACATTCTGGACATAGATTAGGAAATGGAACAAGTGTTAGCTATATTTTTGTGCTTCTATGTTCAAGTTAACTTTAAAAGGTACAAATAAATGACTCAAAGCTTCTGAAAAACAATATCAACATGCTAAAATAGTGTTTTTTTTTTATTTTATCTTTTCTAAAAAAAGAAAAAAGGGAAATGATGGACAGTCCCAACTGATCACATTCACCTTTATACTCAATATTTTTAAACAATTACTATTATAATTACTATAAAGTTAGATATTTAAATTTATAAAAGTGTTTCAGACATAAGATGCAAGCAGCTCACTGTTGGCTCAGTAGGTCATACCAGAACAAGTTAAACATGCACAATAATGATCAAGTGTAAACATTGAAGTTACTTTTTCTGTCTAATCAAAAGCATATCTTTGCCTTTATTATAAAAAGAGCATAATCTATTCCAACAAATGAGAAGTCAGCTTCGTGACACTGGGATAACATGACTGAGTCCAGACCTGTTGCAGACAGGTTTACCATTTTTAGCACCTGATTAGGCTTATCTGCATCATTTCTGAAAATGTCAGAAGACAACAAAATCCCCCCGATTCTCTCTGTGGTTTGTAGAGTGAAATCAGCTGCTTGCACGTGTGATTTCACATTTAGCAGCCAGACAGATTTCATTATGTGGTGGACAAAACAGCTGAAGGTTAAACCTTGACTCAGAAGCCAACACAAACTCCACAGAAAAAATAGAAGATTGTGAACAGAAGCATCTTGTTGCAGTGGTTGCTGTCCTTGGAAGCTGACTCACACCCCACTATTGATTTGCATTAAGGGTTTTAATAGGCACAGTTTCAATCTCCGAAGTCTTTTTTTTTTTTTTTTTGTAAAGGTCAGTTCTCCTGTCTTTTACAAGAAAGGAAGCACAACTCAAAAGCTTCTTTCTTTTTAACATTGAATCTGATTCTGTGTTAAAATCTAAAGGAGGTTACTGCTAAAGCATGTTTACCATCGATGAACAACAATCAGAGTTAAATGAATTTCTCTGGAGTCTTTTGGACTGGGCAGAATCAACTCTGACAGCCACACAGATGTACCACCCGCAGGGTGATTAGGCTGTCGTTTCATTTGCCATGTGATCTATCATTCCCCTGTGAGAGACTCCATGAGCCAATTCAGCAACGGGCTTTTTCTCCATGAAGCCACACAATATTCAAATTAGATCCGGGCCCCGCTCTCTTCTGCTTTGATGATAAATCCCTGATAAAATCCAGTTGGTCTTTTGCACCATCTGCCCTCCACTACATTCCAGAGGTGGCAACTCCAAGATGACACAACCTGTGATACGGTTAACTAACGCAGTAGAGTCATGTTTTAATCCATGAGCATGAGCCGTAGAGGACAGCTCTTCTTAATCATGTGTGGTGTGTAAAAGTTTCATGCCCTCTATGATGGCATTTGCTCTGCAGTTTTTAATGAATCTAGGGGACAGAAGCAATAAGATTAGCTCGGGCACAGGCAGACCGAGAGAAAGATTAGCAACCACTGAGATGAGGTTAAATACAGGATACAAACTAATTACATGATCTGAAACTCATTTGCCAAATGTCAGGTGGACGGTGGAGTTAGCAGTGTAAATGTCATCCAGCGTACCACTTCAGGTTGCTTTCTGTAATCTATCACTGCATCACTGGGCAAGAAACAGTATCACCTCTTTGAATCTGACAAATATCTCTGCAGAGTTCGGATTGATGTCTACGGTCAGCGATGGTTGACCATTTCAAAGTGAAACCATTTCAAAGCCACAGCTTTTTTGTGTGTGTTGCAGTTTTAAAGTGTTGTCTTTTTCTTTAGTTTTTTTTTTTTTTTTCTGGTTTGAGTGACAGAGAAAACCTTCAAGCACAGCATGAGTAACTCTGTATGACTATAGGATTGAAGCAGACACTGTGAACCAATTTCATTCTTGTAGAAAACAGCAAACACTTTTAGTTTATAAAAACTAAACCTTGATGCACGCGCTCTGAAAGCACATGCAGAATAAATACCTGTTTGTTCCCTCATTAGTTTGTTAGCATTTACTGTTTACCTTTTGCTTATGAACTCAACAATGACTCTTGTTGCAGGTCTGAGATGTTGGCCCCAAATTAAACGACTAAAATATTCAGATTGAAAAGAGTCATTTCTGTTTCCCGTATCATTTCCCAGAGCATTAAGTTTCAAAGATTTAGAAATTCAAGCACACTTTCCTAAGCAGTGCATGTCCATGCTGTTAATAAACCTCTTGTTTTATTGCCTTACACTGGAAAATTCATAACTAATTATGTGCAAAAAGAAAAAGCTTTCAGTCTTTTTGGGATCTATAAAGTCACGATTGCAGCTGTTACATAAGAAAAGTTCAATAATTTCCTGCAATCTTCTACATATACAGATTTTGTCCTACTGAAAACAACTTTTCTGCAAAATCTGCCAATTTTATTTTGCTCCTGACTATTTGACCTCCTCTCAGCTCAATTTCACTATTCTGAAGCCAAGTGTGCATATTTTCCATCAAATATTGTGGTGAAACATGCACGGAGAATTTGATTTATAGTTGAAAGCCGATATCAAAAGACACTGTATGAAAAGATAAATAATATTTTCCCCTGCTGTCTGAATTTGCATCAGGCTAAAATGTTCCTCTTTTATTTGTTTGCATAATCTCCGTTCACTGCTCCATCTGGGATTTCTCACACTGAGATTGCTTTTAAAAATCCTTGGAAATTCCAGATGATATAAGTTTTTGATAGTTCAAATAACAAAATTTGAGTTAAATGGATGCACGCCTGTTATCAGGAAAAAAAAAAAAGTGAATGTTTTCCCTTCTGCATCATCCTCAAATACGATTTCCTGACCCTGAAGGTGCCAAAATTAATGGCCTAAAATAGATATATTGGAGTATGAACACCATGGGTGTTAACAGGTAAATCATACAGAGAACGGATTAAGTGCAATAAACTCAACATTTAGGAGTGATTCTTAAAAAGCCCTGTTTTCACTCAGAAAAGTGGGAAGGGCTGGAAAGTACTGTGGCTGACAGATGCAAGTGCAGCAAACGGCAGAACGAGCTGCAAACACACGAGTGATGCAAACTCCAACAACACAAAAACACAAATGCTACAGAAAAATGCTGAGAGTCTCGTCACCTTTAAAAAGGATATGAGTCATCTCAAGTTTTTATATTCAAAATAAATAAATAAAAAAAAATGGTTGGAATTTCCATTTTGTGGAGCGAGTTTCATTTTTACTGTTGTTTGTTTTTAATAGTAGTGGCATTTCCCCTTTGCTTCTATTTCCTGTGGTTGCACCATTTTGGTTGTTGATCGCAGCAGATTCTGTCTTCATTTGTTCTGTTGGTTTTCTTGTAGGTTTTTGCTCTTACGTTCTGTGATTGCAGCATTTTTCTGTTTTTTGTGTTCATGAACGAGTTTCCATCGTTCATCTGTTAGAAGCTTGTTTTGCTGTTTGCTGTGCATTTGCGCCTCTCAACCACTGCAGAATATCTGGTCTATCAGACCTTGGCAGCCTATGAACTTGACTCCAGAATTAAAGAAAAAATACATTTCTCAAACACAAAGAGCTTTGGTAACCCAGCAGACGTAAACCAAGAAAAGTTTAATCTGATATAATGTCAGAAAGTGACACTAGCAATCCTTGTACATATCTTGTGTTGCATTAATCTTGTAGAGAATCGTCTGTACAACCAATAGCCATGCATATGGCCCTTTTAACATGCTGGCTATTAAACATTTATTCAGAAACGCAACTGTTGAAACCACCAAAAAGCACCTAATGCAATAACCTGATGTTGTTTAAAACAAATAATAGTAAACAACTAAACAGTAACATTTCTTCTAAAAGGTTGCTGAGGTGTGCTTCTAAAAACAAGACAAAAATAAAACAGAGATTTGCACAAGAATGCTTCTTGTGCAAATTGCTGGTATTGCTAAGAGGTAAATGGTCTCCACTTGTACAGTTTTTATCTGGTCCAGAGGACTCTGAAACATTCAGCCTTTCACGCATACATTCACATGCTGATGGTAAATCACAGTATGTCTGTTGCCACTGTTTTTAAAATGTAATTTTTAAAATGTTATGTCTTTAAGCTAAACTAGAATCTACCTTCTATTACATTTTCTCCAGTAGTTTATAATCATTGACCTGATGTTATCTAAAGTCGTGAAGAAACGCCTTCTTCTCTCATAAACTAGCTGATTGGAATTAAGCTGATTGTTTGAATGAAAGGTCTAAATATCAGATTTTAAAATGAGTCGATTGAGGTAAATGTGCGGCGTGTCATCAAGGAAGAATAGCTGGGAAGCTGAATTATGGCTGTTTGTTCCTGTTCTTGCATTAAAACAACAATGACAAAAAAAAAAAAAAAAAAAAAATGCATTCTGTAAATAATTTTTTTTTGCTAACACAAACAAGTGTTGGAGGCGGATTTACGGTTTCCACCAGCATCTCCAAAACTTCTTAGAGAAAAATCCAGACTCAGTTTGTCTTTCTCATTCCACCAAACAGCAGTAACTTTTCTCTGTCTCCCTGTTTGCAGCCATGCCCTTCATTATCTCCATGCTGCTTGCAAGCCTCAACAGCTGCTGTAACCCCTGGATCTATATGTGCTTCGCTGGGCATCTCTTCCATGACCTGAGGCAGAACTTTCTGTGTTGTTCCGCTCGGTACCTTAAGTCATCTCAGTGCCGCTGTGAGCATGACTTTGACTCCAGCCACAAGAGCAACTCGTCAACCTTTGCCATCAAGAGCACCAGCAGTCAGAAGAGCATCACACAGACATCCACGACGTAAGCCCCTGGCCTCCTTTTTTTTCCTGTCTCCCAAGCTGCCCACTCAGCCTCTCACTACATGCTGCTCCCCATAAATTTTCCAGCGGTTCGATTTTTTCAAAATGCCTCTCTCTGCAAGACTTGCTGTTAAAGCCCAGAAGGGGGAAAAGAACCCACACAGTCCTTTCATTTCTGCATAAATTTATTATTTAACTGTGAATCTGAAAACATTAATCAACAGAGTCTTTTTTTCATGAATTTCAATGAGGTAATCATGGACTAAAAAGACTGAATGAAACTCTTTTTATGTGTTTTTTTTTTTGTTATATACTTGATCTAAATGTACAAGATGTATCTTAGTGTTTATTGTGCACACAAACTGAATAAAAAGACTATTTGACAAATGTTGATGTAAATTGTTACGGTTTTGTCACCAGCAAAGCTAATGGATCCAGTTTGTCTGTGTTGTTACTATAAATTTGTTCCTCTGTTATAAATACGATATAACAGCTATAACTGTTGTTCAGCTCGTTACATATTTGCACAGATATAAACTGTTACTTCAAGGTTTTGTTAAGTTTATTACGCCATGCCTGTTTCTGCTAAACATTGGACAAATGGTTGAAAAACAATAAAAGTAAATCAAGGTAATAACAGATTTTGATTATGTTATTGTTTGTTTCCAGCTGATAAACTTCAGCTGGAAGAATATATATGAATGTCATCTTATACAGTGTTTCTTTTTTTTTTCAATCCAAGGGGGTTTTCAACTCAAAAATGGTTCCAAATACAGAAATTTGCAGAAAGTATTTATTCTCATTTTGTTACATTACACCCACAAACTTTAAAGTGTCCTATCTGTAGTGAAGGTGCTGAGCTATCATGTTTGCAAAGCCGTTTTTTTGTGCCCCCAAGAGTAGATAAGGAAGACTGCCAATGTTACCTTCTGCTAAGATGGTTTCCACTGTGGTTATTGTGATGTTAACATGTATTTGGTGTTTAAACTGTTAAAATAGGAGTTATAAGCGTTCTTAGAGGAGGTCCCATGTAACCTAACCCCTTGAGGTCCACCGTTTTGACTCCTGAAGACATATGTGTGCCACAATTTCAGCATTTTATTTGGAGAAGTTATGTATAATTTTCCTTCCAGTTGACTTTGAGTTGATCACGTGAAATCCCAATTGAAACACATTGAAGATTGTGGTTGTCTGAATACCTAACCGTGTAATGATGGCCATTCTTGATGATGCTAATAGGAGGGGATTCTGAAAGACAAATGTCTCAGCATAGCAATTTCACCAGATAAATAATGATTTTGTATAATTCACTATTTATTTCAGGGTTTTTTTTTCTGTCTTCAACGTGATTTTGAGTTCCCTCTTTTGTAAAAGTAAAAAAAAAAAATCCAACAGTACGTGTCTCCATAAACCGTCTGACATATTGAGACGATTTACCTTGCAGATATAATGATTGACCACTCTAATCATTTAGCAGTTTCTTACATTTGCCATGAATCACAACCTTTATGAGTGTTATGCAGCCTGCCAACTTTTCCAAAACTTTTTTACAATCCTCCTTTCCAAATACTTTAAATAAGATATTTAAGACAATATTTCATGGATTGTTTTCAGTTTTGTTACCATGAGTGTGGAAGATAACAATTTTTTTTTTCTCATATTCTGTTGGGTTTGCCTAATATATCCATATGACTTTCTTTCTAAAGGGCATCAGACTGGATGTTCATGTAATTTATTCCAGGAGGATTTATGACATCCCTGTTCCATAAATGCCAATTTGTCTTAGTTTTTTTTGTTGGTTGTTTAAGTTACTTACTTGTGAGCTTCAAGTTTTCCTTTTAAAAATGGGATAAAATGATAAATATAATTTATATATATATATATATATATATATATATATATATATATAATTAATATTTTTCAAGCTCATCCAGCCGGGGTGTTTCTATTCCACTCCACTGGATAGTTACTTATATGTAACTGGCTAAGTTTAACACCGTGCCATTCCATACCACTTACTGGTCAACCAGTGCAAAAGCATAAACCCGTCTTCAGACCAATATGGTTGACAGACAGTAAACAGTATTGTGCACCTGAATAAATCTTACCAGAGTTTCTATAGTATGAGTAACAAAATAACAGTGTCAGAATCCAACTAAGCACTAACATAATTGTGAAAGTTTTGAAATTTTGGTTTTGAAATTGGAGGAAATCACAATTTATCATCTGCTCATTCAAGTAGATACTTAACTTGATCATTTTTGCAGTTACTATTATTCTTAAAAATACTTCAACATCAATCATTCTTTTCCACAGAACATTATCTTTGCAGATTAGTTGAATTGTGTCATGCATACATTTAGTGTTTTTCTCTGTTTTATAAGACTTAAGTGCAGGACATGAACAAAAGATCTCTAGAGAAGAATGTGAAGCTAATATCGAAGTGAAGTGAGTTCACCAGAATTGGTCACAAACTGAGGAGATATATCAGCTATTTAAATCGGGTGAGTTGTATCAGAAACCCGTCTGAAACATTCAGGACGACAGCCCTTGAGGACTGGAAAGGCTCCGTGGATAAGCCGAGGAACAGAGGGAGCTAAGAATGCTAAAAAGTCTGAATTATGCTGAAGAAGATTGTATTTGCAACCTGATGTAGCTCTAGGACAAAAGCCAGGAAAACATCACTTATCCAAAAACTCAAAATGCACCAAGGTAGAAACCTTGTTTTTACATTCTTCACCTGTAATGAAACAATACAATTTAGAATTTTCATTTCTTTTTTGTCTTTGGGGCACAGGAAATATAGTTTTTACATGATCTAGATTAGCTGAAAAGAAGAAACTAAGGTCTCAAAATTGAAAATGAAGTGATTGGAAACATGAGACTACAATATGTAAATAGCACAGGAAGTTTTTCACTAAACCGAACAGCGTTAGAAGATGGTTTAACATCTTGTAACTGAATAAGTTTAACAACAATTAGTTTTCAATAGTTTTCACATGTTTTGACATAATTGTCAAATACATATATTAGTCTAAATCCCTAGATGTACATGTGAAAACTGCTTAAAGACAAAAAAAAGCTATTTTTTCATGCCTAAGCACACAAATAACTTGCGTGAGGCTATCAATTTATGCATGAAGGGTTACTTGCACATGTCGCTATTATTAAAGAAAATGGACCATTATGTTATTAATGTGGCTTTTCAGCCGATTGAAAGTATTTGAACCTTCTTTTGAAATTGAATCTCACCACTACAGACATTTTCCAGCCCTGCTGGATCCCAAACACTGATTTTTTTTTTTTTCCCCCTCAAAGAGCAAATAAATAAAATATTACATGAAAAGTTTTCAGGGAAATAAAAGACCAGAACGCAGTGAGCAGAGTGAAAAACAACAATGTTATGAACAAAGCAGGGTGTGGTGGCAGTGAACCATTAAGAAATGGTCTAATGAAAGAACGCATAAAAAACACACAACAGCATCCTCTAGTGGGTCTCAGTTCACTGGTCAGTGCTTCCACGATGACAGAAGATTCCAAAAAGGTTTGTTGCAGATGATTTCTAAATCTTTTGCAAATACATTAAATTATTGCATGCACTAAACTCTACTAACTGTGCTCATTACAAGTTTTAAAGAGTTTGTTTATACTACAAACTAGTACAAAGTGTTATAAGAGATGCCATATCTTGATGTGCATGTCAGATTGGGAAATCTGTTTCTAGTTTAAAAAAATCCTTTTTCTATACTGCGTTATAAAGGGTCCTTATAAATTAGACGGAAAATGAAGCATGTATAAAGCACTTACAAACAATTCCAAAATACAGGACAAAGTAGTTGTTTACGATTCATTTCATTTCTTTGAGGTATATAGTGAACAACATGACGTAAATCAATAACAAAACGATGCAAAAACTTTTGAGAGGAACCAAATTAAAGAACACAAATGCAACAATCTATCTTTAGAGCGATATTAATTAATGTTATACATTTTTTGCATGTTTGTGAATTCTTGCTTTTCCTAGTGGGTACATAAATAGTGCCTCCTGAGAACCGACACATCTCAGTACAGACACCAGGATTTGTGATGTAAAACAATCAATCCACAATAAATAATGTCCAAACTTTTCATGCTGATGAAAAGTTTGGATCATATGTGCCGTTCAACTGAAAAATAACAAATCCGTTATAAGGTAATGAGGTGAACAGTCCTGATAAGCAAGTGACTGATGCTGTTTTGAAATCTCCTTCATTTGATTTCAGGACTCAATTTTCTCTGGTGGGAAACTGTTTATTTAATATAATTGATGTTGGTTATTATTGTTTTTGATCTTTGAAGTTGCAAATATTTTTATCGACGTCTTTTGGCAAATATAATTGTAATCTCTCTGGCTTTTGTTAAAGGATATAAATGAACAAATGTCATTTAAGTCCTAGTAGAACAGCTGAACTTTATGTCTGACATATTTCTGCTTCGAACAGATTTATTTGTTTTTCATTTGGATCTAACAAGATATGCACCACATCAGGAGTAAAAGCATTCTTTAAATGATTCTTCATGATCTCATTTTTAGCATCACAAAATCTCAGGTTTTCTGTGTAAACTTCTAAAACCACTGTAGGTGCGAAAACCGAGCTTCCCCTTATGACAGTGGACCTTCTTCTGCTTGGGTCAACCTAGACCTGCCAGAGCTGTCAGAGAACCATGCTGCCTGCTGCAGCTGTCACAGCACTTCTGCTGGCTAAATGCACACTGGGCATGTCAGGCTTTAGATCTCTGGCTCAGGCTTTGGAGGGCGGAGAACAGCATGCTACAATGAGACGAGGACGAGTCGGTTGCAAAGCAAGATGCCAGGGATGGATTAATTTTCCGCTGTAAAAAAAAAAACATACCACACTTTCTCTGGTCATATTTCAAACTGCAGTGTGAGTTCTTAGACTTCTTTGCGCAGTGCCACGCGGACGCTGCTGAAAATTTTGCCCAGAGCTTCAAAGAAAGGATCACAGAAGGTCTGAATGCAGAGTGAGTAAATGCGGCTGACGCACTGCGACTCAATCAGACAGCTCTTGATGCAGGGAACCACGGCCCAGATGTGGCAGAAGGAGATGCAGGCAAAC
This sequence comes from Poeciliopsis turrubarensis, assembly GCA_010277015.1. Classification (NCBI taxonomy): domain Eukaryota; kingdom Metazoa; phylum Chordata; class Actinopteri; order Cyprinodontiformes; family Poeciliidae; genus Poeciliopsis; species Poeciliopsis turrubarensis. The sequence goes on along the minus strand of VMRN01000024.1, from coordinate 986,831 downwards.
AGGAAGCCCCAGAGCAGAGCGACTGGGATGCCAAAGACAGCAGACAGGACGCGGTAGCACCAGTATTTGGACACGGTGAAAGTAGTGTAGCTGAGCCTCCACACTCCGTCCAGGCTGTGCGTGCCATCAGGCTCTGCGATTACATCCTCAAACTCCACCTAATAAGACAGTTTAAACAGAAGCCATTAGTACAGATCCTTGAGACTTTTGCAGCCCCTCTCCAAGCAGGAGACGGGCTGCAAAATGGTTCCTGCAAATTTATATGAAGTGTAAAGTTTACCCTTTGAAAACCACAGAGGCAGCACTCACACTCAGAGAAGCGAATAGCGTGCACACTTCATGTACAGACAAAGTGGTGGATTGGCTTTTAATGGTGCACCCAGATCAGTCAAAGAGCTTTATTCCCCTCATTTTTGCTAAATCAAATCTAGCCTCATGCAAAATTCATGAGAGAGTGGCTTCACAATGTTCCAATCTGTTGTTGGATTGTATTACGAGCCACCTGGTCCTCCTGAAAAAAGTAGGCCATTACATTCTCAGCTGAGGCTCGGCATCGAACTGCTGTCAGCTATCATCAGTAATCAAACTTTTGCAGGCAGACACACACGGCACATCTGAAGCTTTATCTCCCTCTTTAAATTATTCCATGGGAAAGGTGCAGGAAGCTATAAGGTGATTTCCAAAGGAAACACCACATGGGGATCTAACTCTGGATGAATAAAGCACTGGATTAAAAAAACTACTCTACTCTTGTTATCTAGTTTCTCTAAAGTTTGGATCATTTGAAACTTTAATATATGTCTATAAAAAAACTGAGTTAACATTGCACAGCAGAAACATTTCTAATCATCTACATGCTCTATTTAGATATATTTGCACCATGCAGTAATTTTTAATACCATTGTGTAGGAATATTTTTGCAGTTTTTGTACATTTCAAATTGTTAATTTGACCTACAACATAAGATCGGTATCTTTTAGGTTGAGTCCCATCTTCTAGGTTGCAGCTTTCTAAAATCTGGCACAAACCGGTTTGTAAATGTTTCTGCAGTGAGTCATGGAGTCACTAAATACTAACCACCTCATTTACACCGACCCGACTCTTTCAAACAAAATATACTTATGCTTACTTATTTAATAATAACAGCAAAAATATATTTTGTGATATTTCCATAGCAACAAATGAAAAACTAAACAGAAAATGAGAGCAACAGTGTGTACCGGTTTCCAACTCCTTCAAGCCCATCCCCAAAATACATCTTCACTCTGCTCAAGCAACAGGAATAGCTCCTGGTCTATTTCAGGATTTCTCTGCTAGAACAATGCCTTTTTTCTACTCTCAGGACTCCCAGCACCTAATATTTGCAATTTTATCTAAATTTGCAAACATGCAACTAGAGACTGTGAGTTTGATCCCTGTAACTTTTGTCGTGACAGTTTTTTTTTCTCTCGTTTCTGCACAAACCTTCACCACGTCCTCATTGATTTGCTTGGGGTCTCTGTTAATCAGATCGATCTCCTTGGTGTGGCTGTCCTTCACAATCTTCTCCTCATTGGTGTTGTACTGGTACTGATCCGCCATGGTTGAGGCTGCGCAGGTCCCAGGTTTAGTCAAAGACAGGAGGGATAAGAACCTTTTTGGAAACTGCACACAGCAGTTCTCAACTCAGTTCTGAACCTTTTCTGTGGCAAGTCTCTGACGCTCCCCGCTGACATGCCAAAGGACAGCTGCTGCATGTGCCCTGGTAGAAATGGTGGCCTTAGCCCCCACCCTCCAAGCACACACACACACACACACACACACAC